>SMGT01008607.1:30350-72129 GCA_004794575.1 Lanistes nyassanus
GCTTCAAATTCTCGTGCAAGTTTTGCAAGGTGCTCCCCCTCACTTTCGACTTAGATTGTCACGTACCTACTATATTGTACTACTATACCTACTGTTAAAGAAAAGTATCAGTTTGTTAATAAATCTTCCAACAAGGCTATGCCAAGGATCAGTCTGGCAGAAAAGGAAGATAGTTCATTTGAGGCTTTCTACCACATTTTGATGGGCCAATAATGTTCATGACATGCTGTTAAATCCAACATAAAAGTATTAAGCTGCTTCACAAATTATAATTAAAAATTAAAATTCAATTGAATGTCTGTTAGAGAGAGAATAATATCAAAATTTGCCAGCAGCGAAAAGATGTATCATATTTATGATGGCCAACTATAGCTTCTGGCAACCAATCACTGACTTCTTCACATTTGTACAGAACAGGAAACCATTATGCTAGGTAGGCACTCACACATGATTTCTGTATGTTCGTTTGGTGGGAAGATTGTAAAAATGGTTATGATTTAAACAAGCAGATGTTGACAATTCAGCAGTGCTGTCAGACTTTGTTAGTACTGAATCCCTGGGTTTACTGGCATTTATGACCTTGGGCAGTGGGGCAGCTTTTGGGGGCACTGAGGCATGGGGCATTGGGGGGAAATGTCCACCCTCCCACAATAATACAGGGCTTTATAAAATGTCTGTTAACAGAGTACGGTTATACCGGTCAGACAGGAGCAACTCAGGGAGGGTAAGTACATTATTTTTATAACGGAAAATTTCTTACATAACTTTTTTAAGGTGGCATGTATGCAGAGAGGAATCCAGGGAGTGCCCATGTGAGATTCTGACAATTTTTTTTTATATTAACCACAAGTTAAGGGCTGGCAGCATGCTGTGCAAAAAATTAACCTTAATAATCTTTCCACAGGGCTAGGTGCAATAATGGTGTCGTTTGCTATAGTCCAAAGACTGATGGCTGTTTTGTGCAGTACATAGAGTAATACAACTTTCACAGATGAGAATCATCCGGACATTTCCAGATCTCTGGAAATTCTCAAGTTTCTCGGGCTGTTCTTGAGTAACCCGCAAATCATTGAGAGAAATATGGGAGACTATGTATATCGTAAAATACTTTCATGAGTACAACAAGAAGTACTTGAAACGCTCAAGTGGTGTCAGTATAATGTGACTGGGTGGGACTGAAACTGGTGTTGCAATAGCAGCTCTATGTCTGCCATGTAAAATTCTGGATTCCTCTGTGTATAGGGTACATTTTTCCGAGTTGAGTAATTAGTGTTTGGGGCATTTAAAAAAAGTGGAAATGGTTTTGAGTTTTTTTTAAATACATATATTGGCAGGTACAACTATGGAGGCTATGGAGGTGCTGATGCCAGTTCATATGCCCAGTCTTATGGTCAGCAGCCTCCTGCAGTGGTAAGCAGAATTAAGGCCAGACACGGCACCCGAAAACGATGATTTGGGACCATTTTATGCATTTTGAGTTAACACCGTTTTTGTCACATTTGAACTATATATTATCATGTTCTGTCACTATTTTGTTCAAAAAGTGGCTAGATTTTGTGTAAAAAATCAATAAAGTGAGGTACCCCATCCTCCCTTTTGCTGCCGTTCGCGCTGTTTGCCAGAAAATCGGTCTTTTTTCAACCTTGACAACGTGCCTTTGCGATGCACGAAGACGGCCATGTTTGGTACCGCGGTCGTTCTCTTCTCTATCTCCTTCAACTATTTTTGAAACTGTAGGGCTAACAACCGAAGCATCGATTGGCTGAAAACCAGCACACTACACATGCGAAAATTTACTTTTATGGAAACCACGTGAGCACCACGTCACCGGTTCAAATTGTCATCCAATCAGAAACTAGCTTTTCTTCTTTGTGCCTACCAACCGTCCCACAATGCATCGCTTTACATGACGCTTTGTTACTGCTTCCGATTCTACTTTGGCAAGTGTTCTCGAAGTCTTTAGAGATTTACAGCGGTCTGATAAATATTTTGTGGAAATATCAACCAACATTAAATTATAATGCCTCCAAAAGTTTCGCCGAAGACGCAAAGCATGCAACTGCTACGGCAAGAGCTGCGAAATAAGCAAAAAATGACCGTGTGCCCGAGCACAGCAAAAGCATTGTTGCCACTCCTGGCTTGTCAAGAAATAAATAAAATAAAAAAAAATAAAATGTGGATTTTTAACGCGCGAGAACACATTTCATGCACACTTCGCGCGGACGATGGACACAGACACACTAGTGAAAACAACGAAACACACACACACACATGCACAGAGGGAGAGAAATATATGTGGAAATGAAGATATAAATCAGAAATCGGCCTCAAAAAAAAAATGAAAACCTAATGACATTAGGTTATAATGCCTCCAAAAGTTTCGCCGAAGACGCGAAGCTTGCAACTGCTACGGCAAGAGCTGCGAAACAAGCAAAATACGACCCTGTGCCCCAGCACAGCAAAAGCGTTGTTGCCACTCCTGGCTTGTCAAGAAATATGTGTGAAAATGAAGATATAAATCAGAAATCGGCCTCACAAAAGAAAATGGAAAAAATTAAAGAACTTAGTGACATTAATTAAAAGTAAAAGTGTAATCTGAATTGTTTATTGCAAATACTGACACAGACATTAGCTGGAACATTTTCCAGGGGTATTCGAAACCAAGCACATTTTACAGATAATTGTTTATCTAAAACTAGGGTAAATATTTTGCTGTAATAACAAATAATTCAGTTCAACAATGTTAAACTCATAGCATCTAAACAGTAATAACATAATTTACCATTGTAAAACAACCAGTGGGTTAAAACTAAGAAGAAATACATAAAACAATGATTTGTTCACTAATTTGCGATTTTCTCAGTTTTGCCATTTATTGTCATAAAACTAAGAATAACTCAAAAACTACCTGACAGATTTTCTTAATATTTACCAGATGGCTTTGTTGTTGTGTTTGCTAAAAATATTATTAAATCTTTTTTGAATAAAATAATTAGTTTGCAAGTTATGCCCATTTAAAGTTTAAAAACTGGCGTTTGTCTTCGATTGTGGTATGTATGATACGGTCTTTTTTATTACAGACAATTCAATGCATTTATTGATAATTCCTTTAATAAGAATGCTAGTTTATACTGTGCAGAATATGTGTGAAAAGGAATTTCAATTTTAACACATGTGGTTGTTGAGTTATTTTGCTTTTAAAAGTGTTCTAAAAATAGCATTTGGCGGCCATTTTGGATTGTTTCCATGGCAACGAGAGGCATACCTTAGATATAAGTACTTTTTTGGTAACCTCTAAGGTGTACCTATGTATATATACCCATAGCTTTTTATCAGATTAATGATTTCTGTTAGTGCTCTGTGGGGCCTTAAGATTGTGGAGCTAGACTGTCTAAACAAAGGGGGGTAAAACCAGCTTGGTAATTAGCAGCCATTTTGCTTTGGCTGCTATGTCTCATTTCGCTTTCCTAGCACAAAACCAGATTTTTTAAAAAATATTACAGAGTTCTTATGACCAGCAAGGAGCATATAATTATGACCAGAGTTCATATGCCCAGCCAGGGGCTGCTCCAGCACATGCACCTCCTCAGTATGGACAGCAGTCATATGGTGAGTACTTCAGAAAGGGACAGCCTGGTACAAGTAATATCTTTGGTTAGTAAAATTTGCCTCAGATTGCCCAATCAGGCAAAGTAAAATTAAGCTATTTGTGCAGGCAACAAACTGATTAGATGCCACCCGCCATGTGGTTATCTATCACCCTTGACAGTGATCTCCAACCCAACTAGAAGAACCGATCGAGAAAAGAATAAAGATCTAACTGGAAAAGGCAATTCTCTGCAACACACAACATTCATAAGATGAAGCATTATTTTCCTTTGGCATTCTTTCGTCACCGGATCAGAAAGGTGTCACTGATGGCAATGACGAAAAACTAAGAAAATGGCACAAAAAATAACCTTTGCAAAAGTTTCTTCCTTGATGAAAGGCAGACTTTCCGTGGTTTTTGTATGATTCCATACATCCTTGTTCGGGCAAATGCAATGTGACTGCAAGCTAAAAGAGAGTAACCATCAACCCTTGACGAAACAAACATCCTGAGGATTGTCATAAACAGCTAAATGTGCAGTCTGATTTTAGGACTTGGAGGGTTCAGATTATGTTGGGTGTATTTTGTTTCTGTTTGGAGGAGATGGTAGTTATGAGCATCTGGTCAAATAAGCCACTCGCAACAGTTATTTTTGTGCTGGAAGATTGGGTTTAATGCACCGAGTATGTTTGGGTAACACCAAACATTTTAGCTACTAAAACTAATGTTACACTTGAAAATTTCTCTTTCGTGCAGATGAATAAATAGCATTGTTAAATTAAAATGTTTGACCTTTTCAGACTACACCCAAGCACCAGCACAGTCCAACTATGGACAGAGTGCTCCTGCAGGAGGGGGATATGGACAGCAAGGAACTGTAGGTGGCTACAATCAGTCATCAGGGTCCACCTATAGTCACAGTGGCAGCGCTAGCAGTGGAGGCAGTTATGACCAAGGTCTGTTTAAAAACGTCTTCATTCATGAGGATACATTCGCAGCCATGGGAACACAAGCAAAAAAACAATAACCGGTTTGCTGTCACACTAGTGCAAGGAGTCTTTTTCTTAAAAATGTTAGCATGCCAGGTCAGTCTGATTTTACAGAGTGTTTAGTGTTGAGGGGCATGTATGTCGGTGTGCAAAACCGAGCTAAACACTTCAAGAGACTAAACGTCATCACGTGCCGCAGGGGGCTTTGGAGGATATCAGCAGAGTTCTGGTTATGGGGATGCAGGCTCGTCCCGCTACAGACAGCCTGCAGGTGACAACGCAGGCTACGGTGCTGGGTCTGAGTATGGGCGGTCATCAGGCGGTGGGAGTAGCAGCTATGGGGATGGAGGACGAGATAGTGGCTATGGTAGGTCTCATTGCCTTTTCTTCAGTTGGTGTTGGTGCATGGGTTCTTGAGTTAGAGAACTGCGGGAGGGCTGCATTTAATCCCCGTCTCTCCTCCCCCCCTTTTTTTTTAAGTTTTGTAAATGTACATCAGGCAGGTAGTGCATATAATGCAAGTAGAACAGAACAAAAATGAGGCCCAAAAGTCATATTCACATTTCTGCTTTAAATAGGATTAAACTAAGACTTGTGTCTGATGAAATGAGATTTTTAAAATTTGATTTTGAATATCAAGTGATGTGTACATTGCATAAGGAGTCACAAGGCAAGGCACATCTTAAGATTATGTTAAGGGTGTACATTTTTGTGAGTGGTACAGCAGCCAGAAAATTTACCCCACCCACTCCATTCGTGCATCTGGACATTAGGTTCAAAAAGATCTGTATATTGTAATGCAGGCTATTTCCCACTTATGTGTGAAATCTGCTAAGTACATTTAGATTTCCAAGTCTCAAATTTTCTCAATTCAGAATTTCTGAATTCTGAAAAGTTCAGGGTTTTTTTTTTTTTAAAAGTACAGATGACCAGTGTAAAATTTTATGATAATAAAATTGCTTGCATACAGTTCAGAATTTTCATTATGGAAGATCTGTTCTGTTTAACCCTTGCACTAAACGTTATATATTTAGATGAACTAAGTTTATGCTTACATTTTAATAAAACTAGTTTGACATTATGACTATAAGCTTTTTAATGTGCATGTACTTGCAGATGATATTCCATGGATACCTTTCTTTTAGGAGAGAAATTTTTCTTCATAGGAAACCTTTGTCAGAAGATTATTGCATTGGGAAAAAACCCTAAAAATATTTTGGGAATGGGTAGGTGGGGAAAGTCTTTCAATTGATTGCCTATTGGCTTATGTTGTTCAGGTGGTGGACGCGGTGGTGGTGGCGGTGGCGGCCGAGGTGGTGGCAGTGACTTTGGGTGAGTTGTGAAGATTTTCATGTGTTATCCTCTCTTCTTTCTGCTTCCCTCCAGTAACTTCAGACCTGTAAGCAGAAGTAATGATTTCCTGTCCTTAAAGAACTTCCCTAGTAGGTTTTAGGGTAATTAGGAGATAACCCCACTTGCCCTTCTGCATCTTCTTTCCTCCTCCTCCCTATCCCTTCAGAAGGGGGGAAAAAGTCTAGGTTTATTTTGGTGCATAACTTTATTAAATAATCTTAAACAGGAAAAAATTCCTTTTGAACAGGTGGTATTTCCATTATATTCTCCTTCTGTGTACTTAAACACGGCAACAGTTTAATCTTCAAAATAATTAGATACTGTAATAATTATTTTGCAAGCATTCCCATTGAAAAATTAAGAATCCCATATTTAAACAAAGCCTTTAAGGATAACTTTAACATAAAGGAAGATTAACATCAAAATAGTAGAAATGAATGCATTCACTCCTGATTATGGGCCTTTTAAACCAACCATTATAGATCTATAGGTAAATAATGCTAAATTTTATTGCAGACCTCAATATATCAGTTTATAAATCTTTGTGCGGTTTAGTTTAAAAGCCTCCTTGTAGAGGCAGGTAATCTGAATGTAATGCACATTCTTTCTTCACCTGGCATCTTTTTTTGCCCAGGCTGGTTTGCTTCTAACTTCACTTATCTTTCCTTCAATTTCATGGATGTTCCAGTGGTTTACATTGTTTCCATGCAAAACTTAGTTGCTTGGTATTTACACCCTTTTAAAAATTACATACAAAATGGGCAACAAGGTGAAATTTCAGTAAAGTGGAAATACAGTGGGTATCTTTACACAAGTGTCCGAAGACAAGTGTCTCATATTCCGTTTCAGTGAAGTGTATTCATACCAAGTTCTTATTGTATAGGAGCAGTTATAAGCTAAACATTCCAGAAAGAGGTGTTGCATTGTTACCACATGGTCATAAAAGGAGTATCTAGATAACGTGATTTTTTTTTTCCAAACTCGTCCACCACAGTCTGTGAAATGGGTTAACACAACAAAATTCCCAACTTGTGAAGTTGTCAAAAAAAAACTTCATATATATATAAATAGGATGTCTAAAATTTAAAGGCCATTAATAGCAATTGAATGGATGCAGGTGCTTGACATGCAATACCCAACAGGGTATCATAAACACAACATTAAGAAAGGATTATAACCCAAAGTAATAACTACTTAAATACGATTTGCTTTTGATAACAGGAATAGTGTCTTCGTTATTCATGATTTATAAAGGCATTGTGTTGTTTTCATTTAAAGAGAAAAATAAGAAGGTGCAACTTTCATTAGGGTTTTGCAACTGCCACTTCCGGACTTTTTGTATCGCTGTTGGAAAGAAAATGTTTAGGTTGAGTTAGGTTGAGTTCATTGATTTTCTAACATTTCCATGCTTCGTAAAATCTCTTTTTTTATTTTGATAAAAGAAAAAGTGCTTTTCAAAAGCTTACGGTATCATGCACCATTCAGTATAAAAGACCAGATTAATGTGTGTATAAAACAGTTTTAAATATTTGTTAGGAAAAAGATTCTTGACATGCATGTAGACTAAATTCTGTGAGAAAGATAAACAGTTCCTTGTGATCCTTGTTGCTAAAGCTTGGTTGTAGAAAACTGCTGTGAAAGTTGGTGATACAGGAGTTTCATATACAGCTGTTATTAGATCATATGCAGAGTCCTTACCCAAGTGGTTGAAGGTTTAGTACTCATGAGTGGCAGGAGGACAAGAACTTTGTGTAACCTTTTAAAGCTAAAATGAAACAGGTTAAACTGGAAAGGTGTTGGATAAGAATTATTAAAGTAATAGGATTTTCCACAGTTTCGCATGCTGCACTGTATGTGACTGCTGAGGAAGTGAAAGTTGAGGGTTTAACAAGAAAGGCAGAAGGTATCTGATGTTGGGTGTTTTGGTTGGTTTTTTTTTTTTTTTTTTTTTTGGTACTGGAGATTCAGTCATTTGCAAAAGCCTTTCAGTGACATGCAGGATTTTTGTATTTAGGCAGGGATCCTGTCATGTAAGTGTTCGCATGATGCCCATTGGCACTTTGAATATTGATTTTGGTCATATTGTGAAGTGAGATTTTACACAACCGACCAGTGCCTATCCTTAAGATGTGCTGGGGTGTGAGTTTTTTTGGTTTGTTTAGAGAACGGCCATCAGCATATAATCCAATTTTATAAGGTGGTCATCTTTAAACCAATGAAAACACTGTAAAGTACCAGTAAACCCTGTACATGTCCCTTACATATCACAAACCCCCAAATGAATAGTCTTAGTTTAAGTCTTAAGTGTTGTTGCCTGCAACAATGAAGGCAGGAACAGTCTCGTCTACTGTAAAGCCACGATGAATTTATTGACTGAATCACATACGGTTTTTGTGTGTGAGTGTAACCAAAATCTATTAGAAGAAAATTGAATTCACTTCAGAATCCCAGCAGGTTCCTGCACGTAAGAACTTGGCTGTCCTCTGCAGATGTATTGGTTATACAGTTGTTGCAACTGATGGCACCATGTTCTCTCAGCTTATTCAGAAACAAGGTCATTTTATAAAATTACAGCCTGTGACTTTGTTCCAGACAGTTTTGTGAAGACTTCCCCTTGAACACTTGTTGCAGAAGTCTCTGAAACAATTGCATGTTTATCCTGAGTTCTAACAGAAAGTGTAGTCTCCCTGTGTATAGCCTCATAGTGTCACTCATAAAATAGTTTTAATCAACGGAAAGAGTGTAAAAGCACCTCGAGATAAATGTTCCTTGCGTGGAGTCTGTTGATGCTAGTTGCTTTAAGAGTCGTGGTGATTGAAATTGTGACTCAGTTTTGACTGTATCACCTACATGATGAACTTGTTTGAATTGAAATGCTGTTAATCATTTAATCTGAGTTTGTCTTACACAGGGTTTCCTTACTGTGACATAAATGGGTGTCAAATTTGGATGGTTTCAAACTCAAATGATTACCGCTAGGTTGATAGCCAAATTTATATTTGGAGCTCTTTGGATAATACAAAGTGCACTGTTATAGTAACACTGGTCACTATATAATCACATGTTTACTATGAAGTGTCTGTTTTTGTTAGTATTGCTGGCTAGCTTAGTTAGACACTGCAGAGCCTGAAAACGTAAACTGTCACACCTGCAAGGAAATAAACTGTGGTTTTTAAAAATTATTATTAGCCAGTGTGATTGTAATGGTGCTGTTTCTTCATTCACCCATAATATGAACTGGGGCAAGTGAAGGTATGTTTATTTCTGCTAGAGATGTAATTTTGGATCCATTTTATAAGTTGCCTACAATGGGTGCAAACCATAAGATCACATTCAGTTTTGTGAAGGCAAACCTTTTTTGGGTTTTGTGAAGTTCCAAAAAGGAATGAATACCCCATCTTAAAGTAAACCAGATATTTTATGAAGTGTCAGACCCTAAATATGACCCGTCTGCATTAAGACAAGGGTTTGATTTTAGAGCAGCCAGCAAAGCTTGCACCTGGTTATATTAATAAAGGATGAATAAATGTTCTAGATAAGTACAGAAAAACGGAGCCATTCTTTATAAAGGACTATTTTAAACATCCTGAGCCTCCGAAAAGTCATAACATGGGTATAGTGGAGTGGTCTGAAAGAAACAAAGAAATAGTTTGCTTTGATATAAGATGGTGATGTGTGTGGGGGGAATTCTAATATTTCCTAAAATGCCACAGTAGTTGGCAGTACAGGCACTTGCGACCTATTTTAGGGGGAATGCCAATATTTACTTAAATGGCCAAATATGACCAAAAGGATTACCAAGCTAGAATAATTTTTCCTGTCTTGCAATGCAAGTTGCATGTAAGCCAAGACACCACAAGCATTCTGTAAGATATTTATCTTCTGCATCACTTTACTGAAGGCATAGGAGTTCATCATTTGAAGTAAACTACCCGGCTGTTCATAAGTCACCTCTGAGGTTAGGTTACGGGGGATGTGATAAGCTCTGCATGCTTGCTGTTGTGAGTGCTGCCAAGTGGCATTGCAGCAGTGTGATAAGTAGTGTTCACTATTTTGCCCCAGTTTACCTCAACTCCTTCGCAGAATGTACGCCATTCAGCATGATGACAACAAACTGATGTTTTATATGGCAAAGCTTTGCGACTGTGTGCCAAAATCCTTTTATTCTCAATAAGATTATATTGATAAACAGTAGGAAAACATGCTGACTGGGCTGGAACTGCTACAGTATCACTGTTGGCTTCAGCTCGGATGCCGTTGTGTAGATTTCATATTGCTTCTACAGTTTTGTGTGGTTACAGCACGACCATTTCCACAGGAAATGGAGGTGGGTACAAATACACGTTTTAATGGATTTTCCTAAGGAAATTGTCTTTTTGGTTGAATAAAAAAAAGCACTCTTAAAATACAAAAGGTGTCATTTTAAGCAATGGGGTACACTCAAACCCCAGTGCCATCTCCTTCCCCTCCTCTTCCCCCCCCCCTCCCAACACACACATACACATACAAAGATGCTGCTGGGCTCCAGGCAGTAAGTCTGATTCACGTGCTGCAATTCAGAAGTCTGAGATGACATGGGTTATGAGTGACAATTTTGAGTGGCTGCAGGTTCTCTTTTTTCATAAGGATTTATGCAAGAACCAGTGGGAAAAGGTGATGTGATGTGCAAGTTAGTAAAAATAGTCATGAAGTTACAGTGAAAAAATGCAGCCATTATGATTAAGCACTCATTTATGGCGGGGATGTGTGTGCATGCACTTAACATTTTCCCCAGAATTTATTTTCAATGAACCAATGCCATACTGTGGGAAGTACTGTACTATTAAAAGGCATTATTATGATGTGATTGCATAATACCCATCAGTAAACTAAACATTCAAATGCAGCTTATTTTTCATGACTAAATTAATCGGCTTGCCTTTTATCCATTGTGGTCTGCCTACGAGTCGTCAGGCACCTCGGTCCTGAGCCAGTCTTGGGTATGGCCTGTCCTGTTGGTGTCTTCCATAATGTTGCAGTGCCACGTAATTCTTGACCGATTCTTTTCCCCTTCCACTGGGGATTCCTTGTGATATCTTGTGGCAGCTGGTTTGTGGATGGTTAGGCTGATCTATCTGTAGTGGCTTTAAGGGATTTGTGGGCAGTCTTGTTGCTGCTACAGTTCTTGGCTGGTGATGGTGTCAGGACAGGGGATCTGCAGTTTTTTTCTCGGACAAGGTGTTGAAAGTCTGAATTTTCTTTGTGGTGGTAACGGTAGTCCTCAGCATCTTGGCTTCATAAAACAGAACTGATTTGATGTTGGTTTTGAAAAACCTGATGTTAATGGAAGTGTTTCTGGAGGGTTGTGGTCGTTGGCAGGAGAAAGGCTGTTCTTGTCTTGCTGATCCTCATTTGCACATCCAGGCCTCACCCTCGCTCAGGTACTTCCCTTTTTCTCTCTTCCTCTTTGCATAATATCTTTCATTGGCCTTTCTTTTTCTATCCCAGTTCCTCACATCACCACAGTAAACAACCAGTCACATTGTGTGAGAATTTGGTAGTACTTCTTGTATTACAGTGGTTGCATGGGAGATGACTTTCATCTGCTGTGGGCAATAAAGACAAGATGTGCGATGTTTTGGATAGCTGCAGAGTGATTTGAGCAAGCTGATGTACATAAAAACTACAGGGAAATGGGATGATGGCACAAAGCATACTCATCTAGGTAAAATTGACATTTTTAATTGTAAACCTGCAGATATGCGCAAGATTTTATCTTTGGTTAATACAGTTCTCAGTATGGCAAGATTTTTTTCTTGCTCTACTGAATGCTTATCTCAGGTTACACTTTGAGCTGAAGTTGTTAGTGTTTATTGAATTAAACTTTACATAGAAAATAAAGTGAAAACCGATTTTTCATCACGTAAAAGTGCTACATAATGTTACATGAATGTTGCATCTCTTGTCTCCAAAGACCAAAATAATATTGGTTTTGGAGAATTAAAAAATTCCATTGGGTTTTTAATTTTTTTTAAATGTGGGTAGATGATGTAAGAAGAAATTGTAATAGTTTTGATATGATTGTGTGGTTTTCTATGTAGAATATTTTTGGTGACCAGTGATGCTATATTAGTGTTACTGCAGGTTATTGACCGATCAGACATGTTGTAGTGTCTTTCTTGGTGATAAAAAATTAATTGCTTTACCAACAAGACTTTGTTGGTGCAAGTGTGGCAAGTAAAACTGCATACAAGGGTCGCAGATCATGGATTTAGTTGAAACATTCCAACTTTTGAAATTGATTTTTTTTCCCCCGTTGAAAAGTTTGAAAAAAAGTAACTGGAAAGATGAGGAGAGCATTACACTGCAGGTTTTCAAGCCTGAAGTGGAGACACCTGTGTATATCGTCATGCCATCTGTGACTCAGATTGTTGTTTATATACTTCCAGTGGAGGCCGTGGTGGTTACAACAAATTTGGTGGTGGTAAGTGTGATCTGGGATGCAACTCTGGTCAGTTGATCTCCCATTGGTTTTAACTTCTTTTTAATGTGTGTGAGGTGACGTATGAATGTCAGATTTATTGTTTGAAAAAAGCAGGGTTCAAAAATATAAGCATTCACGTCAGCAAAGTTGGCCTGTTGCAGGGATTCAGTTTTATTATAAAAGAATCGAGCTGCCATTGGTCTCTCCCCCCACCACCCGCCTCCAACATAACTTTGTTATGTCGGACTTAAGTATTGAGATGGGAATTCAGCAACAGCTTTCCTCATAGTTTTCTGCTGCACAGTTTCATGCAGTTTTATAGTTCTGACAGCTCAACATAGTGCTTCTATAGCATCAGCCGAAATAGGGGGAATAAACTGTATGTATAAATTCAGTCTCATGAGTAATCCATGCCACAAATTACTGAACAAAATCAGTACTATATAATAGTCCAGTTTGGAAACTGGCTGTTGCTGGGTAAACTTTGTGCTTGATCATCGAGTCATGTGAATGTGTCATGGTTCTGTGTAAATAATAGAATTGCATAAACATAGAACAACTTAACTGAAGTTATGTGTGGTTTTGAAACATTGGTGATCTCATTGATAATCTGCTTTTTGAAGGTGTGCGAGAAAGGTGCAAACCAGAATCTGGCAGTAAAAGGGGGTTGTAAATACAACATTAGTGTAAGGCCTTGTAAAAGATAATTTCCTTGGGTTTTATGTTTGAAAGCAGAAGTGCTGTTATTCAGTATCATTGCTGGTACATGCTTGGAAGTCATTGAGACAAGGTTGACATCAGTAGATGTATTAACATTGTTTCAAAGTAAGTGACCAGCACGGTGGGTATGTGCTGGTACGGCATCAACATGAACCTCTGCACACAGCCCTTATGCGGTCAGGGTAAGGGTATGGCTTCAGAGAGAATGCAGCAGTTAAATATTTCATACAGCTGACAATGAGTGAAAGCAGTAAGAAATGCTTAGCATAATATCTATAAATGTTAGGTCTTTGTGTTGGCATCAGTTGTTTGATTAAAGATTGTAGCAGGAGTTAAACAGTTCAGATAGCCAAGCGAAATATTTGGCTTTCGCAAAAACCAGCTATATACAAGATCACTCATTTGTAATAATCTTTTAAGTGTGTAAGGTCACAGGAGCAAAAGCTATCGGAGGACTGAGTTGAACTACTGATAACTGTATATAGCTTTAGCTCTGTAGGGTTGTCTGTACTTAAACAGGTGCAAGTATACATGGTGGTATGTCTGACAAGTGTGTAAAGGACATGCAACAGCAAATGAGACGCCTAAGGTTGTAAACAAATCCATCTGAAAGTGGTATTGAAGTGCAGCAGCTATTTGTGAGACTAAACATTTTTAAGGATCAATGAGCATACAGATAAACAAAGTTCTGTATTGCTTGATAAAAAAATAAAACGGGTTTGAGGATTGCAGTGCTGATGAAATCTAATAAGGTCATAAGTGTTGCATATTTCATGAGAATTCTAAATAGTTTGTATTCAGATTTTGCCAAGATTTCTTGTGTGCAATAATTTGGTGTTTATCTAAAAACATTCCATGAAGTGTTGTGTGAACACCTTAAAAATTAAGAAATTTTTTTGTCATTTCCTTGGTTGTGACCATAGCCAAAGTGGTTGCCACCACCACTCCCACAAGGTCACTGTGTATAAATGTCAGCCAACTGCATTTTAAGAGAGTACTTTTCTACATACATGTGCTTATGTTGTGGTCAGCTTGGAAAAAGTCTTTTTTTTTAATGGTCAGCAGGGTTCTAGACAGGACTGTAAGACGTGCATGTTTTGAAGCTTGGTTTACTCCTTGCTTCCTTAGTAGACAAAGTTGCTTGGCAAGTTGGGGCAAGTTGCATGCTTAAGTCTGCTGTGCAGATAAATCTCGTGGTAGTAGATGACAATGCCTTCGATTATGCATGTAATGAGGAGCTGATATATAAGAGCAGATTATTAACTTGCTGCTTATTAAAACCCTGATCCAAGAATGACAACATCGGGTAGTCATGCAGTTAAATGAAAAACTTTTTAAATCGTGAACTTGAAATTGGCCATGTCAACTGCCATATAAGGAAGAAAGTGCGGTAACAACATTACAAACAGATGAACCATTTAGAAGACAGGAAGACCCAAGTTAAAGAGTGCACCGAAAGGTATGTGTCAAGCTTACTATCAACCTTACCTGTACAATAACTTTTTACTATTAGCCGAAACTGTTTACAAGTAAATGGCGTAACTTTTTATAAGACGCTGTCAGAAGTACAGGTAATAAAAAAAATTGGGGTTGTGTAGGGTTCTTTTGTTTGGAGGTTTTGAAGGGGTAGGCAGGCAAAATTGATTAATGGTGAGTTACTGATTTCTAGTAAAGAAATGGGCATTTCGTGAGTTTTAAAAAAGTTTTCTGTCTAAATTTGTGTACACTTTTATTCACTAGATCACTGCAACAGAGG
This sequence comes from Lanistes nyassanus, assembly GCA_004794575.1. Taxonomy (NCBI): domain Eukaryota; kingdom Metazoa; phylum Mollusca; class Gastropoda; order Architaenioglossa; family Ampullariidae; genus Lanistes; species Lanistes nyassanus. The sequence continues at coordinate 45,221 of SMGT01008607.1, forward strand.
ATTTACAAAGGATCCCAAGAACTTCGTCAACCAGTTGATCTGCTAGTGCGCTGTCTTGCATTCTAAATGTGGTTCAGGTCTAAGCAACCATAATGTAGAAGGAAAAGTTGTGGCATGCATGTTCATGGAAAATAAACTTATTTTGACCAAAATTGGCATTAATGTGTCGTGTGAATTGAAAGTGACATCACATTCAGTTAACTCTTTAAACTCAGATGTGTCTCAGTTTAAGATGACATGGTGTCATGTAAGGGAAGTAACATTTGCATCGTTGGAAAGTGCTGTCATCAGTTGTATCCCCTGCACAGTTTGAATTAGTTTTAAACGTTGGTTTTGGCTGTCCAGAGAATTTTAGTGAACAGACCACCAGGAGATCTGTGTACACTATTCAAAATGGCACAGCCAGAAAAGTGGACATTTGGCATGGACGTCGCCTTTAATTTTAGATGGGGATTCACAGTGAAATGCAACTGATATTTCCAGATATATCAACTTACGAAAGTAAGGTATTTTGCAACCCGTAATTTTTTTATAAATGCGAAAGTCTTGACAATACGATGAGTTTTCCTTATCTCTGAGGCCTGTGAGTTCAAAGAAAATCTGCTGTGATAAGTGGTGAATGGTTTTACATTGTGCTGTTTTACGGAATTCTGGGCTTTATAAATATGTGCTTATCACACAAAAATTTGCCTTGTGAGGTAAGTTCAATCAAGAACTGACAGGTTGAAAGGTGTTTCTGTTTTTAGGTCATTTAAGACACAGAAAACACTGCACGTTCATGGTTGTGATCAGTGCCCCACCTCTAATCCCTAGAAGCAGAATATGGGTTTAAGAAAAGTTAGCAACTGGATTTTAAATGCCAGTCATACTGGATCTGTGCATTAAGTTCCTCGGTCCTTTTTTTTTTTCTTGCTTTTTTAAAAATTAAAATATCGAAAAAATATGTGCCTGTAGCTGCACATGTGAAATCTTGGTACAAGAGAAAGATTGTTTTTGTGTTTGTATTTTATGTGAACATCTACGAACATAAAATTTCTTTTACTAAACATGTTTTTGCTAAGGTTGGTTTAAGAAAAATTGTCTGGAGTGTGTATTTTACATGGAGAAAATAAAAAGTATGAGACTGGAAGTACCCTGTTCATTCTGTGTACTGGAGGATAGAAAGATTAATGGAATCAAGTAAAATTCTTAATTAAAGTGGAGACTTGCCAGCTTGCTTTGGGTAAACCTGTGACACAAAAGATTAGACGTGTGTGCATTAGCAAACTTGTGATGAGCCAAAACTCATTTCAGGTCCTGATCGTGGCGGTGGCGGTAGTGGCTATAGTGATCGAAGAGGTGGCGATATGGAAATACAACAGGACACCATTTTTGTGTCTGGCATGGGGGATGAAGTCACAGAAGAGGGTCTGGTGCAGCACTTCGGAAGCATTGGTGTCATTAAGGTAAACCTGTAGTAGTTTCTGATTTGATAGCAGTGGCATATTGACTGCATTTTTTGCTATCATTTTCTTAATTTTTGCATGGTGTGGTCAATGTATTTTGAATCCTTGCTTTGGATTTTGTTTGGTACGGCTGCAACTGAAAGTTTTAGGTTGTGGAGAAATGGTTACTTTCGCCTCTGCAGACAAAGCTACTTTTACTGTAGTACATAATTTAGGGAGATTTTTGTGGGTGTGGATTTTTTTGGGGGTGGTGGTGGCAGGGGGTCTCATTCCCTTTCCTTCTCTCCTCCTACGCTCCCACTTTCCAGTCATGGTTTTCAAAGTGAATCATATCACTCTCAGTATATGGTTGTGGATTTGTGGTGTAAGAGGCATTATTTAATATGGAGACTTGCCATTTCTGACAGATGGACAAACGATCTGGGAAGCCCAAAGTGTGGATCTATAAAGATAAGAACACTGGTGTTCCCAAAGGAGAAGCAACTGTCACTTACGATGATCCTGGTACTGCTAGTGCTGCAATTGACTGGTTTGATGGTAGGTATATCACATGCCCTATTTCTTTGGCTACAACTCGGCATCTGAAAAACTGAGGTTGGCGAAAAAATGTTTTTAGGGCATATGTCGTAAGGCTAGATAACTATGGTGTAGGTATTTTATTTCAGGTTAGAAGGGGTACTTTTAGCTGTAGCTATGCCTGATCAGCTGTGTTGAAAAATCATGCTGTTACTACATGGGGAAATGAACTCGAATCTGAAGGTGGGCATCTATTGATTGCATAGTGTGTTCATTGAAGCTTCAGCTTATTGTCTCTACACTACACTGAAGCTCGTGAGGTATTCCATGCCAGATTCAGTTTAGCCATATTTTGGATGACAAGGATTTCAGCTGATAACTGTTTGTGGATTTTCAGGCAAAGTCTTTAATGGAAGAACTATCAAGGTGGAGTTAGCCCAGCGCCCTGTGAATGCAACATTTGGAAGAGGACGAGGCAGGGGTATGCACTGGAGGGGAGGGAGGTGGAATCCTTAAAAGAAATGCATCATGACCAAGTTGCAGAAGTTAATTGGTACACAGCAGGCAGGATTTTGTGTCCGAAAATTGAATGTGTGGCAGATTTTCAGAAACCGTGCCGCTTTATCAGTATGATAATTGACTGGAATTTAGCAAGTTTGAGATGATATATAGGCTGGTAACGGGTACTTTAACCAGATGCTTTCTGACTTTAGTTTGCAATCATGACAATGTCTTGGCCTCTTTCCACAGGGGGACCACGTGGCGACAGAGGGGGCCGTGGTGGAGGCTTTGGAGGTGGCCGGGGTGGGTCTGGTGGTGGCTTTGGAGGAGGGGGAGGAGGAGGTGGTGGACAGAGCTCAGGAGGTGGCAGTAGTGGAGGCAAGTAGTCTTCTGTAAATTATTGATGACGGATGACATTTGAGCTCTGTTCTGCGTTCGCTTTGATTTTGTTCTCATTCTTTTGGTGGATCTAGTAGATCAGCATCTTCCCTAATTTTCAACATCTTACAAACTAATATTTGAAAAATTGTTTTAATGTGTTTGTGTGTTTTTTAATAAAAAAAACAGGAATGGGTGGTGGCAGTGGAGGAGGAGGCGGAGGAGGAGGTGGTGGTGGCGGCGGCGGGAGCAGCAGAGACGGTGACTGGACTTGTGGCAACCCGTGAGTATTTGTAGTTTGATTAGCTTTGTGAAGTTTTGTCTATGGCAACAACCTGCAAGATCTTATTTTAAGTACTTTCTCATTCTGCTACATCCGTTTTCTGTGAGCGCTAGAGGAAGGGAGAAGGAGACTGATGCACTGCTTGGATTTAGTTTTGAGTGTTCATTTTTTTTTAATGTCTCCTCCTCCCCTCCCCCCCTTGTGCAGAGACTGCGGAAACACAAACTTCCGATGGCGGAATGCTTGCAATCTGTGTAATGAGCCACGCCCTGATGGTGCAGGAGGGGATAATGGCGGCAGCGGAGGAGGTAAAAACTGTTGCATCACAAGCTTAAAGATTTTGTTAAATGAGAGCTGTTAAAAAAACTGCCGTCTTTGGTCACTTTCCCCATAGTGTCCAAGAAATTCCATGTCTTAACATTTATGTTCGTCCTCTTTCGTAATAGGCTTTTTCCAGCCTTAAATCACTTGACTGACTTGGAGCTCCTTCCTGAAAAGACTTTGAATAATATTTCCTTTTTAAAGTAATTTTGGCTTATTAACTATGACTGCAATCTTTATTTAGATTTTAAGAAAGCACATACTGGGAGTGTGATGCATAAGCATTGTTGTATGTGTGAATTTAAAAAAATGTTTTGGAGTAATTGGAACCACTTACATTCTCTACTTACAGGAAGAAATGGAGGAGGCCGTGGTGGTGGATTTGGTGGAGGTAGCAGCCGTGGCAGTTTTGGAAGTGGCCGTGGGGGTGACAGGGCTGGAGGATTCGGTGGCGGTGGGCGAGGTGGAGATCGAGGCGGTTTTGGAGGCCGTGGGGGAGGTGATCGTGGTGGCGGCCGTGGTGGCTTTGGAGGAGGAGACCGTGGGGGTGGTGGCTTTGGGAGAGGACGAGGAGGGCCCCGAGGCCGTGGAGGAGACAGAGATGGAGGAAGGTAAATGGCGATTAGGATTTTCCCTCCCCAACCCCTGCCCTGCCCCTCAGGTGTGGATGTACAAGTGCTTTTGTATAACTTTTGCATTTGTTACATGTTCATTGTTTCTCTGCTACCTGCATCTCTTGTGGCTACGAACTAAAGAAGACATACAAGTGGCATTTTCATGATCTGAGGGAAAGTCTTGTCATAAATGGTTGAGGTCGTAATGCAACAGCGCTCTCTGTCTTTGCAGATTTTTTTAATTGCATGTACACCAAATACATCTGTAGCAAACTGTAGCTTTGAAAGGTGCACACTTGCAATCTGTTACAGTATTAGTATCTTCTAAGGATGTGGAAGGTCACAATGTTCATTTTTTTTTTCAGGGACCGAGGAGATCGAAGGCAAAGGCCTTATTAAAGCAGCTTGGAGAAGATGTGGTACATTTTGTACAAACCATAATTCACTATACTACTTGTGGTTATTGTTGCAGAACAGTCTCACTTGTTCTTTTATTAAATGTATGTACATGTCCCAGTTTTAAGTAAAGTGTAGCTTTTTACAGAATCATTGTGGAAAATAAACCATTTCATTGTCATCCAAGTGTATTGTATTTTCCACATTAACTTCAGCAAGCCTGTTACGAGTGACCATTTTCTTCCGCATGTGAGCTTTGTGTTTGTGTAGAATTTTACCGAAGACAATAACTATAGGCGACAAATGTGTCGAAATACTAATGCAGTCCACAGGCAGATGTCATTCTGATTTCACATGCTACATATATGTGCAAAAAGACATTCACACAGCTGTTAACAGTCTGAATGTTTTAATCACTGCAAGTAGTGTACGTTGGGTCCACATTCAGGGCTACATTTCTGGTGAGAAGTGGTATGTGGTAAGGCACTGAATGGAGCATTCTTGTGTCACCTGGAAGGATTTAGCTGCTGGAACAGACCTATGGTATTGCCCGTAATGCACAATACCTCTTTCCTAATGCACACGATGTTGAACAGTAGGACAATAAGCGTGATGGTAAGGCTTCGAAATGCGGTACCTATCTGGCAAACTTGGATTTTGTAAGAACACATGAAATGTTGACACCTCGGACTGTGAAATCGTTGGGAACGACCTGCTGAAGCATTTAGGACAAAAGCGAAGAATGACATGACATGAATTATAGTAATGATGGGAAGTAGCAAGAAAATTCAAAAATTTGTCGCCGCTAAAAACTATTGCGCCTGCGGGTCAGCCAGATTAACCAGGAGTGTTACAAGCAATTCCTTCCCCACCTCTGGCACGAACACCCGCGGCACCGGAGAAGATTGGCGGCAAAAATGCACCTGACCACCAACACCGAGTCGCGGTAGGTACCCTACTAGATCAACGCGCGTGCTTGGTGTTCCCCTTTTCATTGACACAGCAAATGAACGAGCAATATTTATTGCATCAATGACGCTAGTAATAAGAATCATTGTAGCCTGCACGTGTACAGAGGAAAGAGTGCACCATAGTTCTTGCTCTGTTAAAAATTGCCAGTCTCAACCGTGAGATGCACCCCTTTCGGTATTAAACATCCATGCTTTTTATGAGGTGTTTAGTAACGCTGTTCAAACTCACTTTCACATCACCCCAAACTAAAACCTGTGTTTATATATGTGTGTGTGTGTGTGTGAGACTATTCTTTCAATTCCTCTAAGTGCATTTAAACTTGACAATTCTACATAAAATAAGTATTGTCACTGTCGACACCACAAAACTGCTAAGTCCATCTTGTCTGCAGCGCTGATTCAGAACCACTGGAGGCTGTAGTCTTTTATCTTCGGCTCCGCTTTGTGTCAGATGTCTATATTTAGCATTTAATAACAAATCTTTCGATCTCTACCCCTTCGCAAATAAGCTTTACGGTTGCTGTGGGCAAGGACTAAAGGAAAACGCCTGGACCCGTATGCATGTAAACGGCACTTTATTCCTGAATAGCTGATTTTTTTCTGTCTCTGAAAATACTGTTTCGGTTAAATTTGGAATAATCTATTCGCTCCTAGGACGACCGAAAAACGAGGGGAAAATAAACTATTCGGTTTTTGTGCATGAGAAATTCAAGGAACTTATTCTTGTCATGGCAGCTATTCTTGAAAAAGTTAAATTATTCGGGTTTCTTCCATACAGAGCCTGCAGTATATATTCAAGAAACTTTTCTCGTGGCTGAACCGTGCATGAATTAAACTTTTTAAGTGACACTGCCTCCCAGGGAGGGGAATATACAAGAAAAACAAGTGACTGCCGCTTGGAGGAAAAACCTTTCTTAAATTTAAAACAAGGGAACTGGACCAAACTAAGACATGATAAAGACGAAGACAATACATGTTTCGGGTCACTACCCCTTCAACAGGACGACACAAAAGCGACGAAAAAAAAAAAAGAGAGAAAAAGAGAGTTTTTGGCTCTTTGGCAGACACTGTTGTACTACAAGTCACTGAACATGAGGAACGTCACTGCTCGTGTGACGCCAGCAGTACTGTTGACGTCATTGCTTTTTGAGATTGCGTGACAGTCTTGCCGGTAAGTGACCAAGCTGCAAGACATCCGCAGGTAAGTACCTGGAGTTGTCTATCAAACAGGGACTCAAAACCGATTTGTCACGACGCAGATTCCCGGTAGCAGACACGTCTTAACGCAAGCAAATACAAAGACTACAGCAGCTAGTAAGGGATGATGTGGAAGGTTCCGAATGCGTGCATGCCAGCCAGCTTTTCTTTTGGGGGGGGGGGGAGGGGGAGGGGGCGGCGGAAATTCTGACTACGCATGGGATCTGTTTAATCTCGCTCAGTATGACTATCATACACTGCCCCGCACTCGGGGAGGAGAGATAGACGTGTACTGAAGTCAAGATTATGAGACTGGCCGTATTCTGTCACCTAGCACTTTCATTTTGCGCGCATACTGACGTTCAGCTTATTACTTCTTACATGCAGTCAAACACTGACCTAGAAGCAGATATGCACACATCTGGAAAGAAAAAAACCCTATACTTGTGTAGGCCGATTAGCAGACAGGCCCACACAAAACAATGAATGACGTATGCGTATTTGGGGGATTGCCTATACATGTTAAAATAAAATGAATATTTGTCTATTATTTTTGCAGTCTTCAGTCGTACGCACTCGAGTGCGTTGGGTGTGCGCGTGCATAGGGGGTAGGGCGGGGTGCAGAATATCAGTTGTAAGTTTTACCACATTATGATTATCTGTTCATCGCACCCGGGAATCAAAAACTTAGAATGGGTTGGAGGACTTTCTAAGAATTTTCTGTTCATAAAAGCAGTTGTAGGTTTCATATACACTGTGTGTCTTACGTGCGGGAAGGATACACAGGACTGCTTAAGCTAATATAAATAGAGAAACCATTTTTTTCTTCAGCTAAACGGCTTATTCCGGGAAGGTTCGTTCAGAAGAAAACAGTGAGTAGAGAAAACATGTTAGCTCACGAAAGAGGAGAGGATCTCAACAAAAGCCTGTCAGTCAACAACAGCACACCGTGTCCGTCAAGATCTGTGGACGCGGACTCGGCAGAAGCAGTTTACAGGGACACGCTGTGTTTGTGCGCCAGGGACCACAATGTCACCAATAAGGAGCGATGCTGGAGCTACTTGCGTAGCAGGGAGCTAGCATCCTCCTCGCTGCGCATGCGCAGTCCTAGAGAACCTACAGAGGAACAGCTGCTGACGGACAAGCGAGCGTCCGCAGGGCAGTTCCAAGCTGCTCATCAGGAGCAGAAGGATGGAGATCAGGTCCTCGTTGTTACGCCCACAGACCAGCGCAGTCATCGCCATGAAGCAGACGCGCTGCATCAAGCTGGGCGGCTGCGGGAGCTTCCTTTCTTGTTTCCAGCCGACGTGCAAGCCACGTCTTGGAGGAGATCGAGCATCTGTCAGGAAGCTTTGGCCGCTTACGACAATGACGAGTGCGACGACGACTGCAGCTCCCGGAGTTCGACTTCGTTCTCATCCGTGATGGGAAATACGTCTGAGACCGACTGGGAAGTTGCATCGGAAGGACACTCGGTCAGCTGGCCACTGGACTGCGAGACGGAGAACGATCCATCTTGGGCGGTCCCAACGGCAAGCGCGCCCTTTGATAGCCACGTTAGCATGGAGGTGATTAGCGGCGGTTTTGAATGTGCTAGTCCCTCACAGGAGGCTGTGACACTCAGCCAGCACGTTCATATGGACAGGGAAAGTTCTGTGTCTCTCCGTGCTCCTCTGCAAACCCAGTTTTCACTCAACGTGGATGGACTAGCTAGCCTAAGCTTACCGGCAGAAGGTGTAGCCAGTTCGAAGGCAAAAGATCGGAGTGAGGTCGGAAGTTTCTCAAAAACTAGACGGGACGAGGTCATGGCAATTTCTCCGAGATTAAACAGCACTGAATATATCGTGCCAGGGGGGTATTGGGCACCCATACCACAGCTGGAACTCCAGGCGACCTCGTCGCAGACCGTAGACGGCAAAAGAGGTATTACACCTGTCGAGCAGGTGTCACATTGTGTTCCCTTAAGCAGACTGATGGAATACAATGACTCTGAAGAAAAAAACACAAACATAACAAGTAGGTCCCTTTTCAAAAACTGTCGAAACCAAAAAGGGAGCGTCTTATCCCAACAGAGGGCTGTTGAAGAGCACTCGCAGCCTTTTCGTCACAGGGTTCATGCGTCGACCTGCCAGCATTGCCTGTCCTGGAATACTTCAAACGAGGTGGGGAACCACATACCTTTGGATGGAAACCTCAACACTCCAGTGACCGTGGAGATGAGCCAAGGCTCTGGTAGACTCGAGAACTGTCAGGGGGTTTTCTGGTCTCCTCCAGCAATTCCTGTTCGAGAGACCATCCTGCACACCCATGCGCCACCTGAGATGTCACCAGCCCGGAAAGTTATTTCATGTTCGACAGTTCCCAACCCCGTCTTTTTCCAGCAGGCCTTCAGACTGGGGACGCAGCAAGAGGGTAAAAGAGTTAGTCCGTGCATGATGACTGTAGATCAACATGTACAGTACGGGCATCACGGGACCATTTTCAATGCCAGAAGCAATGGTATCGAAACCGAGGACATTCTTAGCTTTCCTTGCAGTCACGTGATGACTGGACGTGAACATTTGACAGGCGGGAGCCAGGAGAGTAGATCATGCGTTATCGGTTTCGACAGGGAGAGCTTCTCCGTTGGTTTTGACCCTAACAGAAATTCTCGTTTGCGCGAAATACAGCAGAGAGGGGTCTTTTCGACGGATGCTTATATCCCTTGTTCCTATGAGCACACAGCACACATCCATTCACCACAGATGCAACCCAGTGCTGTGAGAAGTGGAAACGCACTGCGCACGAATGCACACAGCATCGACGGTGTTCACCAGCAGTGCCGTCGTCAAAGTTTATTTACGCAGACGACATGCGCAGAAAAATCGAGTGTTCAAAAAATTGAGAAATGTAGCGTCTGTCTGTCGAGGTGCCAACAAGGTAGAATTTCCAGACTGAACGAGAACAGCTGGGTCTTAGAGAGAGACGGCATGGCAACTCCAGTTAACACGTGCACATTGAGAGGCAAGTCGACCTTGCATCGCCTGAAACGGTGTCAGGGAAGCAAGATCTGCTGTGAAGTGGGGAGGAAAACGGATTTATCCCTCAGTCACGAAGCTTGCGGTAGTAGATGGCGCTGTTCTTGTGGCACCGCACAGGAGGGCGATGGGATGTCAGGACTGACAGTGAATGACATCGTTTATATGAATGCTTGTGGAAGGAGAGTCATGTCCAAAATGCGTAATCATTCAAACAATACTGGTGCTAATTCTGCCGCCAAAGGAAGAAACGGAGGCAACAGTCGCGATGATTTGCGTCGGTCGTCCCTGGCGCGTCGTGTGCAACACAGCAGAGCAGCGTCTGGACACCTCCCCCAGGGCCAGTCATGTGCTGGTCAGAGGGCGTCTGGTTCCTCCAGACCAGTTGTCAGGTACGCGCACGCAGGCGCCACGAAGCAGCCAAAGCCAACAAACACACGAGAATATATTGGCCCCTTCTCCGGTTTTGGCTCCTCGCCGCCCACTGGCAACGAGGAATCGACCACTGCTGACATGTCTACCGGCCTGGAGAATTCGGCAAAGACAGGCCGTCCCCCGCCAAACATATCACCAACCTTGCAGAGTCCAGAACGAGCAACCAGCTTTCATTCCATTCCTTACGAGGTAGGCAGCCGCTCTGGAGATGAAGATGCCAGCAGTGCTGGAAGCAGCACGACTCTTAGCAGCGGCCACGTGAATAAAAGATCCAGACAGGTGAGCAGCCATAGTGTGCGGTATGAAGTTGAATTCCGTGCATTTTTACGAGCAAACGGCCCATATGCCCAGCCAAAATGGCTAAAAATCAGGGTGTTTCTTTTCCCACTGAACCAGAACTGGAACATAGCCCAATTTTTAACAACAAACACTTTGTCACCAGATGTGAAGGACAGCGTTAGACGAAGCATTTATATTAAAAAATTAAAAATATGCATCAGTTATAATTACAAAAACCAAACTTTCTGTCTTTAAACTTGCAAAGCTTTCAGCTATGGTAGAGAATACTGAATATATAACAAGTGGCAACTTCAGATCACGAATACTATGAATAGTATTAGTATAGACAAAGATAACTCACGCAACGCAGATTTTGTACCAAAATATTTACTTCATAAGTTTAAGACGTCTTTGTTAGAACAGTAACTTTTAACGTTTGTCTGTCTATCTGTCGTGAAGTATGTCCTGCATATGATCCAGACATGCACATATCTCTGTAGTCAGCTAATACTTTTTACTGCGTTGTTATGCGTTTTAGGCCAGGCTGTATCAAAAAGCTGGGCAAATTCTGCGCTGCATTTGCCTGGTAAAAGCTAGGGAAGAGATATTCTTCCGGGCCGCGCTACGTCTGCAGAGACGGCGTTTGGCAATGCAAGGTCAGATAGTTATTTCAAACGTACATATGTCGCAGTCAACTAGAAAATAATGAAAGAACTAACCGATTCCTATTTAGTTCGATTTATTTTGGAAAAAATACATCAGTTCATTATCTATAATTTTAAGTTATGCTGAAAATTTTGATCACGGCACTTTTATTTCTTAGGTTCTGATTTGTTATCGCCTGTCCCAGAGTATGTATTTTGTACATTGTCGGGGTAAATTAAAAATCCAGACTCAAATCACTATCTCTAATTCTGTGAGCTTATGTGGCTGCTTAAGTGCGTGCGCACATTCGTGCGTGAGTGCGTGCGCGCGCAACTGCGTATTTGTGTGTTTTTGTGCGTTCGACAAACAACAACTACACAGCAGAAACTCATAGTGTTACAAAATATTTTAAAGAACTATGTCTACGTGCTCACACAAAAAAACCTTGGCAATTTGTGTCCCTGTTTGGCAGAGCATCATTCGTCTGTACTGGTGAAAGCCAAGCAGCAACAGAACCATTCCAGAGATAACCTGAAAGCATCGCCGACGCGGGCTTATTACAAGTACTTTTGATTTCTGTTGTGTGACGGACCGCTCGGAAAAAGAGTGTGTGACAAGGCTGCGGTGGGATATGAAAGCGTGACTTCCATTCTTCTAAAATACAGTGAAAGAGTCGATGTCGTCCATTGTACGATTGCCGCTTCACACCGCCCCGTTACTTATCCCTCCCAATTTTTAACTCTTTAAACCTTAGTTTTCGTGAAAAAAGTGTCATAAATACGTCATCGTGGCGTGTGCGTGCATGAGTATGTGTATGTGCTAATGTGAGTTAAAAAAAAAAATGTAATAACAAATCTGTGGGATTGTTTATCTGAGAGTATGTGTAGATTTATTTGTTTACACATAGATAAATTATTAATTTCAGAGCCCACAGGCTAGAAGAGGCCCGAACCAGAAGTCGTGGCACCCGTTTAAGAAGGAATATCGCAGAAAGTCGAGAAAGGAGGTCGTTTTCCGTGAGACAGTCTGCCCGGCATGACACGCGAGAGGCTGTGAAATCCAGCAGCATATCCCGCACAGACAATGAGCGCTGCCCTGCTGGGGAGCAGATGAACGGTGAGTAACAAGATGTTCATGTTGCGCTACAATTTCAACTTGAGTTAAAAGGTAAAGATCATGACCCCGTAGTCAAGGTCAGTCTGTGACAGCCAAAGACACTTCGCGCTATTGAAGTCGCCAAATGGTCGTCTAGGCATGGTTAAATATATCCAAATATATCTCTAAATCTATAAAGCAAGAATATATATACTCTCCTCGTCTCCAACTCTATGAAGCTATAGAATGTAGATACTCTCCACGTCTCCAAATCTATGAAGCTAGAATGTATATACTCTCCTCGTCTCCAACTCTATGAAGCGAGAATGTAGATACTCTCCACGTCTCCAAATCCACAGAATGAGAATTAAATGCCCTGTTGTTATTGTTTTTGCCGCCGCCGCTGCTGCTGCTGCTGCCAAATGCTGTAGATGAGAACAAACTGCTCATGTAACTAAATTTAGCAAAAGAAAACAGTCCTTATCCTAAATTAAAGTTCGTGGCAATTAAACGTGAAGCAAAGCTGGGGTTACCAATCTAAAAATTGAAATCAGGGTTAGTTTTTAACGTCCACAGAATTTTGAATTCGAAGGACCGAACGCAGTGCAGCTCACGGGAACATTTGCTCTCGCCAAGTATTGTGACGTGATCTCGATGCAGGCCAGTGCCGTACAGCCTCGGCACAGTCGCCACAAACCCAGCAGCAGGTGGAACCAGGGCCACAAGCAGGTCCGTCTGGGGTACCGCCCGCCGTCAGGTCAAGGCTCATACAGAGGCAGAAACGGGATGTGGAGCGGTCGTCCTTGTCCTCGGCATCTGTCAGCAGCGCCAGTCGTGTCAACGGTGGACTGCGCGTGCAACACAGCCAGGATAAGGACGTCGAAGATGATGATGAGGATGACGATTACGATAGCGACGATGATTCTTTCTCGTCCCGCACGGCCAGCGCGTTCGATGAAGGCGAGGAGAACAAACAGAACAAAAAGTCGTCCGGAAGTAGAAAAAGAGTAAGTTGTCACGCAAGCTCATCGTTCCCAACCCCCCACCCACCCCCACACACACACATACACACATCACCCCATATCCTTTATTCCTGTTTCACACATCACACATCATCCTTTATTCATGTTCGATGCTGGTGTGACGCGAGTTTTCTCACCTAAGAGTAAGTATTCGGAACCACATGTTGCCTTTCCAGTTTGAGCGATTTATTTATTTATTTATTTTGGTAACAACAACAGGCATCCAGCGAAAAGCACACAACGACACTCTGCGGAGGACGGTGGAAGCATCTAACAGTTCCCCTTCCGTTGCGTTTCGTCGGCCTGTTCCCTTTGGACCCCGGCCGTTTCTGTCTACGAAACCCCGCGTGGAAACGGTTCGCCATGTGGAACTTACGGAAAATTTTACGACCTGAGGGCTCGTGCCGCGGGAGCGGGAGAAAATGTGTTTTGTGCGGCTCTCTGAGGCTGCCTGGATGCAGGGACGGGACGCAGAAGGTGTAATTAAGCAGTTCTCTGCTGCCAACTGCTACCACTTGCCACTCGCCTGGCCAAGAAATCCGTTTTCCTGGCGCCTAATGACATGATGCCCTTGACCCCTCTTCTTACACTTTCCTATTTCTAGGGGCAACTATTCTCTGTAGGCAGCTGCTCTCTGTCTTCATTTGATGTCTTATAACAGACAAATGTCTTTATTTTATTTCTGTCGTGATGACAACGGTTCATATGTTTTTCTGTCATTAATACAGCCACTATAATTCGGTTTGTATCTGCTCGCTTTCAGTATAGCTTTCTATTTTGTCTTCACTTTTTCCGACCTGTCTCGCTACAGCTACCACCTGTCGTCATGTTGTTTTTAGGGATTCTTTATAAAGCTGCTAATTGTGTTCACATCGCTTCTTTCTGTCTTTAGATAACTGCCACCGGTCTCACTGAGTCTTGTCTTCGTACAGTTTTCCGCCTGGCTACCACTCCTGTCTCTATATTGTTTACACTTGTCTTCATAATGTTACCACCTGAGTTAATGGCGACAATGCCTGTTCATTCAGAAAAAATGAAGTAAATATCTCAATCACCAGTACTCACTTTCATCATGTCTTTCCTTGTGTCTTAGAGATCGGCCGGTGACAGCGGCTCAGATTCCACTGACGACGCTTCTGAGGATGTCACAAAGTGTGGGTTTTTTCGACAGCAGTGATGCCGATTTCGCTAAGTTTCTGCCCGAAGCACAACTGTCCAGCTGTTCGTCAAACTCGCGAACTGCAGCTGCGCTGTCAGAGGCATAGTGCTGTCCAGTTGTCTACCAGCAGAGGCATAGTGCTGTCCAGTTGTCTACCAGCGACCACCTGTGGTGTTTGAAAGTCAAGCGTGTGTTCAAGCTAAGTTTTAATGAACAAAGCGGGCATTTAGCTTGGTTTATATTTTGTCCCTGTCCTTCCCGGATGTCCTCTCCTCACACACTCACACAAAAATGCCTGTAAACTGCGAGAGCGTGTCTTCATGAAGATTTAATACATGCACGATTTTGCCACCTTGTGAGATGCATTACTGTGTGTGTAGATGTTGCATATGTTTCTGGTCTACTTTCCTTTAGTGAGTCTATCTTTCCAAGCGCTGGAAAAGAGGAGAATGGAGAGAAGGAATGGTGGGAACCGCAAGCCGAAAAAGCGTTCTCCGCAGAGCTCGGCAGAAAGTGAAGGTGATGGTCACTAATGCTATCACAGCTTCCGTGTTAAGGCTGCTCGGACAGAATCAAAATAATGTTGCCCGCAAACACAGTTACCTCCCGCCGCTGGCGGCCTAATGACAGGCATGCGGCGACTAATGGGCCGAGAGGGGAGGGCAGGGATGCGACTGGAGGAGGTGGGAGAGAGGGGTTAACTCCTCCCGTTCGCACACTGACGTGGCTAGTTAAAAATGAAATTTTTAGTTTTCTGGCCCTACACCCTCGACTGTCACCCGTCCTCCACACACACAAACACAAAGTTTCTATGCATGGAATTTCTCCAGTATGTAGGTAGGTTACCTCTTTCTTTCTTTCCGTCTTTCCTTCTTTCTTTCTTTTCTTTGTTTCTTTCCCTTTCCTTTCTTTCTTTCTTTCTTTCTTTCTTTCTTTCTTTCTTTCTTTCTTTCTTTCTTTCTTTCTTTCGTCTGCATATTCTTGTGTATTTTATTTCCCAAACGCAGAAAATCAGACGCTGCGACAAAGCCTATTACTTCCACTGCTGAAGAATGGTATAAATTCATTTGTGACTACATCCAACCATACACGTAGAATTCTGCTCCGCGGAGCACCCAGTTAATAAGGGGAAAGATAATTGTCAAAAACTAAATCATAACCGTGTTAGCTGGTTCATTGAAATTAGGTACCTTCGATGTTCCAGTCTAGTTAAACGGAATCCACTATGGCTGTGCACCCTGAGCCCAAATTTTTCCTTCATTCTTTACACTGTCCGCATAGAGTTTTTCAAAGAAACTTCAGTCTATTTGCTGGACAGGGAGCGCACAGAATGAGGAAGTTTTTTATTTGGTCGCTGGCCTGTTTTAAGTCTGTACAGACGTGATCAGAAATCAGGGAACGAACATTTTGTCTTCCTCTTTCTGAGTGCAACAGCAAGAAGCACTCAGAAACAGCTCTGACTTTTGTAATTGATGCTAACGGACATGTTCAGCAGTAGATATCCCAGACTTCTTTGAGTACCTTGAGGGTTGACTTGTTGACTAAAACGATACCTGACAAATTTACATTTTATCTGTCCTCCTTCCCTCTCTTTTCTCAGTTTCCACTTTCTCCTTTCTTGTCTTCCCCTCTCTTTCTTTACTCTCCTCTTTCAGAATTTGCGATGACCTATCTTAGAATATTCCCTCCCACCCACACCTTAAATGGGTAAGGAGTTTGGATGGACTCTGAAAAATAGAAGGAATATGTGGATCTAGGGCTGTTTTATGGATGAAAAACATTTCTGCAGGACCGTGCGCAGAGTGCGCATTGACACATCCCGAAATGCAAGAATACGCGATGCGGAGGAGGAAGATGTTATGAGGAACAGCCCCTGAGATGCGAAATTAAAAGAACTCGAGGTCACATGCTGTGGTTTCCACAAAGGCTGCCAGCCTAGAACACGGTCTTTGGCGAGAACAAGGAAATTCGCCTCCATCTTGAGCTGCGGAATCGCATTACGAAGCCATAGTCATCCACATAGATGACGTCACAGAGTTAACTCTTCTAGAAGGACGAAGAAGCTTGCGAAAATAACGACATTTGCCGAATTATACATTTCTCTGAAACGATTTAGAGTTTTAGTCCTGCTTTGAGAGCTGAGCCTTTGAGCTTGTCAAGAGATGCGGTGACTTTGGTCTTCACTGCTCCAAAATAAAAACCAATAGGTTTTGAAGCCTCTGTCAAGAAAAAAAAAGAATCCAAACACTGAACAGACGATACGTGTAAAAAAACGAGGAGATCGAAGGAAAGGGTAAGAAGTAATTTGGTCAACGGCCCTTCACACGGGGCAATATTGACGCCTGTGTGACTATTGGCAGTATGCATAACTAGTAGGCTTCTCTAGCATTTCGCCACGATTGCGCTAAGACTGCCGCGGATCTGTCATTCATTTTGATCGCAAGGTTTGCCACCATTACTATGTGCAGCCAGTCACAAATGTCGAATGGAGTCAGCGTGGATAAGTTGCCTGCTGCCGCTAAGCAAGGTGAGAGGGCTTGGGAACATCGGTAGCTGCGGTGCAATAACAGCGAGACTTGTTAACCCGCCACTCCTCTGCCTAGAAAAAAAAGGAAAGGCAGCAATGGAGACCAGATGGGGACGGAGAGGGAATTTTTTCCAAATTGAGTTCTGCCCCAGCTCTCGTCGTTTAGTACAAAGACAGGCTTGAAGTTATACATGAAAACAGAAGTCCCACCAGGGACTTTATACACTAGTGTATACATTAGTGTATAAGGCCCCTGGCCCTACCTAATACCACACCCTAACTTTACCCCTAACCCCCTCCTCTCCAAAAAATCGTAAGATAATATGGGTTTCGAAGCTGCGACATAAACGTGAAACCCAATGTCTTTACCAACTCGACTGTGAATCACCACCGATTGGCCTCTTCAATGTAACCTTAAGAGGTCATACTGTGTATAGGTCATGGCTTGACCTATAACTACCTGTTGTGGTTAGCAACTGGCAGGGGTATGCGCAGAGCACGCGCCGGGCTGGGGCAGAAATCACTTGGGGAAAAAAATTCGCGCAAGGCCCTTACAAGCTGGCTCCGAGGAAATAGTGGTTTCTCCAACCTAAAGTTGATGCTACACTGTAGTGAAGCAGCGATAGAGCACAGTAAAACGCCCGACGTTTGGTCTATACTCAAGTGCGCAGTTCCGCGACTGCTTTTTGGCCGCTGCGTTACCTGGCTTGAGCTGTCGAGCTTGTTGTAGAGGGTTGTTTTCAGTGGCCAACGAAATAGCCATGAGTTACAGCGCAGTTTTCTTGCGTCTCGCGTCACCTCAGGTACTGACAGTGACCAGGCATCGAGCACAGCTCCTTATATGGCACACTATGCGTACTTTGCCAGCTTGGCACCAATAGTTTATAGGGTTGTTGTTCTAGGAAACGGTCGTGGGTTACTGTCCTTTACCATCAACTTAAAACCAGACACGCGAAAGACCAAAATTGGGTTGAGGACTTTATCTTTACCCCTTTTTTAATCATTGGAAGACACAACTCCCTTTCCCAAAAAGTCGCATACATTTGACACACCACGCAAGGCTTGTGTGCTCTCTTTAATGTGATGCGAAGCGAAATTTGCCATTTTACACCGGCTGGCGAAAACTGGGACGAAGGCATGTTAAGCGAGTCACCTGCAGGTGCGGAGCAAAAAAAGCACTTACATCATAGTGTTAGAAGGAACTCATTAAAGGTATTGTTCTGCAGAAACCGTCCCTGTCAACGCATCTAAACATTTTAGGGTGAATATGTTTGCATGTGTCTGCTAATGCGACCCATTAGCGTTTGTTTAAGCCCGAACAAAAATACTTTAATGGATCGTGGTAAGATTATAAAACCTGATTTCTCTGCAACGATTTTCGCAAGATGGTGGGACAACCTCTTGCTGGAGAAGGTCGCCATCTTGCAGCATGTGCTCCTGTCCTTTACTTTTTTAGTCATTGTTTGTTGGTGTTTGGGTTTGTTTGGTTGGTTGGTTTTGTCAGTCCTGATGAAAGGGTTATTCCCAGGGCTGGCTTGCATGAGCGTTCTTATTTCATGTTCATTCGTAAAGGTGTACGTAAAATACACAAGGGAAATGTGCATTACGACTGCTCTTACGAAGACCGGAAGGGCATCTACGAATACTTATGCAAGCCAGCCCAGAAACTTTGTGTTTGTCTTTAATATTTGGTTCATTGATTTTTTTAAAACACAGGTTTACATCCAAAGTAGCAGTCATTTTTTTCTTATTATCTCTCCCCCCACCACCACCCCCCCCCCCAGCATTACACTCTTCGTCGCTCTAATCCCTGTGTTGTTCTAGCGTTAGGCACTCACCTTGTCTTAGTTTCATGCTTTAGGCGACATTTGGGGAAAAAACTTCAAACGTCTGTCGGCTATAAACGGAACTTGCGCATGCGGGCGACGCCAAGGGCTTGTCACCAATCACAGGATCGTGCTGCCCGTGGCATGCGCACAAGCATGATCGCCAACGCTGCTGCTGCAGCAGCAGCAACAATAACTTGCAGCAACGGAGAAATGCAAATCTGGCCCAGCCCCCCCACCCCAACCCCTAGGCCTTCGTGCTCGGCAACTGATAGCCGCTGCAGCAGCGACGGAGGAGTTAGGGAGAGATAGAGAGAGGGAGAGAGAGCACCAGCAGCTGCTGCAACAGTCTGCTACCGATGTCAGCAGCAACGCACGCAGTGGGCGGACAGCGACCCTTGTCACCAGAACTGACCACCTCGTCTCGACCATCTCGCCTTGCTATTTTTAAAAGTAAAAACACCCGATGCCGATTTTCCCAGGTAAATGACTCTTTTCAAATACGCTTTGTTATTTCTGCCTTGTTGGACGTGCGTCGTGTCGCCTCCTCATCCACCCAGCAGAGTCGTGTCACGTGAGTGGTATTTTTTTTTTCTTTTCATGTGACATGTCAGACGTATCACGCGCTCTGTCTATCTGTCGCTTTCTGCTGTTCTTCTTGACTGTGCACATGGCGTGCATGATCATAATATTGTAAGGACCTAAGGACGAGCAGAGCTGATTGAGTTTCCTCGTGGCGCGAGACCTTCGCTGGGGTCAGTTCTGTCTGTGGTCGTGCGTCATACGTTGCAGCACGTACGCTCGTGCGAGTCTCCATAGTCGCTGGACAAAAATTGACGGCAGAGTCACCGCAGGCGATGCAGATGGACTTGGCATGCCGGACACAAACGGGTTTCAGCGGCGGCTAATTTAGTGCTCTTCGTGTGGCGGATTACGACAGGTTTACGGGTCTGTTTGTCGTCTGACACATTCTCAAGGTACACATACTATCAGCACACTGCGAAATCGTTTGTCCTTATGAGGACACCTAGTTGTCTATTTTTTTAAAATCTTGTCGGTGCGGTCTTTATTTGGTCGCTTACGGAAGTGCGGTGATAGTATATATATATACCATATATCCTCGGCACAAGCAGGTCAGTGAGGTTTATATGATCAGTCATAGCAATTTTGCTGACCTTTTTATTCAGCTACGGCAGTAACTGGCTATTATTTCTGGCCAGGCCAAGTTACTCGTCACACGCTGGCCTGTATTCTGGTGGGAGTCAGTTATGGGAAGTGTAATAGGTTTAATAATAGTTCAAATGACACGATTAGTATCTTCTGATTATTAAAGGCGAGTTCCCCCCCCCCCACACACACACACAAACAACACCCTCCATGAACACACCCTCTGGGTTGTGTATGGAAGGTAGACAGGAGAGGGGGGTGGGCTAGGCATGTGTTTTGTGCAAGTAATTTGTTCGCTTGTGCTAATGTACGCGTAAACATTGTCATCCAATTTGTTTATATCTAGGTGTACGAGTGCAGTTAATAGCAATTTCTTTTCCATTTTTCTTTCATCGTCCTTTAAACATATACATAATTCTACAAATCCTTTAGCAGAAATACGTGAGTTATGTTGTTTGCAAGACATACAAGCTGTCAAAGGGAATAAAATGTAGACACGAAATATTTATTCGGCATGCCTGAAGCTTACTTCGATTGGATGGTAATGACACCAACAATTAGTGAACGATACCAGTATATGGATACTATGGTGCAGTATACCACCAGCTACTATTCAATATCTACAGTAACTGCAGGCTGTACAAATAAAATATACTTTCATAAGTTGAAAAGCTTTCAGTAAGGGCCCTTGTCTCTGCTATTCAGTAATTTGTTAGCTCACACCATGGGACCGAAGACCCTTGTTCGTGTGTAATAGACAGAACACAGTCTGTGGATTACACAGGTGGAGAAATTAAATATCTTACATTCTACTGGAGCACTGATCACGTGCTTATGGGAAGGAAATCCGAGGCGCCCTCTGCGCATGGCCAAAACTACTTCATAGCTTTCTAAATACCGGAAACATAATTTAATTTAATTTTACTGTCATTGACAACAGGCTCTTGCTGGGTGCTTCCTCAGCAGAGTTCAGAGAAAGGTTTTCTCGTAGATCTCGATGACATCGGAATCTTTTCCCCTTCACCCAGCCTTCGCTTTTTTTAGTTAAGTGTGGTGATGTTGAGGACGTGCATTAACGTTTACCTTTTAATATAAATAATGACGCTTCCTTAATCAATTTGAGAGCAATTTTAGGTTTCAGCTGCATAGCTTGGGAAAATGACCTCGGGAGTCTGCTGCTAGTCAATATTTCTGATAAAATTTCGCGATGCTGATGGGGAGAGGCTGGGTTTGACGCCATTTGACGCTATTTTTATGGGATTCCTCACAAAAACAAATAGAATATCTCATCTTAGACTCTTAATATGCTTCTTTGGTTAGAGTCGGTGAAGAGGAAACCGCTTGTCTCGCAGATCATCGAGGAAGTGAGTGAGGTGAGGGGTTTTAGGGGTAACAATACAGTTTCCGAAGTCTGCACATGCGCAGTGTTTTCCATAAGAGATGGAACGAAAATCCAATTTATCCGCATGCTGATCCTCGAAAGTGGGCCAGATGGAGAGAGATTTGAAATCTTCCAGTGAACACTTCAGCAAATCGAGAAGCCAACCTTGAAACTATCAGACGACAGCCTTAACGAAAATGTTGAACTAACTCTCAATCAACCATTTTTACATTTCAAAGTACAGAGGATTTAGGGAAATGGTAGCGTATGGTGAACGGCTGCAGTAGGACCACGCGAATTCCCACTTCCTGTTTGCGACTTGCTTGCGCAGTCTGTTTGCTCTCTCGCTGTGTGCGTGTCGGCCGTTGCTGATTTTCACTGCGTGTTGGACAGTTCCACCAAAAACATTCGGATAGACTGGATTCTCTTTTGGATATGTTGTTCTCATCCCGTTATCAATTTCTGTCCAACAGCAAATATTTTGTCGTTCGTGATTAATTCGCTATCTTCAGGTCTTCTTTGATCCCTTCAGCGAACCCGACAAGAAACGTTCTTCTGCAGACAGTGATTCAGTGCGCATGTGAAAGATGACAGTCTCAAAACTATAAACAGGTCTGTTGCACATCTGCATTAATCTAGCGCGTAAAATAGAAAATCCCATCCAGCTATGGAAAAATTATGACATCTGAATTGCTTGATGTAAGGGTAAGATCACACCAAACTTTCTTTGTTGAGCTTCGCATTGCTTGTTCCTCTTTTGCACTTAATTGTTGGCGGACGATATTACAGATAATACAGATAATTTCATCTTGCAAATTTACATGATGGATGATAAGTTTATCATTAGTTCGTCTTAAGTTTACAGCGAACGTAAAGTCGAGGGATAAACTTTGTTCCGGTTTTACGTTGCAGTTCTATAATTGCTGTGTTGCTGGTGAGAGCACAGGGAAATCTCTAAGGACAGGATTACATTTACCAAACCCAGACAAAGTATCTGTCAGCTGGGGCAAAGAAGACTCAGCCTGGTCACGTGATGGCTAGCTGACTTCCTCCTGCAGTATTACCGTGTTTGCCCGAAAATAAGACAGGACTTATATTAATTTTCATTCCGAAATATGACACTAGGGCTTATTTTTGGGGATGTCTTATTTTGATATATCAAAAAATGAACTTACAAAGTAAAAATTACGAGATTTGTGTCGTCATTATTTTTACTTGCCAAAAAAAGGAGATATTTTGAAAAGGGTAGGATACACCGCATTAAAGCAGTTTAAATAAATATATAAAGAGGAAGGTTCGTTTCTTTCGTCTTTCTGCCGCTCTCAACTAGGGCTTATTTTAAGGGTAGGGCTTATATTAAAATCATCCTCAAAAATCACGCTAGGTCTTATTTTGCGGGTAGGTCTTATTATCGGGGAAACACGGTAGCAGTATTCACAGCTGCTCAGCTGTGGGTTGTACTAACGTAATCTCACCACGCAGAAAACAAGAACGCGTTTCACAAAATCGACAGTTTGTCCGCTTTTACACGAGCTAGGAGAATCATTGCTGCTGTTTAATGATGGGGAAATCATTTTAGGGAAAAAATCAGAATAAAATAGTAGCCAGTGGTGACAGATAACGCGTGCAGGGGCCATATTGTCTTCGTTCAATCAGCAGCTGCGCTACTGAAGCAGTTGTAAAAACAGGATGCAGCCAGCCCCAGCCCAAGAGATTTCGGAAATGGGGAACAAATCGGTGCAAGCTCTGGCATCCCTTGCCAGGTTAATCTGGATTCTGCATCTGAGTGAAACAGAATACCTCCATTCTCACCCTCCCGCCCTCCTCTCACGGCACCTCTTTGCAGGAAGCAATTTACCCTGAATGTGAATTTACCTTGAATGTGAACGGTCACGCCTACCTCGTTTAGAAGAAACTTCTCGTAAATCCGAGACTCTGTGAATATCCTACTAAACAAATCCACTATCCCAAGGAGATTCAAAGCCTGGTATTTGTTGACGCAAACGCGTTTGTTGATAGGTTTTACGCAACCTCTTAAACCCCGAGACAAAGATTTTTCAGCCGACTGGCATCGATAAAAAGATCAGTTTTCAAAGACTCGTTTTCCTCGATCCTGGAACCACTTAACGGAAGGAATAGGTCTTCTTTTTTCCCTTCATTTTTAGCACTTGTTTCCCTCCCCACCCCCCACACTCCTTGTCACTCTTTCGAGTGGCTTGTCCTATGATTAGAATATATTGAATCGTTGCCTGAGTGTTGTGCAGTGACTAAAGTTCATTAATAAATTTATGTTTGTTTGCACTTAGCTTGAAAGCAGGCATGAATGCTTTGCGTCGCGCTTTGTTTTTCTCTCGCACATCACGTGTTCACACGAAACAGATTTCGCTATTTTATGAAATTTTATTCAATAAAATATACTCAGCAGCAAGATCGTTTATTACTGTACCGATTCTCAAGAATTTCGAGGATAAGCATGCCCAACATTTGATTTACTAGTCCTCGCTATCCACCAGGCTAGGCAAACCGGATCCTGGCCGACCTCTGTATTCTTGACCATATGTACTGGTAAAAGAATTGAAAGACTAGTGCAAACCGCACGTGATGGCAAAACACAAGCCGGTAGTCACAACGAAGCTGAAGTGTACCCGTTTCATAAAAGTAATGACCGACAACAGATTAATGGGCTATTCAAATTGCAACAGAAAAAGATTCCCGGCCATGATGGACACAACCAACCAGAAGTCACAGGAAGTGCAGAACAGAATAACTAATGTCAAAAACCGGTGCGGTCTCCATTGACCTGTGCCCAAGCAAGGAACCACGGTCTCATAGACCGAGCCAATGTTCACAGCGTCATTTGCAGGATCACCTGCGACACTTACAGCGAAAGGAACAGCTGGTTAAAGTAAGCTAGGGGCGATGGTTTGCCCCAAGCGACAGGGCTCGATCGGGTGAATTGGCTAGCCAGTCCACGCCAGCCACTTGCTGCTGCAGGAAGGTGGTGACCCAAACACTTTGCGGACTAGCATTGGCGCCTGGCCCGCTGGCTACAGCGCTGGCAGTAGAAGGGGCTGCAGAATGTCATCTCTGGTGGACCCTCCACCAGATGGTTCACGCTTCCTCACAGTAGGACATGACAACGCCCACTCTCGTCCACAGACGTGGATTCTGCCATCGTGAAAGGATCTGGGAAAACGGGACTCACTGGTGAAGAGAACTCTGGCCCACTGTCACATGTCACTCCTAGGGTATCACCTGTCACTCTTAGTTTAGCCAGCTAGCTCCTCCCCTTCTCTTCACACTTAGGTAGGTGAGTCAGTTAGTGTTTGAAATATATGTTGAATAACGGTTTGCTGCAGTTGTGTCTTTTACGAGGGTGGGGGCTCTTGAGCTAGTAGTGTTTTGCCTGCGTGAGACTGAGCGAACGTGTCAGAATGTGAGAATCTTTTCCCTCGGTAGATTTCTCTAGTTATTCACTTTATTTCATAGCGTCGTCATCCTTTGGTGTAGAAACCAGCATTGACCTGTTGCAGTAAAGGTTTTGGTGACGATTGCTCAATTAAATCTACATTTTACGAGATCACCATAAAAGTTTGTCCAGTAATTCTGGAGAAGTCGAGTCCAGTAAGATAAGGTACGGCCCGCCACGTCACACTGACGCGTCCAAGCCAGGTGACGCCAGGTGACGCCGGGTGACGCACTGCGGGACGACCTGAACGCAGGGTAGCCTCGCGCACCCGGTTACTAATAGTCTGGTCGCTGACGGTGACCTTGCTGGCTGCTCGCAGCGGCCCCCTGAGTGGCCTGGCGGTGGTTTCTGTCCCGTAAAGCCGACAGGACGATAAACCTGTCATCCTGTCTGGACCTCGATCGTGCGAGTCCAGGCTGTTTGTGGCTGTTGACATTTCTTGTCTGGCTGTAGCGGTCTCGCAATGCCACGTGACTGAATGGGATACTCCCAATCGGCGATTAACTTCCCGAATCCCGATGCCTTCCTGAAGCGACCCACTCGCCCTGCTGCGGTAACCGTCACCAAGTAGTCGTCTTGGAGCCGTGGTTACGAACTGTCTTTTGGCCGCAGCCATAAGTACCCCCAGTCCCTCAACAGTGGCTGACTTGTGATCACATTATATATGGTTTGCACGTGCATTGCGGTTTTTTTTAGCAGTTCAGTTTTGGTTTGTCGCCTGCACGCGTTTGATTTTCACACATTTTCTTTCATCTCGGGTGTACGTCGGACTGCCTCTTGTGGTGTGCATGAACACGCCAGCACTGATTTCCACGAACACTGACGTTCACTGTTGCAGTGCGAAACAACGTGTAAAGGAGGAGAGGGTGGTCTGATGCTGTATTCTTGCAAATTTCTCACGTCCTTGACCTGGCTGCGGCTCTTTCAATTCTTTTAAGCAGTGTATTAACAGTTTTCCTCCCCCCTCCCATAAAACCCCCAGCCTCAAACAAACAAAGATACAAACAGTAACACTGCATACATTCTGCGAGTCTTAGCAACCTAGACATTCAAAGACAAGAGGGCGTTGTGGACACCCAAACAATTTTTACCGCTAGTAAGAGAAACAATTAGCGTGCGTTGTTAACGCTGACATTTAATCAATTTCAAGTCCATTGTCCATTAGCTGTCAAAATTCTATTAAGTTGCACTTACAACTACAACTAACACGAGTTCTCAAAGAATATGATAATAATGACATTAAATAAAAAAAAAATATGTGCTGGCACCAGACAACGCATGCGCAAATGCCTGCTTCCTCCTCCTTCGAAATTTTTCGCCAAAAGAGCATTTTTTGGCATGAAGGCAACGTAACTCAGTTCTCAAACTCACAACATTGCCAAACACCAGCTTTAACACGGAACCTGTTTCAACATTAAGTCGAATCACTGAAGTCTGGAGAAAATACACAGCATCGTACAGCAAAAGTCATGTCATCCATGACCGACATCTTAAACAGACCAGAAAGAAATCATTGTGTGTGTGTGGGGGGGGGGAATTACCTCCCCTAATTTTGACTTCCTCCTTCTATTACAGGATGTAGTCACATCCGAAAATACTTTTAGGCCAGTCCACGTGGTTTTGGAAACAGGAGTGGGGTGGAGAGCTGGGGTCTCCATGTTGATGAACAACAGGTCTGTCCACCGGCCCAAACTGCTCGCCTTCCCCGACAAGACGATCTTTCCAGATTAAAGAAAAATTGAAGCTGACTGTGCAGTATGGGTGTATAGGAAAATGCTTCTTTAAAGAGAACATTATTTTCATCCAGACGTGAAGAAGAAAACTGTACAAACGTCTGTCCACAAGACTACTTAACATTCCCGGGCCGGTACCCAGCGGAGTGTCTGTTTACCTAACGGTCGTCTCAGATGTGGCGGGCAACGAACGGCTTGTGTCTAGCAGAGACGGCCTGCCACGGAGTGTTTTATCGCCAGCCACTCTCCTAGGGGCTGCAATGCGTTTTAGTCGCAGTGTTAATTAGCGGCACGTAATCTTTGCTCCCGTTCTCCGGACCTGCTGCGACTTCTAACCATCCCTCCCGCACCCCCCCCCACACACACACACACGTGCGCGCGCACGCACGCACGTTCCTCGCTCTCCTTTCTTTCATCGTCTTGCAGGCTGCTAGCAACAGGAGGTATGCTGTCGTCTGTTATCGGGCATGAAGAATCCGTCACCCGCTGCGCACCTGGCAACTGACTCACCCCTTCCCCCCCCCCCCCCCCC
>SMGT01008607.1:72145-85095 GCA_004794575.1 Lanistes nyassanus
CCCCCCCACACACAATCACCACTCCTCAATCCATCCCCGCTGCTACCCCCTGGGGCCAGACTGGCGGACACTTGACTTGTCAACTTGACAACTGTGGTCGATGAAAGAGAAAACCTTGTGTGGTCCTTGTCGCGTCTTGGGGTGGTCGATGAAACCGAAAACTTTGAGTGCACTGTATGAGAGGTCTGCGGGAAACGTCGCACTCGAACACAGCGACACCAGCAACGCTAGCAACACTAGTGTTTTACTACGTTTAGGCCAGCCAACACGAGTGAAGTCTGTCGAGTTACACCTGAGCTTAACTCGCAGATTCTTTCTCTGTCCTGTCCCGTTTTGCCTTGTCTGTCTGTCTCTCTCTCTCTCTCTTCCTCCCCCCCCCTTTTGTCGAGGTTTTGCGCCATGATGTAATAGCAATTTTTAATTTGAGTCGCATTTCCTATTTCAAAGATCTGACAGCAAGTCATTAACAGAAGTAATTTTTTTTCGAGTAAGCGTACGAATCTTGTTTTTAATACCTCAAACCAAATCCAGGGGTCGAAGAATTATTGTGTATCCACAAAAGGGAGTTTCTGCACGCGCTCAGTCTAGAATCTCTCACAACAATATTTACTATTTATAAAGTATCCAGAGAGAACACTGGGAAGGTTTAAATTTATTTAAAAGTTAACAGGCTTAACATCACGTTTTTGTGTTTTATACGGTAGTCATCTGTCATAAAAGTGGAAGGTTAAGTTTGGCCTTTATTATCGGTTTTAGTCCTCTGAGTATGTCAGAGATGCAATGTTGACTAATTATTGTACATATTTTGCACCTCGAGGTGATTAAAATAAACATTTGTGGATTTTTCCATCCCAAGATACGTATACACGGCAGATCCCAAAGGGATTTCTTCTTCTAAAGACAGACGAGCGTTTTAGGGCAATTCTGTGCGTCTTCCTACGCCACTGAAAGACTTTCCTCCCACAATCAGCCTACGCCACTGAAAGACTTTCCTCCCACACTCAGCCTACGCCACTAACACAAGTGCCACACTCGGCAAATCTGCGTCATTTACGTTAGAACCCAAGAAATCGTACTTTTTTATGTGTACATCAATCAGCGCGACTTTGTATCATCTGGTCATAATCTGGCGGTACGTTTGCTGTTCTCTATCACGTCAGCTGACTGTACAAATTACAGTTTGAGACTCCTGGTGTGTTTCCACCTTTCTTAGTCTGCTCGCACATTTTAAAAAAAAGGTGAAGGGTCTCCACTGTGCAGCGACATTATCAAAGGTCAAGGCAGATCTCCTACATGACTAACATAAACGTCTTCTCGCTAAGCTCCTAACCAGTTCAACTGGCTAGCCAACCAGGCAACCAGACACTCACCCGCCTCATTTGCCCGATTAAGCCGACCAGAAAACCAGACACCCACCAGACATTTGCCCACCTAACCGTTCAGCCAACTCGTTAGTTGAAAACTAAGCGACTGACTGACCAGCCAATGGCGGGCGGCGTGTGTCACAAGAAGACGGCGGCACTGTTGTGGACTCTGCTGGAGTGCGTCTTCTTCTCGGGCGTCGTGCTGGCCTGGTCATGGCTGGCGCTCATCCTGCAGGCTGACGGCTACTTTCTCGACCGCTGCCCCGGCAACGCCACCTACAACAGCAACAGTAGCAGCAGCCCGACCGTTCTTCCCAACGACAGCACTGCCGGGCCACTACAGCACGGGCACGTGACGAAGGGGCGCTGCGTGCAACGTCCTCGCGTCACCCAGCAGCCGACGGATGCGACCGTTGCACACCCTCGGCCCTCTCACGGCCCGACGCCTGCTGTTCGTCCGAAGCTCCCTGCCCTCTTTCCGCAGCCTCCTCCCACTCCAGACCCCCTTGCTGCCGCCCTCTTTGGACAATCTACCAGTCTGGAGCCCACGGGCAGGTTCTTTTCACGAGCTTCTCCCACTCACGAGGTCATGGCTGTGGGCTTTTTACAAGATCCTTCTCCAAATCCCACTTCCGCTGGTTTTCCACAGTCCCCTGCCACTCCCGAGCCTACAGCCTCTTTCCTGCTACACCCTTCTTCCGTTTCCCCCTCAACCCTTGACCTCGTTTCACTCCCGCAAGACGACGTCCAGCGCGTTGCCGATGACCTCAGCAGGATCCAAAACGAGGCTGTAGACACGACACGGCCTTTTGCCGCCGCCTCCTCCTCCTCCCCGCCATCTTCCGTGTCTCTTTCTCCTCTCAACGACTCGTGGAGCACGGAGCCCGGCAGCCTGCGACAGAGGCGACAAGAGCCGTGCGTGGAGCAGATGGAGAAGCTGCGGCTGCTGTTCGCCGTAGTTAACGTGCTGCGCGACGCCCTCGTGCTGCCCATCGGCGCCTTCATGGACAAGTTCGGCACAACACGGACACGGCTTTTGTCGGTGTGAGTACTATATAGATATATATCAAGTCAGTTTAGATACAGTTTTGATGACTCTTCATTCTACTTACACACGGAAGTGTAATTTGTCCCATTGTACTTGCAACTTTTTCTTTTAGGCCAGGATTTAGCTCCCTTAGAGTCAAAGAGTTGCCCAGGGTATCCGGTGTGGAGCTGTATAACGCTGAGGGGTTAGACCCGAGAACTAAGCTTATAGCTGAATAATGTAACTTCTGCTATTGGGCCAGATTTATAAGTCTTGGGATAAAACATCCACGTCATTTATTACTCAGAATGAATAGGAGGCTTCAAATATACAGAAAGCTCTGGTCATAAACAGGGCATTTCTTTATAAAATGCGCATGTAAACTTATAGAGCTAAATTACCGAAGTTAAGAAGTACGACTTTCATGTATCACATAATTTAAATTTCACTCCAGGCTCATCTTCGCTACTGGAACGCTAATGATGACTTTCACAAGTTCCGGTAAGTGCGTACCCTTGTTTTCAGAAACATTGCTTGCTGGCATGATTAGGTAGGCTGACTGTACAGCTGAGCTTACTTGGGGTGACTAAGATCAACTGAAACAGTTGAAAATAACTAGTACTACCCCCACTAGTGCCAAGACAAAACTGAGTTTAGTTTCGTAAAAATTGTGTCACGTTTTGGTGTGCTGACACACATGTAGTCTCAGTCAAAAGACAGTGAAGAACTCCTTGATCACATCGGGATTACATCTTTAATACAGACAGTTCTATTTTTTTTCATTCGACTCAGTCAAGCCCTGCGAGACCGATGTAAAGCTTCAAAGTATAGTCCGACTTTTTAGTTATAGCCGGTCGACCCGTGCAGTCACGTCACCAAGAGAACAGTTTGTGGTAAATCATTGGCGTTGTCGGTGAACTGTCCGAAACTATCGCAGGCGTGAGATGCTTTGTCGGTGGCATAAATCACACCTCCTCTTCCGCAGCGCTATGATGAAGGAGTGTTTGTCATAAACAAACAAGCGGAGACCACCAGTAGAATTACCACAAACAAGTGAAGGGGGTCTTTTCCACAATTTATTGAACGAGATCGCCGTGGAGTGGCCTATGATGACCCGTCCCCTCCCCCCCCCCAAAAAAAAAGAAGAAAAAAAAAAGAAAGAAAAATCGTTTGTCCCATCGTCTGTTGAATTTTTAGCGATACGTTGCTAAAATTCTAAGCATGCACACAATACAGCAGCCGTACAAACACGAGTGCATCCACACGCGCACGCATGCACGCACACGCATGCATGGACCCACGCACGCACGCACAGAGGAGGTGGTGGGGGGGGGGAGTGGAATTAAAATCTACACATTCAGCAGGGCCTGAAGGTTAGTGCATACTGTGGATTCAATATATCGAATCTATGCTGAACGCAGAACCCAAGGCATCCTGCGAGACACTCTCCTGCAGTTTCCTGGCAGCTAGAACAGCTTGTTTCTTTCAAAATAGCCCCCATGACAGGAATAATTTTCTTAAATGTTCCATGCACGAAAACAAAATACCCCATTTTCCCCTCGTTTTTCGGTTATAGTTAACTGGTAATAGTTAAATTATTCAGTCGTCGCAGGAGCGAATAGCTTATTCCAAGTTCGCCGACACAGCGTTTTCAGAGACAGAAAAAAATCCGCTCTTCGGGAATAAATTTAGTACCGTTTACATACATACCGGGCCTGGTCGCTAGAAATAGATTCACCACTCGCTACTGGTTTTCAACTGCGCGCAGGTCGTGTGGTTCTTTATTTGTTTTTTTTTTAAAAATGTGAAACATGTTGTTCATAGCAGCTGCTATCGGACATTTTCTCCTTTTCGTGCAAATATACTTTGTAAATCTCGTGGTTACGTAGAACCAATATCTCTTGACAATAGCTGCTTTCTTCTCTGAAGTTGTTTGTAATATTGCATAGCATCCGACTGAAGTGCCCTCCAGCCACTCCCTTGACCGATTCTCCGAGCCAATAAAGCCTTGAAAGCCCGTCGACCTGACTTCCAGAGTGACTGATCGTTTCATGGCTGAGCTGGTCGAATGACTGACAGACAGAAATCTTGAGCAAACACTTGTTTCGCGCATATTGATCTGTTGCCGCGTCAAGCAAAATCTAATCCAAATATTTCAGACGTACTCTTTCTTAATCAAGACAAAATACACAATCAATTATAACACAAACGGTAATGTATGAATTGTTTTATTTTGCTTGTACCGTCTTATAAACATTTGCTTCTAAGACAATATCAGATAATGTCAATGAGTATTTTCTATAAAGGAAAATACACAATGTTTATTTTCCTCACTGGTCAGAGTTGAGCTCTTGCGAGCTATGATGAAAATATTTGATCTCAAATAGCTCAACCAAATAGAATGAAGGTGGTAGAAGAACTAATGAGTAATATTTTTGTCTTGTTAATTACGACAGAAATTTCATGAAATAAGATCTTATTTTGTTTGCAGCCTAAGATTTTCCACCCACCTCCCTCCCCTTTGGTGAAAGTTAACTGTGCGCGGGGAGTGTGGGGGACTTTTGATCATACTAGGTTCAATGCGTTCTAGTAGAAAGACCAGTTTTTGATCATATTTCTTTATTAATTGAACAGTGTGAAGCCGGCTTAAGCAGATTTTATAATCTTTGGCTTTATTGGCTTCTCCGTGTCACGTGGCAGGTGTCCCCTGGCTGGTGGTGCCAGCACTGACCCTTACTGGCGTAGCGGGAATGGCAGTGCTGCTAACCAACCTGCAGGTGGCTAATCTCTTCGGAACCAACCGGCATCTCATAGTCGCCATGTACTGTGGTGGTTCCCTGTCCTCTGGTCTCATCACCTATCTCATGCAGGTAGCCTCAGGCGGGATTTCCACGGTGCGACTAAGTCGGATGAAAGCAGTCATTAAAAACTTTTACAACATCTTTCAAAAAGATGTGTTTTACATTTTTAATTCGATCGAAGATTCTTTTCCGACACTTATTTTCACTGAAATCTCTGGGTGAAGAAATTGTTGGCGAAAAATTCTTCGTCTTAGGCTAGGCCTTTAATGTATGGGCCTGGATGAGTTCTTTAAAACTGCTTACATGCTATTTAGTCGACCTGTGTAAAGCCCGCATTAGACTGAGCGGAGGAAACGTTAGACCTTAATAATGTATGAAATTTTAACCTTGTTAAATAGACTCCAAAACATAGGAATACAAATAAACTTTATCTGACACGACCTGTACCTGTCTTAAGGTATACAGGTAGAGGTAGACACGACCTGTACTTGTCTTAGGGTATACAGGTAGACACGACCTGTACTTGTCTTAAGTTATACAGGTAGACACGAGCTGTACATGGCAGACTTTGTATGTCCTAAGTTATACGGGTAGATACGACCTGTACTTGTCTTAAGGTATACAGGTTATACAGGTAAACACAAACTGTACCTGGAAGACTTTGTTTGTCCTAAGTTATACAGGTAGACAAGAGCTGTACAGGGAAGACTTTGTTTATCTTTGTCCATCATAAGCTGTACGATTGAACTAGCTAGACATGTGTCTGTGAATCGACAGCTGTCGCACTGGGAGGGTGTGAACGTGCAGACGTCCTTCATGTTCCTGACCATTGGCCTAGTGCCCATGCTGGTGTCCACTGTGGCCTTCCTGCCCAAGACGCGCGTGCCCTGGCCCCTCCCTGACGACTACGGCAAGAGACGTCACCAGTCTCTGGACGAGAACGTCTTGAGAAAACAAAGGGCTTGGCAGAGACGCCTGTCGGGTAAAGGGGAGTTCGTTTTTTTAAAAAATTGCGGGGCTACTCTACATAAACACAAGAGTTATCTCTCTTTTTTGAAACATAAGAAAAATCGAGTTTCATTAGCTGACTTTCAATAAATACGGAGGTTGCACACCATAGATCCCAAATCAAGTGTTTATGGTTAGCTTTCCCCCCCCCCCCAAAAAAAAAAAGACACGATGTAATTTGCCTCTTTTGTTGGGCCGAAAAAAAACTAGTATTGTTGTCACACGCGCCAAACATGTGGTTCTCACTTGTCTGCCCATTCGGGTGCTGCTGGCACTCTTCCGTGGCGCAAGATGAAGTAACGAGGCAAATGAATGGGAAAGACTCTGGAAGATACTTTTTGCCGCGAGCTACTATCCACGAGGTTTCTCCTCGCAGAAAGACGTTTCTCGCCTGTAGCCAAGGCAGGTCTGACCAACCTCTCTCGTAATAAGTGCCTCCTTGGCGAGAATTTCTTTTCTTTGCTTTGTTTTTCTGTCTTTATAAAAAAAAACAGAAGCAGGCTCGAGGAAACCCCTCATGTGGGTTGCAAACACGCGTATTAATGGTAACACTTAAATTATCGGGCGCAAGCTCAAAGTATATATTCTTTTATTTCTACCTAAATTCTTATAAAATTCTTTCGTTGGCACATATTTATTTTGCTGGCCCAGTGTGCAAGAAACCAGAAAAGCTTACTTATTCTGGAATAGCCGCCACAACAGGAATAAGTTCCTTGAATTTTCCACGCACGAACACCCAAAAGCTTGTTTTCCCCTTGTTATTTGACAATGATAAAGTTATTCGGTCTTCTCAGGAGCGAATAGCCTATTTCAAGTTCGCCGAAACAGCGTTTTCATAGAACGAAATAAAATCTGCTATTCGGGAATAAATTAAATGCATAAGTCTCCAGAAGACTGTGACAACTGGGTGAGGCTGCTTTAACTTGTGTGTGTGACCACAACCTGTATTTTCTCCCGAGACTGTGTGAGACTTGGTGAGGCTGCTTTAACTTGTGTGTGACCACAACCTGTATTTTCTCCCGAGACTGTGTGAGACTTGGTGAGGCTGCTTTAACTTGTGTGTGACCACAACCTGTATTTTCTCCCGAGACTGTGTGAGACTAAGTACACGTACGGCCCACTGGACGCGATTGTCTGATGACTTCTCCACAGAAGCAGGGCTGGTCAAGCTCCGGCGCCCGTCCCCTCGCTTCTGGCCCACGACCACCCAGCGCCTGTTTGTGGGCACGGTGATGTGGCACGGCGTGCACGCGCTGCACGTGTCTATAATGGAGACGCGCGTGGTGGAAGTTGATCAGTGGTCTGATCCATGGTATGCAGGTACGTGTAGGGGTCATCAGGTCAACATGTTAGCTCAGCTGATTGAGTTGGCATGCATTGTTTAGTTGTTAGCTTTCTGCTGACTTGATTGATACCCCCCCCCACCCGTAATGTAGTTAATGGTCTATCCACCCTCTTACTCTTTTTGACACAGTAAGACACCTGTGTATGAAGATCTGAGGTCATATTCCTAACTTCCCTCGTCAGCCTGGTGCCAGTAAAAGTTATCTCTATGCTCGCCTCGTCTTTAAAGCACTGTCCAGCGACACAGGGAGGTCTCAACTTTCTCCTCCCGTCTGTCAGTCTAAGACGCCGTTGGATCTCACCGTTTATCTCTTTTCTTTCTTTCAGTTTTAACGCTACAGTTTAAAAAAACTGTTTCTAAAAGAAACCCAACTGGATTTGCTTAGATTTGAAATAAAATAATGCAACATAAATGTCAGCTTTGTTTGTTCTTCCTGTGAGAAGACTCAAGAGCGCTGCGCGCGTTTGACGTAATTGCCCGCCTCACGGTCACGTGTTTGTGACGCCTGTGTCCTAGATCTGGAGCACTTTGGATGGCTGCAGCTGCTAGGCATGGTGCTGGCGCCACTTCCAGGTTTACTTCTGGACAAGAGTCCTTCTAGGAAACCTGGTGAGTAGTAAGAAGAGCCGATCCAGCAAATGCTGCGAGTGTTGTGACTACCCAAACTGTTTCTTAAAACTGTCTTGCCAGTTCCTGTCATGTAACTTAATAACATTCCCTTTTATTGGACTTCCCTCGTGATAGAGGAACCAAATTAAATCTGTGCTGAAGTTGACATAAGCCAGCCATGTCGAGTCACATAAATACCGTCTGCAGAACAGTCTCCTAAGGATCGTCTCCTCGGGTCCAAAAGATAAGCCCTACCACTAGTACTCGGGAGTAACTGAATTTGTTTACAAGTTAACCTTCACTCAGATTTTTTTGTCGTTCATCTCTCTCTGTCTTTCTCATATTTATCCAGCTCATTATGCAATTTATTTCATGCTCACTGTGGACGTGCTAAACATTTTAACGTAGTGCATAATTGTAATTGCTTTGTCTGATGCAATTTTGATTTAAAAATACAGTAAAAGAAAAATAGAGTAACATTTTTGTACGAATATTGTATACGGTTTTTGTGATGGGCTGAAAAGTGGAAACCTACAAGTTTTCAGTTGAACTCTTTCGCACTCCCCTCCTTCTCTCTCTCCACCCTCTTTGTGTGTGTGTGTGTGCGCGCGCGCGCGAAACTTCAATAGAAACTCGAAATTTTCACTCCTATTCAAATTATTTCTGCCCAGGGATACCACTTGGAATCCAACAAATGCAGAACGTGGTGCCAGCCATTCTAGTGACGTCACTGCTGGCTGCCCTCGAGCTGGTGACGTCTGTTCCGGCAGTAGTATCCTCCCCCATGCTGTCCTTCTTCTTCCACATCTCACACAGGGTCTTCCATCTCACCACCAGCCTGGCCATCCTCATGCACGTGTAAGTGTGCTGACCTTTTTTGCGGTTGGGCCACATTCTGCGCGAGTGCGTCTTGTATCTCCCTAGACTTGTGCCCTTATCCCAAAATACTTTCTAGTGAAAATACACTTTTCTGTTTACACAGAAGTAGGGTCTCACATTCCCACGATATGCCGCAATTCCCACGGTCAGTGAAATATGAATGGCGAAGGCGTGAAAAGGAAGTGGAAGGAGTGGCCATTGATCGCAATGCCTGATGGTCGTTAAAAACTGATTCGGCAACAGTGCCGATCTGCATTAGTTTTCGTACATCCATTGTGAAGTCTCCGTAAATTCGACGGGATGAGCGGTGGTTGAGGCCATTTTCTGTGTGTAGAGGAGATCCACGATCATTCATGCCGAGCTGCATAAGGTGTTCGTGTCTTCTCTCCGTACATAAACGCGCACTAGAAATTTCTCAGGGTAAAAGAACCTAGCGGGAAATTTTATGTACGGAAGAAAGTTACACGAACTGTGGTGCAATCCAATCCCAGGCATCTCGAGTTAATCGGTCTCTACAGGGACCAACATTAATTGTTTGCCCTACTTGCTCGGTCGGGCAAGCATTACTTTAAAAAAAAAAAACCCTACTTGCCCGGCAGACTAAACATCTACGCGATGGCACTGTTACAGTGTAAAGTTACACCATAAAAATAACTCGTGAGTTCTTATACATCATCTAGCTTATTTCCAAGTGTACAGTGAATCAGTATACTGGTACCTCCCATTTACGGGCTGAAATTTATTTTACTCATTTTTAAAAGGGATAGACCTTAAAAGAGAGGTTGAAAAATGACTAACATGAATACATCTCAACATCAGAGGGACACATACACACAAAATTATTTAAAATAAGAGCACACGATTTGTACTTCAGTTGTTACTGTTCAAACTGAAACCTTACTTGAAAAAAATCTAATTACTCTCTTCCTTGAACACTTGGTTGTGTCGTCTGGTGCAGGTCAGATACGAATTTCTGAAAACGTTCATGTCTTAGGCGACCTGCGCATGGTCACTCAAATGCCAAAAGCAAAACATACAGTAAGCACAAATCTTTGGTGACATTGTTTTTCATTGGCTCTCTCTCCCTCTCTCCCCCTTTCCCTTTTAATCTGAGGTTTAGAAAAGTAATGAAATCATTCTGGTAATTGAATGTGTGCGGTCATTTGTTTTGTAAAATGACAGTTAAGCTTTATTCATCTTCTAGACACTTTCCACAAGACCACCTGGGCAAGTACGTGGGACTGATGCTGATGTGGACCGCCATTTTAGGAACGACGCAGTTCCCAATTAGAGTGCTTTTTCATCACCAACAATTCACCACTGTTCCACCTGTATGGAAATTTCCATTGCATTCCTGTATAAATGGTCTATTCCGAGTAGTCCTTACACAATTTTTAGAAAGAGTTTTTTTTAAAAAACGCACATCGTTAGTGCGAAGTCTAAGTTCTCGCGCCACTGGAAGCGTTGCGGATCAAGCAGCGCCTTTAATGGGGCGTTAAAGGCCTTTCTTAACTGGACGAGCATGAGTCTTAAATCTCCAAACTTCTCCGAACGTGATTATGTGTGCATATGGCCACGTTCGACGAACAAGGGGGCGCGTTCCTTCAGTTAGGAAAGAACCTAACGTGCGAAGGGGATGGAAGAGCTGTAATCTTCAGAAAAAGTACATACACTTTTTTGATTAAAGGACCAGGTGGGTTTATAATCGGAAAGGGACGCAGTGAGTACGGTATCACAACAGTAGCATATGCCAATATAATGAAACAGCAATTAGAATAACGCCACTTGTATGCAAAATATGGTAGCAAAATTTTAAAAAAGGAATTTATTCACAACTGAACATGAACTCAACCTTAGATGTATTCCAATGAAAACGAAACAAGTAGATTTACGTTTGTACGGATTGTCTTCGAGTGGAACTGCCGTGATTATGTGAAGTATTTGTACTGAAGCTATTTTGGCACGCCTCCAGGTGCACGTGGCACTGCTGGTGCAGATCTTACTGACGATGGCCCATGCTGTTAACGTCTGGAACTGTTGTCGACGCCGTCTGATCCGCGATCAGCCTGCCTACGACAACGCTCAGCATCATCACCAACAGCAACAACAGCACTCGGTGTTGCATGTCTACGAGAAGACGGAGTTGACCTCGCATCACGACAACCACTACAGCGACAGCTTGCCGCATCCCGACGGCCAGTACAGCGACAGCGTGCCGCATCACGACACGCACCACAGCGACAGCTTGCCGCATCAGCAGTAAAAGATGACGTTGGACACTATATCTGGCTGGAACCGAGGCACAGAGTTTAATTCACACGCGAGCGCAAGGGCCGTCCTCAGCGATACCGCTCGTTTTGTTGCCCAGACGTTGATGCCTGTGGGTTTGGATGTCGTCCGGCGCACGTCTGTTCTGTCGGGGTGCAGCATTTACGGGGTTGGTTGTCGGAGCTCTGCCCAGGGACGCCGGCGCCTTTTCTCTTCCTATGCCCACCTGTCTACCCACTACGCTTACTTCCTCCGTGAGATGCCCTTTGTTGATGAAGCGGAGTTATCCAACCCAACACTGGCACACGCCATCCGCAAGTCAGCAGACGACTTCCCTATCCACCCGGCGGACACTGCTGCTGTTGAAAAAAAAACCCACCACCGCTATTATATATATATATCAAATTTCAAACATCGCACTTTTCATAAAAATCCAGGTGGAGACCTGCCACGTGCAGCTCTTACTTGTATGTGGGTTTGTATGTTGGACGTGGGAAGCATGGGCGAGGGCGTGAGAAGCCCGATTCATACTGTCACCAAAGATATTTAGCTGTCGTCAAGAACATTGTTCGACGAACCGAGAAAAGAGGCGGCTATACTGTCCCCCTTCCCCAACCACGCACTGATAAGTGCGTTCACGCAAAGACTGTTAGGTTCGCGCAATGAAGAGCACGCGTCAAGTCGTGCATAAATGCCAACATTTCGATTTCGTGCACTGTCTAGATGTTGGAGGCGGAAGGTGAAGCACATTCTTAAGTCGACTTTTCCAAGCCGATTGACTTCAGCCTCAGCAAACGTCCCCCGTGCACCAACAGCTGACAGTTCTGCTGCACGTTGATGGCTGTTACCATTTGGCGGTTATAATAATAAGGCTTTGCGGCTAAATTAGATCGTAACTTCCCTCGCTCGCTGTTTTTCGATGATTTGCGTTGACTTGGTTTGTTCCGTGGATGTGAAAAATTTCTGATTATTTGTAAAGCTGTGCAAAAGGTTTACCTTAAATCATGTGTTTGCCTTAGTGCTGTTGGTACAGGTTATGTATGGGGGGACGAAAGGCGCGAGAATGTAAATCTCTCTCTCTCTCATGCACATAACCGTTCACGCACTTAGTTCAACTTTAGATCCATGTATCGGACAAGAACATTAAAATGTTTGAAACCTCTGGGGGTTTGCCGCTCAGCTCAAGTACACACTGCAAAGAATAACTGTTACAAATAAAAACTCAGTGAAAGAACAAATGACGGAAGACGTGATTCAAAACGGTACATCATCTTTACCTCCCCTGACTATAGTCACGTTCCTATCAATGAACAGTCAGTTATGGAAATACGAGTAGATAAATAACTATAGAAAAGCTAGCATGAGCGGGAATTGAAGTATAATGTTTATCGCTCAAGCTGTACCATGGTACGACAGCACAGCAGGCACAGAGCAAAGTCAAAAACAAAACAACACAAATTCCGCACACACACAAACGGTAAATTCAAACTAAGTTGAAGTACTCCTACAGTGACCATTTTATAGAGGGGTTTGCGTTGACTTCATCAGACGCCATGTTGGCTACCAATAAATGCGATATAACGTACCAGTCAAACGTGTTTATATTGTTCTGCAAAGGATGTAATGAAGGTAACGGGGGGGGGGGGGGG
>SMGT01008607.1:85124-111028 GCA_004794575.1 Lanistes nyassanus
GGGGGGGGGGGGGGGGGGGGGGGGGGGGTTCAGGGCAGTGATTTCTTTTACAACAGCCAGCATGGCGTCTTGTGCAGTCTTGGCTAGTACACATTTCATGGTCGCGGTAAGCGGAACCTGAACAATCTGAAACCCCTCTATAGAGGGCTTTCGCTTCGTCAACGTAAACCCCTCTGTAGGAATTCACTTAGTTTTTTGAAGGATGTCGAGCGCTGTTCGACTGGCAGGTAGAAAACCGGCCCGTGAGGTCACTGTATACCGTTTTCACACCTCTCTCTTCACCTTGCACGGACTGACACAGCGGCCGACCACGACGCATGGCTCCTCTTGTGGCACAACATGAAATAAAGTGTACTTCTGCGACTAAAGTTACACTGGTGATCTGCTGTCGTGTGGCATCACCAGAAGCGTCAAAAGTCTTCCGACGCCGCGACAAAAGAATCTGATTCTCCCGATCTCCGACAGCTACAAGCGTCGGACATGTTTGTCGCGTTGCTTGGAGATGACTGCAGATCATGACTTTCAATCTGACCCTGTCTACTTGTCCTACAGAACTCCCGAAAACATCCATCTCGGCCGGGACCTGTTTCTTTTTAAATCCTCTCTAAACCTCTCCCCAGCTAGTGCACCATAACCAGCTCCCACCATGTTAAACACCACTAAGTTGATATGCACATTTTAGACAAGAGACACACCTTACAACGTACGGATGCTTCTGACTAGATCATATGGCTGCTACAAACCAGATGGTGTAACAACCAACTTCAACTTTATGACAAGACCGAAGCCATTTTCACTGGCACGCACCAAAAGCTCCCAAACTTTCTCCCCCTCCCCCCACCCTTTCTCTCCATTTTGACACCACCACCATTTGTCCCACAGGTATGGCCAAGAACCTTGGGGTCGTTTTGAACAGCACTCTGTCCATGCATGACTTTGTCTTTCACACTGCTAAAAACTGTTAATTACTAAACTCGCACTGTCCCTCGTCATGACTCGTATTGCTTATACTGCTTACTGCAACTCTCTTCTCTCTGGACTCCCCTACTCCCATCTCTGTTCTTCGGAATGTTCAGAGTAGCGCAGCTCGCCTCATCTAATATATAAAGCCGAATGTGTGTTTGTTCATTATACAAAAATGGACACCTGAACCGATCCACACCAAATTCGACAAGCGGGTTCCTTTTCACACGCAGATTGACATAGTTTCGACCCTGTACCTAGGCCTAATCAAAGATGAAGTAATAAATATGACTACGCCCTTAATAAGTCATGTACACAGCGATCAGCGTGCAAGGTTGATCACCATGCAGTCTTTTCCCTTTCGTACGAAGAGTACTTTCCCTTTCCTCGCTTGACAACAGGGAGGCGGCGAGAAAAGGTAGGATTTAGGGAAGGGGTACGGCCGGCTAGGGGTAGAGTGGGGGTTACAGAAGGAGTGGGGGTTAGTAAAGGGGTAGGGTGTGGATTAGTAATTAAAGGAGTAGGATGGGGTTATTAAAGGGGTTGGGTGAGGGTTAGTAAAGGGGTTGGGTGGGGGTTAGTAAAGGGGTTGGGTGGGGGTTAGTAAAGGGGTAGGGGGGTTACAAGGTCACAGTAGGGGTAGGCAGGGTAGAAAACCCCTGGCTAGTTTTTAAAAAGGGGAAAAGTGCGACAGTATCATCTCTCTTCTTTCTACCTTCCCCCCCCCCCCGGCTTCCTGTCTCAAGGCACATCCAGTACAGAGTTGCCGGTCGTTCTCTCCCATGTCTCTGCGACTTTGCTCCGGCCTACCTTTCGATCCGGTTTGCTTCCGATCGATATATACCCTCTCAGTCTCGATCCCTTAACTTCTTCATATGCGTCTTGTCTTTGTATTTGCCTCTCGATCTTTTTTCCCGTCTTCGGCCTGCAGACCCGAAACAGCTATAGATCTCTCCATCTGCAAGACCTCTCTCCCTCTCCACTCTCTCTCCGAGTTCTCTGAGAACATCCCTCTCCCATAATACAGTTCATTCTGTCCCGTTTGTGTCTGCTTGGGAGTATTTTGTTTGTATCATGGCCTATATAGGCGTGTCTGCGCACGCCTGTGTTGCATTCTGACTGCCCATCATGTGGGCGGCTGTTCGCCTTGAATTATTTAATTCGCGAGAAATGGCGTCTCGTCAGTCGTATTACAATTAATTAATTATATGGACTTTAGACGAGTGTGGACTATGGTCTTTTATGGCAAGAGCTGCATGGTGATATCTATGGACATTTATAGAAGAAACATTTCTGTACAGGACGCGCAGACATACTTGTGTGCCATCACCTTAGGTGTCAAAGAGGTAGACCGCGCGTTTAAAAAATCCTACATTTAGGGAGCAATATAGTTTTGCACAGACAAGGTAAGAAATATCAAAAGTAATTTGCAGTATTCAAAAACAAAAATTCAGATCGAGTTGGATCATAAATGAGGGAGGAAGGAGAGGAAAAGAAAAAAAGTAACACCCCAACTCCAAGTACAAAGCAAAAGCAAAAAGAGGGAACCAATTCAATTAGCACCTTTGTCACAACCCCTTGGAAAATCCAGTGACTTAGTTTTGATATACGTAAAATTGAATATGTTAGTGAAAGTAAACTTGATCAGACGATACGAAGAAAAGCAGACGAAACAAAAGGATTTGCATGTACGCATGCGCAGACTATATTGCCATTGCTGCCGTGTGCATACTGAAGGGAAAGAAAAATGTATCTTTCTACAACAGGAGAAAATAGCGCCTTTAGACAACTTCAAGAAACTACAAAAATCCAGTCTAACAGATAGGGCTAAAACAAGAATTTGAGTCTTCTGTCTTGTGCAGTTACCAGCCTGTTATTAATTTTCTGCGCCTGCGTCAGAGTCTCTTCGAGCAAACTTCCGGCGAAAGTATCGAAAGTGTAGGGTGTTTGTGTATCTGGTGCTGTCGCAGCGTCAGGCAGATTCGACTATCCAGGTGGAGTTTGTTCATTTATTTATTTATTTATTTATTTTTAGTATAGGGTGATGGAATTTATATCTTGAAAACAAGTTTTTCCTTAAATAAAATTCGGTGAGTGTCTAAGTACTGTAGTGTAAGACTAAGACTAAGAGAGGTAAAAACGCATTGATTTTAATTATTTAAAGTGCATATTTATTATATTTTATATTACTAGCTTAGACTATTGATTTCGGATTTGCATGAATATTATCACGATAAATGAGATTTACACATAGATTGGATGTTTCTGCCCAAAGAATCCTTGATGTGATTGTCTGGTCTAACCCATTGTTTTGTTTGTATCAGATTGTGAGAGTCGACTGACAGTATATCACAGCTAGTGAGCTACGTACTAAATCAATGGACGACGAAGAACTTTGCCCAGAAGTTGGTGAATCGTCATCTTCAGAGATGGAAACCCTGACGAACCGTGGAAACTCTTTGAAACACCCTTCGGATGATCAAGATGAAACAGACCTAACCGCAGAACCCCCGGCAAAAATACCTCGTTTAACATATGATCAGGAAATGGAGCATGCTGGCTGTGGAGATTCTGGTGGTTCGTCTGTCGCAGACTACAAAGAAGATGATGACGGAGACATTGTGGATTCGCCTGTAAGTGAGAAGCATGTTAGCCCTCTCCCACTTCATGTAGAAGATGAGGAAAGAATAGACAAGTATGGAACTCATGAATTTGAAATAATCGATGAGGTTGCTGCAGATGAAGATGGCAAAGAGGATAATGAGCAGGATAGTAATGATTCTCTTGACGACAGTGAGCTTTATGCATTGCTAGAAGAAGGCATCACCAAGGACTCCATATCTGGGCTACAGAAACCAGTAGAGAGGGAAAAAGTTGTGCTCGTTGGTAAGATACATATTTTTTAATTGGGGAACTAATCTGATAGTTCACGTTTATGATTTTGTGGGTTAATCAACAGATATGGGGCAGCAAAGTTAGTATGACTGGTTAAAAATTAAGTTTCTCATTTATCTTCTTCTGCCTTATACTAGTTTTATACAGATAGAAGTTGATTTCTTACAGTGTGTATTCTTTTTTAATAGTATTAAGAGATTTGGATTACTTAATGCAGGGATGACAGTTCAAAGATGGTATGAGGAACAACAATCATCACTGAGTTATTGTAACTGGTCATACTGTCTTTTGATTCCTAGCTTAGTGAGATAGTTTCATTATATGTTGTTTAGAGAGAGGAAGTGATGCATTGGATGGTTTTATTATGTGTTGTGAGGAAGAGGATGTGGCCTGTTTGATTGTTTTATTATTTGTTGTGTAGAGATGTTTGATCATGTCATTATGTTTTTTAGTTATATAGAGAGATGACATGACCTATTTGATAGTTTCATTATGTGTTGTGTAGAAAGAGGACATGATCCATTTGACATTCTGCCAGAGGGGTGGATTGTTGTAACACATAACAGTGGGATGCCTGTTTACCTTCATCGGGAGTCTCGGGTGTGCACATTAGCACAACCCTATTTCTTGGGTTCGGGTTCTGCTCGGGTAAAACTTTGCTCTTTTTTTATGTTCGAAGAATGTTCATGGAGACAGCACTTGGTCAGTCATAATTAGCTAAGAAATAATTCAAAGGATGTTCCAAGAAACCTTTCTGGTAGAGGAGCAGTCTTGATTAACCTTCATATTCAGTGCAGTAGGGATTTTTCCTTCTGTTTAAGCCCTTAGGTGGCTAATGCTGTATAAACTGTAAGAGCTTTTTATTACCCACTAGAAAAGGGCTGTATTTGACATTGGCTTTGGAAGTTGAAGCTATTGATGACACTCCTAGCCTCCCCTCTCCAAAAACTAAATGCTTCAAAGATTGGAACAATGCATATCTCATAACTGCTTTTTGAAAAATATGATATGCTTATCAAAGTATAGACAGTTGGTTTTTATTACGCACAAAAATTGTGCATTATATATAGTCAGCATTGTCAAAGTATTGTAATTAGGCAGCAACAAGGACATGCATTAACGAAGCTGTCATAATCATTACTTTTATATTAAATGTTCTGGGCTGTTCTTCTATCTTATATTACAGTATATTACAATT
Source organism: Lanistes nyassanus (assembly GCA_004794575.1). NCBI lineage: Eukaryota > Metazoa > Mollusca > Gastropoda > Architaenioglossa > Ampullariidae > Lanistes > Lanistes nyassanus. The sequence continues at coordinate 90,181 of SMGT01008607.1, forward strand.
TACAGTGATGATTCTATAATATATCTGTATACATTAGATCATGCTCATGAAAAGTGGGGGGTTTTTTTGCATTTTTTATTTTGCAGAAACATGACATTCCGGTTAGTGCTATTCCATGTCTGAAATACCGACAAGAATTAGAGAAAGAGAGACAACAGGTTCAACAGTGCAGAGCTGAAACAGAAACAGGCAAGAATCTACACTCAGTAAACCTATATCAATCATCGATTTTGTCAGGAGTTTAGCGTATGCTTCTTGATTTGTTTATGAAGGGTGTTTATGATAAAACCTTACACTTGTAGATGTCTAGCAATTTGTTTTCATTTTTGAGACTGGTGCCCTTGCACTTTGCAGTGCAAGAAGAACAGGTGCCCCTTCAGTGCTCAGAACCTCAGTCATCTGATGACCTCCAGGACAAAGGCTTGGAACAGAATGGTGATGAGGAAGCAGTTTTAGGTGTTACAGAGTCACACCCACAGAACTGTAGCAGAGTAGAAAGTAGTGAGTCAAACGCAAATGATGTCACTGATGTAGTACAGGCAGAACAGAACTTAACACAGAAACAGAGTGAAGCAAGCGTCACAATGGGCAAAGAACCTAGTAAGTTTAACAATCGTTTTGTACATGTTTGGTTAAGGTATTCAGAGATTTATCAGTGTGTGTTAATGACATTTACATCCATGATTTTGAGAATAAAATGAGTGACTGCACTGGGCCAGTCTCATTAACACAGAAGTTAGTCCCCTTGTTCCTCCACCTTTGTGTATGTGTTCCTGGTGGCCATTTTGCAACATGCTTCTGCTCTTCTCAGATAAGTTCTTTACCTTTTAGTGTGATTTCTTTCATATCTTTGTTTTGTTCATTCTTTTTTCAGTCCTCATAAAGGGGTAATGCTGCAAAATGTATATTTTGTCTTTGTGTCCGAGCCTGGCTCAGTGTCCATTGTATCCATATCCATTATTGTCTTGAACTGATCTTTTTTTGTAACTCCTTACTTATATTTTTCTGCTGTACTTTGCCTGAAGAAACTTCTAATTTATTGAGAGGTTTCCTTCTTTGTTTGCAAAGAATTGAATCAAGATGGACATCTTATGCAATCTGAGCTTGTTAGCTGCTTTCCCAGTGTCAAGATAAAGTCTGCAGATGAAATGAAGAAAGAAACGTCACTAGGTATGATTTTTTTTCCCTCTCAGAGTTAAAGGGTTTGGTGACTTTGCCAGAAGAAGCATACTCACACTATGTGCGTGCATCTGTTTTTCTGTCTGATTTCTTCTTTCATTTTCTTCCTTTATGCCTTTAAAAAATTTGTCATAAATCACTGATTCTCAATTTTTATCTGATATACTTTTTTTGGCAAACAGAAGATGCAGAAATCCTTTATGGTGTAAGGATCATCACATCTATTACTATTTTCACAGTTCCTTAAATGAAACGAAAGTTAGACATGCTAAGTTGAAAGAAAGCTTTCCTATCTTTCTCTGGGATTATAGAGAAAATTTTCTTTTCAGATTATCTGAAAGTTCGAGACTACTGCCAACGATTATTTGAGTTTAAAACAGTTACTGTTCAGCGGTATAAGTAAGTAATTGTTAAGGCTGTGCACAGATTCTCTGGTTACATGTACTTGGTGAATTGAAGTCTAATGAGATGCTGAAGCAAGAAATAACCATGCTCTACCAGCCATAGCTGTAATGTTAAACAGTATGATTCAAATAAAAGATGTTGATGTTGATTGATGTAATATATTTGAGAGGGATCAGAGACCATTTTGTTGTCACTTGAAATGATTATGACATAGCCAGTTATCTTGCAAAATATCGTCATGTTTACCAGATGTACTATTAGTATTAAATTGGAATACTGACAACACTAACAAGACTAAAAATAACATTTTTATACTCTGCTGAATTAAGTAATTATGAATGCCTTAAGAACCTTTCCTTGTTCTGAAAACCACAGAACATGGCGTGATCGGCGCAAATACATGGAATCAAAGAAACAGTCACGCCCTGAATTAGTAAGTTCTTTCCATGCACAGACAGTTTTCAGTAAAGGTTTACTGTTAAATAAGGGGTTACTGTTTATCACAGTTGTATTTACTGCATGAAGTGGGTATAAAGATCAATAGTATTGTTTAATAGACAGAAACAACGTTTCTTTGTTTTCTTTTCCCCCGCAAATGCAGCCATCCAGTACAAAGCTCATCACCTGCTCACTTCCTCCATCAGCAGCATCTAGGGAGAAAAAAAAGAACAAGGGCAAAGGTTGGTTCGTGATTTTTTTCAATATTTGTGGGTCACAGCAGAGCTGTATGAGCTTTTGTGTGTGCTCTTCTGGTAACAAGGGCAATCATAACGCCAGGTATAGGAATTTTCTTGGATTCTCAGTATTTCTAGATTTTCAAGTTCTTTTCTGAGGAAAACACATTGTTTACAAGGAAACTTTTTGTGTATTAACTTGTGCAGAGACCAGATTGCACACATTTCACAGTGGACTGGCCCTGTGGAAGCATCCATGCAGCCCAGATCTATTACTTTTCTCTCTTGCCTCTCTTCTTCCTTCATTTTACTTTTCCCCGTAGATGGTGAGACTGTTTTGCAGTTATGCTGCCAGTCTGTCAAATGATTGGATTTTACCAATTGTTAACTGGAGAACCACATGTAAGAGTGGTGTGCACATATGAAATGTAATTTTTGTTAACTGATAATTGGTATTCTCAGGGTGTAGATACTTTATTTATATTTTATCACACTGCTTAAGATCTTTTTTTCCCTTTTGTTTATCAGAATTTTTTCTTAATCCCTCTGGCAAGTCATATGTCTGCATTCTTCATGAATATGTTCAACACACAATGAAGGTTCAGCCTTTCTACATATTTAGAGAGCTGGGTGAGTTGGATTGTTTTCGTTCTGTGTGTTTATAAATAGTATCTGATTTTATATGTGTAGTATTAGTAGTTATGCACAGGTGCATGTCATTAAACACATGGTGGCGATTCTGCTGAATATATAATTTTTGTGTGCTGCTAATCAAGATCCTTATGGTAATAATAATAGATTGAGAGTAGACTTTTGGACAAGCCTCTCTTTGTTATATATTTTCTGTGGACATTCTGTTTTGGTTAAAAAGTATAAGCACGTAACTATTCCAAACGCATGTTGCATGTGAAGTCATTTACTGTATCGATTCCTACAATATCATATAGACTGAACTGGGGTTATCTGCTCTACATTTTCTAAATGCACTTTTCCAGATTTGCAGGCTGATATGTCCATGGTCACACTTTCAAGTTAATTTTCTTTCTGTTTTTATTTTATTTTGATTTTAGAAAATTCCAAAACACCGTACAGTGCCACTGTTATGATCAATGATATGGAATATGGATCTGGTTCTGCCATTAGTAAGAAAATGGCCAAGAGTGAAGCAGGTACATGATGTTCTTTTCATATGTATTACTGTTAGGCACTGTCGGATCTGTATAATCTTTTAATTCATACTTATTGGTAATCAGGCCATAGAGAAGGAATTCGACCAGGCATCCAGAAAAGCTTATATGCATTGAAAACAAGACTTGTGCATACTACTCAGTTTTATGTACGTTAAAGGGGTGTGTACCATATACTATGTGTTGCAGAGATATGTTGTGCTTCCTTGCCTGACAGTAATATACATCACTAAGAAGAAAACATAGAATGTATTTCTGTACCACACATGTACATAGAAATAGCTTGCATTTTTAACCCTTGTTGTAACTTATTTTACTTACAAGTTTCCTTGTAGTAATTTTATTATAGGTCTTAATTTTTTTAGTTTTAGGTTTAGATATGGTTTGCTATGATTGAGAAGGCTGTGCTGCCATTTAGGGCTGTGCGTGCAGCATAGTGGAATAAGTGTTTGCTTGGTGGTTTGCAGCCAAGAACACCTTAAAGATTCTTATTCCAGAGATGAACATGTTGACAGATGATCAGCTGCAAAAGAATACAGATGACTTATCAGTGAGTCTTTGTATGTCTTTTTGATTTTTGTGTGTGTGGATATTTTGGAGATTGTGGAGATTCTTGAAACATTGGTGTATAGGAATTATTAGTTTGTTTGACTGCATTCAGAGATAGCAGCTGAAGAAACTTGTATATACTATCGTGGAAACAGTTTTGTTTTTTTTACTTTGTCAGGAATGGGATAGCTTCCGCAGGTTGTTTGACTGCTCTGTGCTGAGCAGGATTGTTAAGTGCTAAACTGCTTTGCACAGGTTTCCAAATTTCTTTCTGATGTCTCCATGTTCTCTGTCAGGTCTGTTATAACTAGTCTCTAACTAAGCTTATTAACTTACTCAGATCTCTGCAAATGGATGATGGCCCCTACTGGTAGCTCCATAGATTTATCTGGTTGACAATAACCTGAAGAAAAATAATTAGGAAATAAACGCAAACAACACTAACTTGATTTAGATGTTTTTAAAGTAAAATTTCAAACAAATAACTCAGTAAGGCTGTTCTTACCTGAGGGGTTCCATACATTCAGTTTCTTAGTTGCTTTTTAGGAATACAACTGAAATGTTCTGAACAGAAGTCAGTGATGAAATTATTTTGACAATATGAAATGGTTGAAACAGCTTTACACAAAAAAATATCCTGTGCATCCTCCAGTAATATCCTTTAGTGCTCGGCATTCTCATTGGCAGAATTTGAATCTTGAGACCATTGCAGAGAAATAATGGTTGAAATAAATGTCTGTCACACTGGTGGTCATTTGCTTTCATGTCTTACATCTGTGGTCAAGAATTTTCACTCAAACTCACTGAAATAACAACTTTTCCAATAAAAAAGTAGGAAATGACTATACAGAGTCAACTAATTCTAATTTTGCAGCTCCTTCCCTTTCTCCACTATAATTCTCTGGTGACTTTTTTTTTAAGAAACGAAAGAGTGGTTCTATTTTTTCAGTTTGGTGAGTAGTGATGAAAATGAAATACAGTTAGGATATGATTAAGATAACTGAATGGGTTGTTTTTTTCAGAATAACAGAAACTATAAAGAAACAAAATTATAAATAAAAAAGGATATGAATTGCCTGGTTCCCTGTCACCTCATCATTTTTGAATGGTTTAAACTGCGTTTTCATTGAAACAGTTTTCCAGAACTTTAATTATGTCAATGGTCTGCCAGATCTAAAGTGTCGCAATTTGTTTGCTGTTACTACTGGTGAGGAATTTTACGATGTTAATTTCTTGATTTTTTTAGTTTTTTGATGAGATCAAGATTGAAGATCCTCGGATCAGTGAATTGGGGAATAAAGCAGGACAGCCAAGTCCTTATCAAATTCTTCGTGAATGTCTCAGCAGGTGAGTATAGACTTGTCTGTCAGTGCTTTTGGTGTGTAAAATGGAAGCCCATATTGTCACCGTTCATATTATTGAAACTAATTGCTGGTGTGATTTCATCATTAGTGAAAGTTCCTTCCTTATATTTTGCCATACATTCTTTTTCCTAATACTACACTAAATTAGGTATTCTTTCTTCATAATTTTTTTAAGTCTCGGCAAATAGTCATTTAAGAGAAAGTCTGACCTTGTTTATTCATTTATTAGATTTTTTTTAAAAGTTAAAATTCAGTTTGGCAATACACACACATATATATATATATATATCATCTCAAAATGAAACAATATGAAGGAAGAATATATTCAATATTTTATGATACTTATTATATAAAGGAAAGAACTTTTTGTAAGTGACACCAAGGCAGGTAAACATTTAATACATGTACTGGAAGAAGAAGAATTTTGTCTGTATTATTTCGTTATTATAAGGTATAACTCCAACAAAGATACTGGTGGGACTGCCAAGTTCCTTTCTTTCGGCCCTCTCTTCGCTACGTGTTTGGGTATGGTAAGCTCCCTTGGGCACAGGCGTCTGCATACAGCTGTGTGTGAGCGCTGCCAGTATCTTTGTTGGAGTTATCTTTCGATAATTTAAGCGCTCTGTCCTCATTTGTTCTTTATTAATTATAAGGTATCTTAACTTTTCAGGAATTATGGCATGGGTGATACAGAATGTGTTTTAGATATGAAACCATTAAAACATCAGAACTGTGAATTCACCATAACTGTTGGGAAACACACTGCTACGGTATGTTTTCATTTACACTGTTCTCCCCCGTTGTTCTCACTGTGCTTTTAATCTCTAAGGTAACACTACACTCCCATTTTCCGATTCCCACCTATACAGTGTCTGCCTCCAACCCACCACCATTGTCTTGAGCATTTGATAGATCAGATGTCAAACGTGTCAAGTGATGTGGTTTTCGTGTAATTGGTATGCTTTTTCACAATGAATAAGCTGCAGCAGTGTAGCACCAATCTGCTACAGAAAATGTTAAGTATGGTTTGGACAGTAGGAAACGTCTGTTGCTGTTTTCTTGTCATTTGATGGATGGCACAGTTATGAGACTGCATGGAGGCATGACTTTGTGAGGTCCAGGATGGATGCAGAAATTATTTTTTCCTCCCATTTTTGGCTTGTCTTCTGATGACTGGAGTAGTGAAGGCTGAGGAAACCATTTTGTGTGGTCTGGTCTGCAGGTGGAGAATGATATTTATCTTTTTGCTTTTCAGTTGATGGATTGCATGCTTATTTAAATAATTAAGTTACTAAACACATGGGGGTAGTGAAATTTTTGGAACTTCCCAATCTCTTGTCATGAAAAACCATGTCACGTTTGAGTGCTTTGTGTTACAGTTTAAGAGGTCACTTGCTATCAGTGAGGCCACAAAAAGTAGTTGACATGTATGAGATACTAAAGATAAAGTAGTTATGCTCTCTCTCTCTTCTTCCCCACTCTCCCCATCCCATCTCGTCTGTAACAGATTGTATTATACCACAGTTTCTGGGCTCTTAGTTTCCAAGTCATAAATTATTCTTAACCTTGCCTGAGCAAACTACCTGAGTAAGAAGATTGTTTTTGTGACATAGCAATAGTACATCTATTTGTCATGAATAATTATCCTCAATAGTGACTGTGTGATTTCCATCTTCCCCTTGGCTGTCTCTAACACAAAGATGTGTGTCTATTATGCACAGAAGTCTGGAAGGATGCAGAGATATTTCTGTCAATCCAAAGGACGCATTTTTAAAAATTGTCAAATGAGAAACATAGAGGGACCCTCATTTTTTTTCAAGATACTCTCAGAATCTCCAAGCAGAGTGCCTAAGACTCTCATATTTTGAGGCTACTGGGAAATGTGGTTCTTTTACAGTTTGAGTGGTGACAGAAGGGTCAGGGGTGATACTATTTCTTATCAACTTTTTTTTTCTTAAGCTACTTTAGTGATAATCCTTGAATACACTCCTGAAGAGTTAAATCTTAAGTGTATCATTTTAGGTTGTGGCCAAAAGTAAGCGTAATGGCAAACAGAGAGCTGCCCAAGCAATACTGCAGGTTGGTGATTTTGTTCTTGTTGTGTGCTAACACAACTTTTTTACGATTTGTTCTTTTAGATATTAATATAATCTAATGTATGGTAATAGTTTTCCTCGAGTGGGAATTTTTTGTGCTTTTTTTAAATTTCAAAAGAGTTTGAAGAATTTTTAAAAAGTTCATCTGTTGAACAAGAATGGTATAATGTAAAACAGATAGAAGTATATCAGAGGAAGTTTTAAGTCCTGAGAGTGAAAATTGTAAAATGTTAAAATGTAAACATTTGTCAGATACTTCATTCTTCACATTTATATGGGATCAAAACCTGGACATTTTAGGAAGATGGAATTTTCCTATTTTGATATGTGACCGTTTTGCTTTTCCTTAGAAACTTCATCCTCATGTGCCAAGTTGGGGATCCCTACTTCGTTTATATGGGAATACTTCGGACAGAGGTCAGAATGCAAAAGTAAGTTAAAATTTTTTAATTTGAATAATACAAACAGAAATACTTTATTGTCCAAACCTGATAGATGGAAGTGGAGGTGCAGCAGGCAAGACATATACAAGAGTTTAAGTACACATCTAAATAATTTAACATATAGTAAGACGATCTTTAAAGGTTAAATTATATGAATATCAAACAGAAAAGCTAAACTTACAACTTCACAGAATATAAAATTAAACTTACCTTATTATGGTAACCTTATCCAATCAAAAACATGTTTTAGGCTGAAAAATTCAAAACTACAACTAACTAACCATTTAAGAACCACATTTAAGTTGCTTATAGCTGTTGAGATAATGTAAAGGTCCTTCCTTACAATAAGCAGCCAGAACTTTCACCCAGAGAGCAGATATTAAAAGGAGCTGTTAAGAAGATGAGTAACATCACAATTTTGCATGCTCTTTTCCATGCCCCTTTTAGCTTTACAAGCAAACTGTGGTAGATTCATGCGATCAGCTACCATTCTCTTACATTTATTTTTTTCTGGTACAGGAATGAAAATAGATTTTCACAAATGCATGTGCAAAATGCACAGATTGATCAGATAGCACAGGATTTGCTAAGTTTACACAACCGAGCAATTTGGTGTTTTTTAAATGACTGCAGTTCATTACAAGATCCTTGTTCCCCAGAGATGAGGGAATAAAGTCTTTCTGTTCATGATACGTAACCTTATCAATTTTGGCATTCTTGCTTGCCTGCAGAAAGAGATCAAAATTGTTATGTCATATTGGTTCTAGTCAAATTTTTCACCCTAAATCTTTCAAGAAATATGTGTACAGTAAAACCTACAATATGCAACTTTGAAAAAAACAGCCAGAATCAGGTCTTATAATGGAGGGGACTTATAAGAGAGGACTAGTTGCACTGAACAGTTAGTACATGTAGGTACATGTACAGTGATGGATGGGGTGAAAAATAAACGTGCATGTACATTACGTTATCATGGCAGCCAACTGCAACGTGTTTTGAAATTGTTTTTTATTTACCACTAAACTACACGTTAAAATAGTTTTTTCGCATCCCAATTGCTGAGATCACACACTAGTATGATGCAGCTGTCTACCCGCTACCTACCCCTCTCAACTTGCAGTTTACATTGGGTTAAACATTTCAGGCACTCTCTGTTGACATTCCGTTCTTCCCCATATCAAATTAGTTAACTAGCTGTGGATCTCACTCTTACACTGTGGATCACAGATCTCCAAAATTGGCATATGTTGTGTCACATCACATTTCTCAGAACAAAGAAGCGATACCTGATCCCTGCAGACCAGCGGCAACACATTAAATGCCTACGTAAAGACTGGACACCGCTAACCCTGACTGTGGCAAATCAGCTGAAACAAAGGCTTAAACATAGAATATGAAATAAGACTTTCAGGAATGAATTACAGAAAAATCTGTGATATAAACTATTTTTCTATCTGTGAACTGTCGAAAATACATGCAAGTCGTATATCGTACAAAATGATCACTTCCTTCAGTCCATTAGGCCTATAGTCGTAAATGGATGTTGAATGCAACATTTATTGCCGACTTCCTTTTGTTGCTTTTTTGTGAGGAGCATCTTCAAGGTCTTTTCTACAGTCAAAACAGTTCTTCTGTGCTTCTCAGGGGATTTGGGGTCGACATTTCTCGTATCTCAGTGAAGGTCTTTGCAAAAAGAGGTCTGCTTACCCTTTTCCGTTCGACCAGGGAAAGTCGTATACTGTGCAAAACTGGCCGGTGGTAGGGAGTTGTAAATGGGAGGTGTTTTTATAGTAAATGGTCTCCATCAAAAAGTTGGGTTGGATGCTGGAGGAAGTCGTATATGGGAAGGTCTTATAAGGGAGGTTGTGCTGTATATGCTTACATAAATCCTCGGTATTTGTCCCCTTTATTGAGAAACATTTGTTAAACCACATGCAGGTGTGTTTTACAGAAATGACAAAACTGAACACATGTTGTGACATTTTTAACAAGTTTGAAAGGAAAGATACACAAGTACCTATATTCTGTAAGCAGTAACCATAGATGGCATAACTTTGTCTTGTGCTTGCAAAGAAAAAAGAAGTCAATGAAGTCAAGAGCCATCGCCCAAACCAAGCCATTTTAGACAGACTGAGAGAGGAAATGAAGCGACTCAATGCACAAAAGGTAATCTTTGATCCCATGTCACTGCTACCCTACCTCTTGCATGCTGTGGTGGTGGTGGTAGTGGTGTCTTAATGTAATGGGTATATTAGGACTCCCCCCACCCCCAACCAAGATACTTTGCAGTCAGAAATATTTCTTTTCAAATTTTTGGACTGTGAGATGTTAATGTATCAAGGTGTGAAGGGAATTATGAGAGAGGTGCCCATCTCCTCTCCCCTGCTGCCTTACATTCCCTGACCCATGGGTCAGGTACCCTTTCCTACCTGAGTGAACTGGGAAAATGTGCTGCTGTGCACAGCACCTTCAGGTTTTTAGGCCGGCACTCTAACCACTCGGTCATCGGCACCATCCCTCTTTTACAAAACTTTATTACATTTAAAATATGGGCACTTCATGTGTGTTTGAAGAGGTTATTAACGCTTGGTGCTCTGTATTTTTCCATTTTGTTTGATGTTTAAAAAAACAGACGTGCTTCCTTAAATTTCAAGCTTACAGAGTATTATTTTGGAAAGTCTTGCTGTTCATATAAAACATTTTAAGATAACACTCTTTCATACAGGACCTGTGTTTTGTAGTATTTTCTGAGAATGAGAAGATTCAAATGTTGCATTTCAGGAAGCAATCAAGTCCAAAGGCCGAATGTTGGTGCTTAGTGCTAATCTTCCAAGCAAGGTTTCAAGTGTAGACCTGTAAAGAGGTGGAGCAGTCTGCCTTTTATCAGTGACAGTCTTACTCAGTCTAGGCATTATTTTAACTGTGAACAACAAAGTACACGGTGGAGAAAACACACATTGTATTTGGTCCAGCTGTTGAAACAGGCAGTGTGTGTGGTGAGATGTAAGTGTAAAGTTCGGAGTTCATAGGAACACAACACTTGCTACTTGTATTTCACTGAGATTGTGTTCAAGAAAATCATATAATCAAATAAAAGCTTTTTTGCAAGCTGAAAGAGGAATACTTGACACATACCACTGCGAATGTTTTATTTTAAAATAAAATTGAATGTGATAAAACTTTATACACAGAGTTCAAGTAATTGTATAATTGTCATAGAATGAGTGAAGATGAAAGTGCAACTGCATTTCATGGGCCACATTCAGAAATAATAGTAGCTTTTTCAAAGAGATAAAATCAAGCCAAATTATCTTCTTATTTTCAGAATGGTAAATCTTTAATCCTATAGGTAAGTTGAAAACATGTTTGGTGAACACAACCATTCAATCTTATTTGCATAAAAAGTTTCATGTAGACTTTGCTATGGCTAGTTTGCACTAGGCTACTGTTACCCTGGTGTTATTCAGACCTGAATCTTGCATGCTGTGTCTGCAAAGCACATGATGATACAATTTGCATTGACAAAAGATGAAGTTTTAGTGATGATGCAAAATGATGACCAACACATAAATGTGTATACATTTGATATCACTCTGGTCATGATTTATTGATACTTCAATGTGTAAAATCTAAACCTAGCACTTACCTTCTACCTAAAGTCTTAAAAATTTGCAAAATTCACAATTTGAAAAATACAAGCAATAAAAATTCCATTTGACAAAGATGCCATTCAAGTCCTATTAGGATTGGTGTAATTTTATTTTTTAAGTAGAATTGTATTGCAGGCAGCACTCCCTTGGACATGCATATCATGGCCTGGTGTGTGTGTGTGTGTGTTGAGTAGTGATCTGGGAAGGGCTATGTTTTTGAGAAGTATCTGCATGTGCCCTTTGCTGTTCTTTGTGATGTGACATAAAATGTGTCATTTTAAAAAGAGAAAACAGAGAACTTGCACTGTGCTCATGCTAATTGCCATGCTCAGAATATTTTCAAGAGACTTTACAGTGTATTGAAACCCTGTTTCCAGCAGTAATGTTTGCAACGAAGAAATAAGCAACATAACTTTTACGGTGTATCATGCCAAGATCAATGCCAAGATCACTTTTTTCTTAATTTTTGACCCTTGGCATTGTGAAGTATACAGGAAACATTTCAATATTTGATCTACTCCAGCTGTAGAGTTTCTTATCATGAGGATTATAGTCCAACATGACACTGTTCGCCTGTGCAGAGGAGTTATAATCAACAGCATTGGGGAAACTCAATTTGGCACTTTCATACATGGTCTCCTGTTGAGTGTTTGTGTCATAAATATATCGTATGAAAGTTGGCGTATCAGCATGCGAGTTTGTCGCATACAGTGTTCCACATATCATGAAGGTGTTGCCAACAAGATGTTTGGGATAACTTGTCATCCACGTCTTTTCAATGGAGAGAGAACGCGGATTTAGTTTGCTGATAATCATTTTTCCCACTGCCTCCTTGGTAGTGTAGACTACCCAAAGACCTGTGAACAGAGAACTTGATTAGACAACCATCTTGACTACATTGTACAAGTTTCAGCTACATTATTATCAACAGATTTCACCAAATCACAGTTACAATGGTGTTAACGATTGATTGTTAGTGATCATTTACATTATCAGAACAGAAATAGCAAGCAAATGCTGAAAGTTTCGTGATGACAAAAATCACCTCTCACAGATTTATGTTTTGAGCATACAGGGAATTCAATGTAAACAGGTGTACCGTAGTTTTACACCACATAAATTTCCAAAGTACTGTAAGTATCAGAAAGATTTCCCCACAGTTTATTTTCCAGATTATTGGGTGACTATCAAGGTAAACTGGTGCTGAGCAGTTCATGAAACAAACCCATCTCATCCACAGCAAGGTCAATGTCACTCTTGAGCCTAAATCGATATGGGAATGTGTTGCTGATTCCAGCAGAAGGCAGTTCAACTTCAGCCGCGATGGCTCCCCTTTTTAGGTTGTACTTTGAAATGGTTTGTGTCCCAGCCTTGTGGCAGTACAAAGACTTGCGGTACACAACATGCCCAGTGCCCTCACAGTAGAACGGTAAGGAGTATTGCCTACACAGTAACAGGTCAACAAAGATGGAATTAAATGATGTGCTTGTAAGTTTTGTAACTGAAATCAAAGAAGGTTATGTTAGTGGACTTGTTCTTCATATTTTGTTGACATATTTTTTGAAGTGTATACAACTCAGAAGGTGAAAGAATACAAATTAGTATCTTATAGTGTTTTCAGTGTGGCATAATTTGAATGGTCCTGAAGTCATCAGAGGCAATGCTGGTTGCCAATACAATCACACTCAACCTCAGGGCGAAGGACGGGCATACAGAGACAGAAACACAGGTTGTTTAGTGCAATACCTTCGCTAGTACAAAACTGTCTGGTTAAAAAAATCTAATGCAATATAAAATCTTCTCGACACATTTCCACCTTGAGACAAGATGATAGCGGAGATCCAGCTCTGAGTCGTACTGAAGCAGCTGATCGGATGTTTCGCCGCCAGTTATGACCCACAGACGTTCTTGGTTGCTGGAGGGGTCACGCATCACAACCCCTTTGTCCCACTGCACCGACAGTTTTTCACCAGTCCCGATCGCCGAGACGACAAGGGGGCATTCATCTGGGTGGCAATATCAAACGTTAAGGCTGAGCTAGAAAATTATTAATACTTGTATAGTTGAGGATGATGGCAATGATGAGACGATCATGATCATTTATGATGATGTATAAGCAAAGTATGTCGAACGGTCATGAGTCTTTTATATTTTGAAATACAGACGTTTACAAGAGTCTGCGTGATTAAGCCAGAGCTACGTCTTGAGACTGAGACGAGGAAACAAATTTGTAAGATGTAAATGATGTAGAATCCATCATGTCATCACTGGTTCATTATAGAAATCGTTCAGATACCCAGACCAGGAACAGAAGTCACGACGCACAAATATAAAAATTAGCAGTGGATCCATCCGTTCGTGTCTCCAAAACAAAAAGTCAAAGTGCATAGGGCGGCAGAGCCTTGCCACGCAGACACGAACGCTCATGCAGTCCAACTAACCCAGTTGACAAACATTATTAAAGATATATGTGTTGGAGGGGGAGGGAGGTGTCTGACCTGTTTTCTTCTCGGTTTTGTCTTCCCCGGTTTTTGTCTTTAGTCGTTCTTGGATGTCGATTGAGAACATTCTGCGCATCACCAGCATGGTTTGATTGACTTGGATCAGCTGCGCTGTGGTCCTGGCGTACAGATCTACGGTGTTCTGGATGTTGTCGCGCACCACCCCAGCCAGTCGCTCCAGCGAGTGAATGAGCCTGCCCATCTCCGCATTCTGGGTCAGTATCACCGTCTTCATGAAGTTGTACTGGTTGCGAAAAGCGGCCGCGACGCTCTCCCTGAAAGCAGCAGGCTGAGACTCTAGCCGACCCAGAGTCTCGAGGTCGCTTCGCAGGCTGACGTCAGCACGACTCAACATGGAGGTGATGTTGGCCATGGTCACGGCTCCGGCGCCCAAGTTCTGTTGAATCTCCTTCAGCACGGTCGATGCGTTCAGGAAGCTAGCAGGCAGTAAGGGAGCTTGGCTCGGAAACTCCTTCTTGTTCCAATCCCGGGGGAATTTAATTCCTCCTGGTCTATACGGCGCATATTTCGTCCTGCCCGAATCGTCCATGCTGGCCGCGTTGACGGTAGCGGTTTTTGCGTATACTTGCACGTTGGACGAGTCCCCATCGCAGACTGCTCGGACGGAATTTTTCACTAGGTCGATTTCGTACTCGCACCGGTCGCTTTTGAGGTGGTTCGTGCCAGGCGTCCCGGAGCCGAGTACAGGGCTGCACGTCAGGAAACCACACAGAAAGAGAAGAAAGTTGCAGAGCCGTCCATGGAGCTTCATTTTTCTTAACATTCGCTGCCGAAGTAAGTTATGAAGAAGTGACTGCAGGAAAATGTATGGCTGCAGCTAGCTGGCCGGAGATTTGGCTGGCGGCCAGCAGTTATCATCGATCAGAGAGAGAGGGAGAGTCTGGGATAAGGATCCGCAAAGAGTAATATACTAGGCCTATTTACGCCAGTTCCTATCGCCGACTTTCACAGACAGAAAACGCATAGAACGTGTGCCGTACATTGGATCGATTCACGCCAAACATGATCTCGTATTTCAAGCCTGGGTTTCGTTGCATGAGCGTTCCTGTTTGCACTTCCGCGCGGGTAGAAGAGGTATAACACCGCGGTTCACCCGGTGAATTCTACATACAGGAAGGAAATGCGAATGCCCGTGCAACCCATCCCCGGGATAGTCAAAATTATGCACGTGGGCTGTACACTGTTGGGACTGTGTATAATAACCATGAAAGGCCCGCGGAGGAGGGGGGCAGGGGTGCAGGACTCCCTCGAGTAACAATGTAATATACTGCTCTGGATGGCCGGTCAAAGTGAGATCTTTTTCTGTACATGTCTGCGATAGCCCTATATCGTCTGTGCTTCGGACCACAGGCTGAATAGCAACTGTGCCCAGGAAGTGACGCCACACGCCCAGGAAGAAACACCCTCCCCCCCCCCATATTTGATCTAACGTGGAGAGCATGCTTGATTTTACACACACAAAAAAAAGCAGACAAGCATTTATTCTACCTTTATGTAATATATTTTTCTCCTGGCATAAGTTGGAAAGGCATGCCACTGATCCGGTAACAGCTTCCAGAAATACATTGTTGCATGTTAATCTGCTTTGTTGAGACTCCGGAGTACACATTTTGAAAGCTTTTCCGATGGCTTTTCAGTAATAACCAAAAATCTTACCAGACCTCTTACCTTACAGCACACCTAGCAGTTTAGAAAAAAAGAATCAAATGAGGCACAAGCTGCAGAAATCCAGTCTGTCTTAAAGATTTGAGTCAGTAGGATATCAGCCTGTAATGTACTTATGGCCTTAACTGGATGGATGTTAATCCAAGCTCATCAAACATGGTCGTCATGGTCTGGTAAGACCTAATTTTTATTGCACCAATAATAATTTACAAATTAAATGCTTTAAAAGAACGCATATTCTTGCATTATCTGTTCATTGGCCTTTTCTATATGCTTATAAATCTGTTTCCATTTTTCATTTCAAGATTTAAAAAAAAAACCTAACTACATAGGAGTCTCACATCTTTTATTTAAAGTATAATGACAGCATGGAGGACTTTTCTGATAATTTATTCGTTCACTTGATTGGTACATTTTCTGGCATGTAGTGAAATCCTTCTTTCACAGTATGGTGTGATGCAACACTTGGTGTAGGACTCCTGGCCTTCTCCCTTGATGTGGCTCGGATGTCGTTCTCTGCCTCAAAGATGCTTGTTGCCTCAATAACTAAAAAATTCATATATAAAGTAAAAGCAATGGTATATGGACAATAACCTATTTGTAATTTAATTTATTTTTAAATCTGTCAATCACTTGCAGAAAATGTTGAAAGAATTTGCTGTAACATTGTTTAATATGCTCATTAGACATCCATTGCCTTGGATCAATCTCTTAAACAGTAAACACTGAAAAAAGTTAACCTCCCATCTGTACATAAGCAATCGGCTGGCTAGACATGATATGCACAAAGTAATTTGAACTCTTGCAGCAATTAACCCAATAACACAGACTGAAAACACAGAAACAAAACAACAAATAAAGCTGCCAGATCAACCAAAAGCAACATTACTTTCTGTCCCCCCAAAAGGCAACAAATATGACCATATTCTTCTTTTACTGCACAGAGTTGAAAACAACATCAAAGGATGCATGGTTAGTGTGTGACCAGATACACTGAAAATTAGTAAATAACATAGTTATTATACAGTACAAAAGTATCGTCCAAATCTAACGTAAAAAATAGGTCACACAATTGGTTGGTTAGTTAACATATAACGCCAACAACGAAGCTTATCGCAGAACATGAGAAAGGTAGGGACGTAAACAGAAATGGGAAAAGAATACCCTCACAAATACTATTTGAAATAGCCTCATCGTTCCCCTATGGTTCGCCTGTAAAACGAGAGGATGCAGAGGCTACTTTCACTCAGATAGCGCGAAGATTTTGAGAGATGGAAATGATTGACCCCCACCGCCCCAATGCCGATCAAAAAAACCCTTTGTTCATGCAGCCTCAACGTAAACACAACACTTGGCGAAACCAGCGCTACACGGACTCAAAGACCCCACCCCCACCCCAAACCCCACATCGAGCAAAAGGTAGCTTTCATTGTAACAACATCAAGTCACCGTGAATGTACTCGTACTATTAATGTGAATGTTACAGGACTGGGCTTGAACAACTGTGCATCGCTTCTGTGAAAGTGATGAAGGGCCACAACCCATGACTCACTGGTGCAAGAACGGCTCTCGACACAAACATTTATTAGTTCACCTCAGAACTCAGCAGCTTTGATGTTTGAACGGTTGACGACTGGTGCGACACCGAAGAAGCCATGCTGTCCGCGAAGAAATCTGTCAGTGTGGGGCATCGAGCCTTAAATAACTGTGGGAAGAAATTGTCGCTTCACGACATTTAATGATTAAAAAAATACCCAGACGATCGCGCACAATGATGACTTTCGCTAGATCTAAATCAAAATCGAAGAAAGCCTAAAATTACACAAACTACAAACGTAGGTCAGCTGAATTTTACATAAACATTAAATCACAATGTGGTTACAAGAAATTCTTCAGACTACACCAACGACACTTCGATTCTTTCCGGTTCCAGTTTTTGTGTGTTTTGTTTGGTAACTACGAGCTCGGTTTGTTGTGTTATGCGCTTGCTTATTGACCAAACCGAACGAGAATAATAATAAAACGTAATCATTATAATAATAAACATTCATTGCTACTAAAGACAGTTTTCTTGTTATATTTACACTATAACTGGAAGCCAATACCAAACTCAGCGTAGCCAATGAACGAAGCTGCTGGACTTTATCCGTTCTGACTTTTCGAACCACTTTGCAACCGCTCCCTGTCGGAGCGGATGTGAACGACGCACGCATCCAAACTCAAAAGAAAAACCCATTGCAGTTATCTGACGATGTGAAGATGACAGGTACTGTGACTGGCATTACATTTTATGCAGCTGGCTCGAATGCTGCTTAAAGTAAGTTGTTAACAGAAGATGAAAAAGTGATTACCATGCTAAGTAATCATTATGTGGGATAGGGTGCCAGGAGGGGGTGTTGCGATGGGAGTAGATGGGAAAAGGCGGCATCAAAATTATTGCCATTTGGAACAACCATTTGTTCTTTTACGAGATTGTGAACGGGTTACAGACTATTTAAAAGTTGTTCCAGATAACTGTAAAATGTATAGGAGTGTGCGTATTTCTTAAATGTAGCTTACACATTCCCTTTAGTTCGCAAAGGCTCAATTATAGCCGAATGGGAGCTCCATATTATTATTCATTGTAGAGCAGCTTCAGCCTCCGTCATCTGATAGCAGTAGTTTCTAGTGACGGCATATTTACGAACTTTTTCTCAGTGAACAGTTTCCATTAATCACTTAGCATCGGTAATCAGCAGATCATAGAAATTGGCCTGTTTCTCAATATTCAAGTATCACGTACATTTGTATTTACATAAAATATTTATGATAAATACAATGTCTATCTTCACAGTTGTTGAACGATTCCATTCTTTAATGAATAAGATTTAGTGTTTTTATTTAAAACTTAGATGTATTTGGTGGAACAACTTGCCATTGTCCTAGTTCAGTAGTAGCACAGACCTTGTGGTAGCAGTACTCAGAAGCAAGAAAGATGGAAGATGCAAAAATATTTTTGTGTCATTTGTGAATAGCTAGTTTAAAGAGTACATCATGAACACACACACACACACACATATTGTCTTTGAGTAGAACATGTACAAGTATTGAAATTGCATGCTATTTGCTACTGTAAATATGGGTTACAATATGTGTATATTTGATATTTGAGGGATGCATCATAGGCAGTAACATTGTATTCTTACTCAGGGTTGGGAAATGTGTTGTGGCAGAAAATGGCGACTAGAAGTCTTGGTGGGCTATTAAAAATCATATGATCATAAACTGATTGGGCTCTCATTGTAATAGTTTTCTTGCCTATTGCTGCGAGTATTAGTGTTCATCTACCAGATGACCAGAATACCTCTTGAATTAGCAGCATGCTAATGCTTGAAAGAACTATCACTTTTAATTCAAGACATCTCCCAAATGGAACCAATTAAAAATAGTTTTGAGTGTCATAGTTGAGAAATTTATTTGTACATAATTTTGTATGTAGTATTTACTAGTAATAAAGAAGTGGTATAGAAAATCTGTTATAAACTTATGGAGAGAGACTGTCATATTTAAAAAAAATCCCTGGAGCTAATGGACATTTCCATGGAGAAGTCAAGTTCATACAATCATAGGTTCCTAACAAGTCAGGCTAGTGGGTTGATTGCATTGGGCATTTATCTTATCCCCACACAGATTATTGTCTATTGTTTCCTGTGGCTGTTTAGCTGTTAAAAGAAGACTTGTTAACTTTGAACAGTTTACAGCTTGAATTAACATAGCTAGTGATTCAGCTGTTACTGTGTTAGTGTTATTTTACCTCTGCTTTTCAAGAAGATGGTGTGTGCTAATCATCATATAACCAATTCCAAAAATTACAGATCTGTTTTAAGTCAGTATAGATGTGGGCATTTAGTCATTCACAAAATTGCATATGTCCTTTCTATGAACATAATCATAAACATTGCACTATTACCTTGATAAAGAAATTGCCCTCAAAATACAGAATGTGACTGAAACAGGTCATTTTCGTGCTAGCTACTTTCCACATCAGCAGGAGAG
Organism: Lanistes nyassanus; assembly: GCA_004794575.1. NCBI lineage: Eukaryota > Metazoa > Mollusca > Gastropoda > Architaenioglossa > Ampullariidae > Lanistes > Lanistes nyassanus. Next base: position 109,950 of record SMGT01008607.1, read on the forward strand.
AAGTTTCTAATCCTTGTGCATTGTTTCACAGTATTTAACATTCAAATCACTGACACCTTCTTGTAATGTGTACTTAGTGTAGCCCATCTTTGGTTTTCACTAACTTTCATGTATAATTTAATATTACAGGTAAAAATGGCCATTCTAAGGAAGACCTGCTTTTGTGGTTTCATGACAGCTTTGAGTACAGCAGCTGCTTCAGTTTTTGCTTCCTCATGCAGCTGTTGGGGTAATCTGTGCCTGCTGGAATCGGCTGCATTGAAATAGGCTTAAGAATAGTGTGGTACCATTTCACCATGTCTGTGAACTGATTTTCTTAAGTCATACAAATGACTCCAGAGGATGAGCACTGCTGTTCATCTTCTTGTTCCCATCTGTGTTACTGTTAGACAGTTTTTTTTTTGCAACTTCGGGATTTTCTTGACCTAAAATGAGAATTCAGCTTGTATTAAAAAAAATGTGTATCCCTTTTGCCAGCTGTTTTATCATCAGTATTACTTGCAGTTATTTAAACAGCTGTTAATATAAGAAGGTGTAATTGTGCCAAAACCCAGCAATGGCAGACACAGACAAAATCGGCTCTGACTGTGGTGCTAGGGACTCTGGTAATGTTAATGATGCAGTGCGTCACAGACATGGAATACACAGATCAGAAATGTCTGAAACTTCATTTGTGTCATCATCATCCTCTACATCATCTACTGGACCAATGAGACAGCTGGAATTCAATCAAGCTATGAATGATTTTCAAAATATGTTTCCTGGCATGGACACAGAGGTTATTGAGGCAGTGCTGCGAGCAAATAATGGGATTGTTGATGCTACAATTGATCAGCTTTTGACCATGAGCATTGACAACGGTGACGATGACTTACCAGATCACATCTTGATGTCAGTGCAGAGGGAGGTGGCTCTTGAAGCTAGAAATCAGGAAGTAAACAAGGTGAGAGTTTATTTTGTAAACAACTTTTGGAACACATTTTACAAATAATAATAATTAGTAATTTGTGGGACAAAATCATCATTTCACAGACAAGGCACCAGATATGTAATCTTCATCTACAGGGATACCTGGCAGA
>SMGT01008607.1:111040-194548 GCA_004794575.1 Lanistes nyassanus
CCCCCCCCCCCCCCCCCGCACTCCAAAAAAAAAAAAAAGAAAATCACAATTACGTTCTCAGAAGCTGCAGTAATTGTTTAAATGAGATTTGAAAGGAAGGCCAAATCATTATCATTAACTGGTGCATGTACTGTCAACTTGTTAAAAGACTAGGGTGAAACAAAGTGCCAGCAACTCCCAGTTGTGTGAAATCAATACTGCTGTTTAGTCGTTAGGCATTCACTGATTCAGGTGGCACAGTGCATAGCACTTGTCACAAAGAGACTGTGGTGCGAGTTCAGAGTTTGCTTCTGTCACAGAAGATATAGGATTTTCATTTACTGAATAAAATATGTTTCTGTTTGACTTGTTTTTATATCTTTTCTGCCATCTCATTTAGAGCACCTTCTCTCATTTGGATGACTCTTCCTTTGAGGAATCGCCTCCCCCTTACACAGAGGCCATCAAGTCGTCTCATGTAATGAGTCGGAGTTCTGATGGCCACTCTCGCCGTGGACAGCAGCACCACTCTAATCGCAGGGCACTTCCTGCTTCTCCCACACGAAGCAGTCCACGGCATCACCTTCACAAGCCTCGCTCACCAATTCCTGTTGATCTTGACCTGGACTCAGATTTTGCGAATAACACGGAGAGCAAGCAGCTGTCGTCATCATGGGACAGTTCTAGTTCACCCAACTGTTTTACATTTCCTGACCATCCAGACTCTTGTCATCCTGTTCGAGGAAGAGCAGAAACACAGCATGCTGTCACTGGACAAAAGAAAAACTTGCCTGCAGGTATCCCTGCCAAAGCTCAGCACAGTGCTGTGAAAAGCTGCAGGAGGCAGTTTTCTTCACCAGCCTGTCCTGGTTCTCAAGAGCCTGTAGCCTTGTCGCGTAAAGTTCATCCCCAGTCACACCGGGTGTCATGGAATGCCTCGTCGGTGCCAGTGAGATCTAAATCATTTGGAGTATCAGACTGCAAAGGCTCCTGGGAAAGTAGACACCAGCTTGGCAATGCCAGGCATAGGCCTGCAGCAAGAGGCAGTCCAGCCAAGTTGCCACCTTATCGCAACTGGAATCCACCCATGCTTGGGACATTGCCTGATGACTTTCTGCGTCTGACCCCTTGTGTGCCTGACAGAGTACCACTGAAAAGCCAGAGGTCGGACACCGATCATCGTAGAAATGTTTCATCAAGTGTGGACAGGTAAGCATTTGTCTATTAAACCACTAACTTGTACACCACTTTAGGTCAAAAATGCATGATGCTAAAACAGTAGCACTCTGAGTGAGCATTGAAATGCTGAGTCCTGTGAGTTTTGAGAGCTGCGCCAGTGTTAATCACTTAACTGTAGTGAAATTTGAGATTTTTTTTGAGAGAGAGAGATGGGAAGAAATATTTATAATTTTGATGTCACATATTAGAAACCCTATTTCTGTCACTTCTGCAAGAGCCAAGTTATAGAGACCAGTGCAAGTTTTGAGTAATCCTGTGCAGCAAGTCCAAGAGCCTGCTGCATGCATACATCTACCTAGACATCTACACAGCAAACACTTGCAAAACCTGGTTATAAACATAGGAACATTGCCCATAAATTATAAAAGTAAATGCTTATCATGGTGTGTACAACCTAGATCTAAGTCACACAAAGACAATGCTGGTTCAGAAGCTTTAAAGCAGTAAATGCACATCTTCCCGTTCATCAGGAGGAAGAAAACTCATCACTAAGTCTACTGACAAAAGCATAATACGTAATAGCATCAGAAATCTTGTTGTGTCAATTTTACTTAGTAACTTAGTATAGACAGAACACTATACAGACAGTCTCAGGAATCTGCCACCCTTGGTTACTGACCATTTTACTGAGCTAATGAAGATGCTGTATCAACAGTTGCGAATAGTTTCCGGTATAAAGCCACGAAGGTAACATGGGAACACTTGCATCAACATCCACCAAGCCTTTTCTATTGTCAGAAAAATTCACACAAACTTCAGAAAGGACAAAGCTCCAGACACATTTTTCTTACATTTTTAGGAAAAAACTATAAAGATCAACTGCGCCTTGGCTTATTTTAATCTCGGCCATCAGCAGAGCTATGTCAAAGGCCAAAGATGCCACCAGAAAACAGCCAGGAACACAAAAATGGGTTTTAATTACTGATGTTTTCTACAGTCTTGAGGATGCAGATTGCTGTGTTCACATGTGTTAGCTCTATAAAACAATTTTTTCACTAACATATATAACTCTCATTTTAAAAGGCAGTTATTATCTATTATTTACTGATACTGGCAGTCAGAATGGGAAATTTAAATTTAAATAAATGTTTTTTGGCTTTATAACGTTTAGTATTGGAAAATAAAGGAAGCATATTTTCTATAACAAACGGAAATGTGCCAGGTGTCCTGAAAAAGGTTGATGTATGCAAGCCAGACTTGCTGAAAATTACCATCATTCATATCTATTTCACAGATCCCAGTCTGGTGGAGAAGAGTCCTGTGATTTGCCAAAAACTAGACGGAGTCACCATTCACGTATGCCGCAACGGTCTCTTTCATTTGCAGGAGCTTCTAAGCATTCTTTTAATAGGGTAGGAAGAACTAACATTGATATAAGATGTTGAAGAATAGCAACCAGTAATATTTGTCCTTGAAAGTTGGAACAAGGATTAAAAACTGAAAAATCACAATTTTTATTTTAGTTACACATCAATGTTTTTCAAAAGAAAATGTGCATTTTCTGTGACGTGATAAAATTCTGTTAGCAGTCAATAAGACATGAAACTTAACAGTAGAAACCATTGGAAGATTATTCAGTATCTACTTTATAGTGGAAGAAAAGAAAGCAACATGTTCAATTATGAATTTTATGCCAAAAAAGACTTCAATTGAAATGCTTTAAAAATTTGTAATTCTTAATGCATTTGAGCTATTTTAGAAGGAATAATTCTGTTAAGTGTTGTAATCAGATTTTTTTCTTTTGATTATATTGTCAGAATTTTAAGATTTTGTTTGGAATACAGAGTATTTGCTGTTATAACCATTTTTGCAAACCTAATACATGTGTATGTTACAAATGTTCTTAAACTTGACCCAAGCCACAGAGATCAATGGGTCCAGCCTTGGGTTTGGATCCTGTGTTGCACACATTTTCTCTGCAGCTTTTTGGACAGCAATTGGATTGGAGTTTTTTTTTTCAAGGACTACAGTTTTCTCTTCCCCCAACAGTCTCATGACCTCTCCTGTAATGATATTGCAACTGGCCCTGTACTTTCCTGTCATGTGGTGTGGGACGGGCCAAGGCACAGGCAGTAATTATGTGAAAGAGTGTGAGGCTGACCTTAACAGGAGTATCGGTGTGACCCAGGAGTAGCTAAATCTGGCGAGAAACTGAAAGATGATGCACTGGACAGACACTGAACTGGTCAGGATTTCCACAGTAAGCCCTACTAATGGCTGGTAAGCAATTGGCTGCCTACAATTAGCAGTCAGGCGAATTCCTGCAGTGGGAAACCTTGGATCAATGACCAGCATACTGTAAGGATGCTAATGGTGAGAGTGCTGTGCTCAAGTTACTACAAATATATAAATCTGTCGAGACCAAGTTCAACTGACCACCAGCACGTCAGGTAGCACCAAATAAGCGCATAGGGGAGCACCAAATGAGAGAGGTCCATTGAGATGTTCGGCATGATACTCTTCAGGATGCAGCAAGCTGTGCTAGCCACAAGGGGGCAAAAAAAAAAAGGGAAGAGGGGCAGGAGAGACAGACAGGAGGGAAGAAGAGAGCTGTCTAGGAAAGAAAAAGAACTTTAAACATCCAAATTTGCATCTGCCGAACCTGAAAATATAGCTTATCTGTTCCATGGTCCCCCCTCAGGGACAGAAAGAAGACTCCTCTAAAGCCTTCTTGCCTAGATTACCACTAGACTATGTTAGACTAATAGAGAGACCATGCCATGGAATAGAAAGTAGATAGAGTTGCAGCTAACCATTTCAGTTATTGATAATGCTTTGTCATTGGATAGCCTTCGTTGCTGACTGGACTATGAATAGCCATTTCTCTTTCTCTCACACATGCCCAGGCATGCACACAGAGACAGTTACACATAAAAAAGGAAGGAGTCTGAAAGTAACATTTGCATACTTTCCATTCACAAAATCTGACATTCCTTAATCAGAGTCATGAAAAACTGGCCTTACTCTAGAGCTTATACTCATTTGGTGTCATCCTTATAAATTTTTAACAATGGAATAATAGAACAAGTAGCTTCATGTTTGGTGGTCTTTAATTTTTTACAGATAACATCAGAGGACCTTAGCAGTGAATTTATTCAGAGAAAGATGAAAGAAAATGAAAGACAGCGACGTCTTGCGTCAGCTGACCTTGACCCTGAACTTGCTCAGTATCTTGAAGATGAAAGACTGGCTCTCATTCTTCAGAACTCGGAGTTTCTTCAGGAACTTAGGGATGATGAGGATTTTATGCAGACTCTGGAAAAAGGTAATATGAATTTATGAAATATGGATGGCAGAGTGCTAAATAAAAAGATTAGTACTCAGAGTTATCATGAGTAAATCATTGACTGAAATACTTTTATCCTTTCTTCACCAGATCGCCAGACATCAGTAGTGGAGCCAGCACCAGCCGTAGAGAGCGCCTCTCAGAGAGTGCCATCCAGTTTGGTGCTGCAGTCAGGTGAGGAAGGTAAGACTTTTGTGAACATTGCACCAGCAGAAGCTTTAAGTAAGTTATGCTAATTGTCACCTTGTGAGTCAAACATTCTTAACCCATTCTCAACGTGCGTCTTACAACCTGTGACATCGCTGAAATCTCAGCGTTTGGGCAATTTTTACCGATTTTTGAAAAATTGTAACAAAAAACCTATAAAAGTTAAAAGTATCATTCAAATGTTGTTAGAAAGATAAATTTAAGTAGAAAAAGATTTTTCCTACCCGAAATCCGTCCGTTGCTGACGCTTTGTGGAAGACTGTGTTGAATTACGTAACCAAGGTGACGTAAGACAGTTTTGAAAAAGTCCCACTGACACAAAACACTCGCTGATTACAGCCGTTTGCAGCAATTGTAATCCATAAAACGTGGAAATTATCCATAACTGCCAGGGGTTTCCCACAAAACAGCTGGTATGGTTTTCAAACAATTCCAAGGCTTTTGCGGCACTTAGACGAAGATGGCGACCGAGCAGACATTTTTTTCCCTGCTAATGTGGTGGCGTGCTCAAGAGAATAAAACGTGCAAATGGCGTCTCCTTCCGTCGCTCAAGGGAAGAAACTCTATAAAGAAATGATTCTTGAAAAACACCAGTGACTTCCCTTGCCAGCAAATCGGGTTTTTTTTGTCAAAAAATTCTTTTTGCAGCATCCGCTGGCCAACTAGTGCAATGGGCGCAAGTATTTATATACTTTACGCCAGCCAGCTAGCATCGCGGGGACAATGAGTTAATGATAAATTGACGGTAACAAGAATTAGATGGACTGAAAACTAAGGTGGAATTTAGGGTAAATAAAAATGATGCTTTATCTTAATAACTTGACTTTTTCAGTCTTTGGATGTATTATTTATGGTTATAAAAATAATTTAAAATAATGCAAAGAAATTGAGACACAGGAAAGTGATTAAATGGCGATGGGAGGAGATGATCTGTGATAAACATTTTTGTTAATGATTGCTGTAGCCAAACAGATGTAATGTATACATTACCACCATCCTTAACATCATGTAACCCATTGAGTACCAGACGCATACTGTTAAGCGACTTTGCACCGTGGCTAGTCATAGAGTTGCAAGAATTCCTGGTTCTGCCCATAAAATGGTTAAGGGAGGAAACTGTATTTAAAAATAATTTGTAGCTTTGGTATTCCCATTTATGAGGTTGTTTCCCTTCGATCATAAATTGAAGTTGGTCTACAAAAACAGATTTTTGCATGCACCCTTAGGTCTCAAAATGGCATTATGCAACATTACGTAAGGTCCATGTTGGGGATGTTGGATGTCATTTGCTGCTGAATTTTAATTTTGACATGACAGCAAAGATTAACGTAATAAAGAATTTATTCAGCATTTGTTTATATATAAAAATCAATTTATTTTATGTAAGTAGCACATATAGTAAGTTCATGATAATTTTCTAAAGATGTAACCTGATACCCCAGTCAAGCCAGCAAAGAGAAAGTCAACATGGCTGGCCCTCGGTGGGTTTAAAATAATAAGAGGGTTGTATAATTTACATATATTGAGTATTCATTTTTGGTCTTAGTTTATTTTATCATGAAAAAATTATTTGTGCAAATGAAGACAGTGGAATCACGGTTTTGTTGTATGTGGTTTTTATATTAAAACTTTGAAACCGCCACCAGAAGGTGTGAATGTGAGCATTTGTAGATGTAGAGAAATTTAGAAAAACTGAAATAAATTTGGTACTTTTTTTCTTGTGAAAGTTGTTGCAGGTTATGGAAATGACCACCAGTCAACACTAGAAGCATTTCCTTTTAGTCAACAGCTGCCAAAGGCAGATGAAGCTGATGCAGAATTTTTGCAAAAGCTCAGGCACATGGGCAAAGGTGGGTTTTTAAAAAAATTTTTTAAATGTCAACGTTTTAGCTCAGGCCTCGAAACACAGTGTTTTTATATTTAATCGATCATGTTATATATGCCTAACCTCAAACACAAGTATATCTTCTATATATCATTTACATGAGCTGACATGATGTATGCTTAGACACTTTGAAAAAATAGGTATTCTTATGTTTTTCTAGATTATATTTTAGTATAATACAAGATCTAGAACTGCATTTTTTATCTGCAAAAATAAGAACATTTGGAATTATTTTTATTAATTTTTTTTAGCCTCAAAGAGGCAGTTTGCAGCCCTTGCAAGAAGATTTTTCTCCAGAAAGAGAAAAAAGTCTCCACGGCATCTGTATCCTAATCATGTTTCTGCCATAACCAGAATGACTTTCCATGCTGTATATCACAAAAATTTGTCTTGAATAGCTGCAGCCTGCACTTTAAATAAGTTATGCTAATAGTCAACTTATTTGTCAAACATCCTTTAATTAATTCATGATAAAATGCTTTATCTCATTAGCTTGACTTTTTCAGTCTTTGGGTATTATTTATGGTTATAAAAATAATTTAAAATAATGCAAAAAAAATTGAGACAACAGGAAAGTGATTAAATGACAGTGGGAGGAGATGTCCAGTGATATTCGTTTTTGGTAATGAATACTGTAGCCAAACAGATGTAATGTATACATTCCTCAGTAAAAACAGAGTGTTTGTTATCTGTGTGAAACACCACCCTGAAAGATCACAGTATGATTTGCTCTAAAAACTTTTATTACTGCTAACATGCTATCCATATTTATGACCCAGAAATCATTCTCTCATGCTGACATATTCCATATTATTTTTAGGACATAATCTTTTGTCTTACATTGTCAAGGAATACAGATGATTTCTGAATCAGAAGTGTACTACAAAGAGCATGGTATTGGATTCAGCAAGACAAGTAGTTTTTTCCAGCTGCATCAGCAAATGATGTTAAGGCAAATTGGCTGAACATTTCTGTATATTTTTAATTTTTTGTGTCTCCCAGAGGTACCAGTAGTTCCCCTCTAAATTTACAAATGCATTGCATTCTTCTTCATCCATTAAGATTTGTTTAATGGGTTTTGGGGGAGGGGGGTTGTTTTTGTTTTCTGGCAGTAGAGAGGTTTTTCATTTAAGCCAATCATGCATGGATTGGTGGAGTTGGCTGCTGTTCCCACATCGTGCCATCCTTTTTTGCACCTCTAATCTGGGCCAGTCCCCAACTTGAGCCTGTTTTTGGACTGAGAAGTTTGCCCATTTTGGCACTTTAAGGTGGATTGTTGTCTGCATGTGAGCTTGTCTCTTGAAGAATCACCAAGTTGGAATTCTGACCTTAACAATATGAAGATTACGAGAAACACTTGCTCCTTCTATGACAAACCTCCTAGATGATGAAGAGGAGGAGGATGAATTTCAAGGTGGGCCAGAAACTTCACAGCAGGTGAATTTTTCAGATTTACATTTTTTAAAAATCATGTGATGTCTTGCTTAGCACATTGTCACGAGGAGCATTCAGAATAAATGATTGCATGGGGACATCTTGAGCCCCATTTCTGGGAACCATGCATGGCACACCAACCCTCTCACTAGTAAGTGCAGTTGGCAAGCATGTGATATGTCTCTGGGACATTTTGTGTGGCACTTCTTACAGGGCTGTAGGGCTTTCCATGTACTACCCTCTAGTCTGTTCCCTGAGTCCCTTTAGTACTTCTTCCCCATGGTGCAAAGTCATTGCTAGCTGGCAGCACTTTCTTTACAGCCAACCCTCCCTCACACCAGAAGAACAATGTAAGTTGACCTGTAACAGTGCAGTCATGTATGGTTGCTGCAGACACAGAGTGTTGTGGGCTCAGATCCTGTGTCGGCCATGTACTTTATGTGCTACTGGCACCTGTTTACATGGCTGATCGTCTGATTTTTTTCTGAGTACTCCAGTGTCCCCCAACCCTTCACCACTTTCTCCCATTTTTTTCACTGTCATGATTTGACCATAAGCAACAAACCACTAGAGAAATGTTAGTGCAACTCCTTTGGGGGTAGGGGGAGTGGTTACAGCATAGGGGAAACCTTTTTTTCCAGAATTTTGTCAGTTTTTTCCTGGTGTAGGGCTAGGGGTGATGGTCAGTGTTTGGCATCATTTGAATCTTTCTTTCGAAGCGTTTGTGCACATAACCAACAAAAAGGGTTTTTTCTGGGGGGAGGTGGGGGCAGTTCTTAGATGCTATGTGGACAAAGTCTGATGCGTTCTGTTTTACACCTAGTTTTTTTTTAAAGCTTTGAGTGATTCTCTTACTGTTACTGACAGCTGACTGAAATTAACAGTATTGTGTGTGGTGTTTTCTGGTTCCAGGGTATTGCCTCGAACTCGGATCCTGATCATCTTGGCTATCATGCAGATAGTCTACACCCTCACTGAGAAACAAGACACCAAGTGAGATATACTGTCAGGTCTACATTTGTTGTTGTAAGATAGGTATTACTTAGTGTTGAAGTAATTTGTATTTATTCAGAAAGTACACTGTTGTAATTTTTGACAACTGTCCAGTATTGAAACCCATTGCGAAGTGATCACAGTATTGTCCTGCAGTGTCCGTGAATAGCAATCACAAATCTTTTCTAGTGTAAGAATCTGACTGGAGTGAGAAAAGTTGTTTATTTAAAGTGACAGAACTTGGCATGAGAGTGGATGTATAGAGCATCTTTTTGTCGGATGGCTGTGAAATGTTATCTTTTATATATCAAGTTATTGTCTTATGCGCACATTTGCATGAGGTGCTCACCTTCTGATGAGATTCCATGAGTTTGCGCTCTTTTTGTATACAGTAATCATTCTGGAGGAGGTGACCTTAAAGTCTTTGACATTCAGTTGACATTTGGCTTTTATCCACTGCCAGCACATTCTCTTATAAGTGAAAATGTTCAAAGATGGTGGCCTTGTGTGGGGGTTTGTCTGGAGACGGTAACAGCAATGGCAAGTTATGCATCCAGAATGGAAAGTGGATAGGTCAGATGGTTCTAACTCAGACAAAAGCATAAACTATAATTATCTTTGTCTCATGAATTACCATGCATCAGCTAACCACGATTAAGCAACAATATGCAGAAAATCGGGAAAAATCCTCACTTTGGAGTTCATTTACTAATGCCTATGGTCATGTGTGGATGTAATTGTAATCATACCATGGTCTGAAAAGCTGTCTGTTGGTGAATTATGATAAAAGTAGATTCAGCAACAGAATGTAAGGGAAAGTTTCTGTGTGAAACTGTACAATTAGCTGCCCCAGAGAACCCAAACTATTACTTGGATACATCTGTCTCCACAACTGCAAATTGTTTTTGGGTGGAGTGCAGGGGTTTTAACAAGCCTGACCAGTTATACTAATTTTTTTAAGCGTCCTCTTTCTTCTTTGAGTTCTAAATCAAAATAGTTGACTTGTGTTGACTGGGTGTAGTCCAGATCCTAATTTTCATGTACAGACTGGCTGCACACCACGGGAGCATCCATTGCTGTCTGTGATGGAGTCTGAAATGAAAAGAAAAATGTTATTGTTTCCATAATTCCAAATGCCAAATAAAAGCTGAAACTTTGCTTCCTGTGATTTTTGCTGCTATATATCGCCACATATCACTATTTACTAGTATTACATATAAATCAAGAGACCTGACTATAAATTATAATTAGGGAGAATATTACATATAAACCCCACTTAAGAATTTCATTCTAAATTGGTGTAGAAGGCATATTGAAGTACTTTATCACAGCATATCTAGTTTCCGCGCACCACACATAATTAAAACTTCTTTCTGGTGTTGCCAATTAAAGAAATTGAAATTTCTTAATATGAAAAGTAATGAAATTGCAAACAGCGTTTAACTGATGTCTCTATTGTCTGTCTACTCTAAACCCTTCACATCACATTAACCTCTCTCTCTCCCTAATAGGATCACAACAGAGAATAGATATCGAGTATGGCTTCACTGTTCTGATCGTACCTGTGCTGGTCTGTTCTGATCGTTAACCATCACTAGAGGCGAGGTGCTGAGAAAGGATGCAAACGTTGTTTGCTGCGCAAAATCAGTACTTCCGTCAGCAGATCAGATGAGTTTACCAGCTGTGAAGCTCAGTCTGAAGGAATCAGCCCAGATAAAGGCATAGACATAGGATTTCGGGTTGACATTTCGTTTTTCTGTGTGAATATCTTTGTAAAAAGAAGTCTGCAGACCTTTTCCCACATGACCAGGGAAAGTTGTATAATTCACAGATCTGGCTGTGTCTTCAGCGGTGGTCGGGTTGAGGAGGGAGTCGTAAATATACTATTTATATGCTAAATGGTCTCCAGAAATTTTTTGGGTCGTATGCTGGAGAAGGTCATATATGGGAAAGTCTTATATGGGAGGTTCTACTGTATTTTTTTTTTAATGAGTGAGGAATATACAGATAAAGAAGTTAGTAATATGCATGTGTAGCAGTTTTTTTCCTGAGTGGTATGACAAAGAAAATCTTATGAAAAGTTTAGGACTTGGCTTAAAACTTCCTGATGACTTTATTTGGCAGGTGTGCTTGCAACTTGATAAACAAATTAGTAATGCTCATGGAACCTCATACCAAAGGCTGATGATACATGTTTTTTGTGTGCAAGTGTGAGTGAGGGAAGGAAAATTTGCGGCACTTACCTTTATAAGTTATTTGATACCTTGGTCTGTGTAGTGTGTTGCTGTAAATTGCTTCGTTAGTTTTGTAAATTATATACAACAATGTATAGTGGAGAAAGTGGCATCCAGGTCCTTATGTTAGGTATTAGCATTTCCCCAACATATACATTAATACAGATTTTTGAAAACAGCCATGCTTGAACCATTTTATCTCGCCGTGACTGCTCCATCCCTGGATAAGAATGGACCAGGTGAGACAAGATCTGATGAGATAAATTGCATGAGAGGCACATGTAACTTTTGTGGATAAACTTGGCAAGCAGTACATTAAGCTAGTAAATGGCAGGTTTAGCTCTTCCTGCGACTTTAAAACTGAATGTTAATGATGCCATTTTAATGTATTGTATTTTGCTCTAATGCGATGACTCTGAATTAGCACAAAAGACATACATTCAGTTATGGTTACAGAATGGTTATGGACAATGTGGAGAAAAGACATACATTCAGTTATTGTTACAAAATGGTTATGGACAATGTGGAGTGTTGCCATTTTGAATTTTATTTCTTCATGGAGTAGCTTTTTTTTTTAGAAACTCGAATGATGTTCCTTGACATTTGTGTTCAGAAAATTGTGATATTAAGTGGTTGATATAGTGAAGAGTACAGAAATGGGATCAAGCATATATAGAATCATCATTATCGACCAGTCTGCCAGGCTTTGTGTGTGTTAGTCATGGTGGCAGAGTAATGCTGGAGATGATTCTAAGATTGCTAATGCTACTCCTCAGTCTTCTAAGAAGTATTGAGAGCTGTCCAGGCATTAGTCTGAAAAGTTGTCAGACCTCATCTGGGATTTGTATGACAATATGGCACTGAAGAATTCTGACTGCAGAGAAAGAGAAGAAAAAAATAAGATAAATTTAAAGTGTTTAAATTTGGTAGCTTGCATATTTTTTCTGTAATAAGGGTTGTCTGCAGTTAGCTAAAAAAAACCAAAACTATTTTTTTGTCAAGGTGCAGAACTTTGTATAGCACATTTTTAGATAGCATTGATATCCTGCCTCTGATGTGGAGTATATGTCTAATTTTAAGTGTATTCATATGTACATGTGCGCATGCATGTGTGTGTGTGTGTGCAGACACATACATGCATTATCTGGATGCAAATGACTATTAAGGCATGCAATCAGTTGTCCAATTATGTTGCAGCAATATTGCTGTCTGATTATGTTGCAGCAATGTTACTTTGGTTCTGTGGTCCCCCTTAGCACCAGTAAATACATGTATTATTTATTCTTAAAGCACAAATTGGAATGTTTATGGTAACATCAGATTTTTAACTGTGATTGGTTATGCAGGATGTGATAATGAATCTGTTTTAATCTGTTCAGGGGTACTTTTGAACTGGAAATGTTTTCCACAAAGTTCAAGAATATTGATCAAACTGTTGTAATTTATAACTTCTGTCCAGTATATGGTGTTTGCATTTTGCAATGAAGTTACCAAGCCTGGTAGACTTTTATTATCACTGAAGCATGAATTGCTTTTGTTGTTGGTTTTTTTTTCGGGGGAGGGTGACTTCATGTGGTTTAACAAGGCTTAAAGAACAAGAAAATTATTGCATGTGCCATATTGGCAGTATTAGAAATTGGTGTGTACAAACTGAATTTAAAAGTGAGCATTAAAGTAGATTGTAATTGTCTACACAACACACACAACATCATGCATCATAGAACAAGCTTTGATTGCTGTTGGAAGGCTGTTAAAAAAAGTTTGTAACTCACACGTGAAACCTCTGAAGCAGCATCACAGTATTATCGCTCATTTTTAAGAATACAGAGCAGACAAAAGACTTTACAGATATTTTCATCTATTTTATGACACAAATTTTTGGTTGAACTGTCAGCTACATGAAAAATTGGACCAGTCATTAAAAGGGTTAATTAAGCTGACTGCACTAGCCTCAAGCTCAGGCTCTTGCCACAAGTCCTGCAGCTTGTCAAACTAGGCCATTACGCTCAATGCAGACACAATAATAGCTTTAAGATATGAGGTAAATCAACTATTCAAAGATGTTATGTGATCTATATGGTTTGGAAGAACAAAAAATGGTTTTGCTCGTGCTTATATGTCAGTAAAACCTCTTTAGGTTTGGGAAGGTCTTCTAGAAGTTTGGGGGCTTTTTTAAATACTACAATTGGAGGAAAAGTATTACAAGTTTTTTGTGTGTCCCTAAGAGTTGGAAATTGTACAGGATACATAACATCATGACTTGTCCATAATGGCATTTGATGCATGAACCTTTGCATGTTCATTTATTTTGTGGTATGTAGCCATAGCTCAATCTTTACTCTGCTGTCAGAACTAAAAGAAACTTGGAGGCATAGCCATGCAGAAAAATTCTCCAAATGTTCCTTGAAATCAAGTACATCACAGTTACTTTTACCTTCCAAACATTTACTTGTCTCCTGCGAACAAGTCGTCACATGGTTGTTAAGTGTAGTACCTTTTTATAAGTAGAGGACTTTTACGTCTAGGAAGGAGCCATACCTATCCTGTTCTTGGCATCAATGATCACCAATGCTTGAGGAACTGCCCCAGAAACCGCACAGATTAAAAAAAAAACACCTCACTTTGTGCATTATGCTTAGGAGCAAATAAAATATGACACAAAAATTAGCCACAGAAAACTTAAAACTTGCTTATTGTGTTACCAAATCTAGCATTTTATGTGTCTGCTTATGCTGTTCAGTTGATCGCACATTGACTTTATTAACTCGCTCACAGATTATCCTGTACATGGCTACGATATGTAGGGTCTATATGTGAAGTGGACTGTATGAATAGATTCGATCATCTTTACAAAGTATAGATACGTAAACCATGCAGAACAAAATTTCAGTAAAGTGCAGAAGACAGTGATTTCAGATTTTATAGCGATTTACCTGTTTTCATTTGTCTAGATCTAACCTATACAAATGGCTGCCTTCTTGACTGACAACTGATTCAAATGGCATTTGTGCTTAAAAATAAGAGTGCACTTTCCAAAAAGAGATCTTTGGTGATTTTAAAACAAGTGTGAAATATGTTTTAATCTCAAAACACTAAACTGTAGAACTATTTGGTGTTAAGGACACGTGTTGCATGGGACACTTTCAACTATTTCCTGTTATATTGTGATTATCAAATGAATTATCCCACCAGTTGATTCTTATTATGGAGTTCAGGTAGGCTTTTTGCTCACAACCCTTCACTTATATTCTAAGGGAGTAACAAACTCACCAAATAAATTTATATAATAATTCAAGTAAGAAGTTTTTTATTTTTGAAATTCTTGCTGTAAATGAGGTGTGAGTGAAGTAAGTGTTGTGGGTTTTTTTTCAAATTCATCAAAAATCACATGACCATAAGTAAAGATTGGTGGCCATATGGAAAGACTTAATTGTATTAATGAACATGACAGTTTTGCAGAAGCAGATATGCTGTTTTCTAACCACTGACACTTTTTATGCCTCTGACTCAGTATCATATCTTGTTTGTATAACAGGGAAGCCATTCGATAGACCCACCTACAGAAATGAAATCACTCAATTTAAAATCAAAAATGAACTATTCTGATCCAAGTACCTATTCAAACAGTGAGGGCCCCACCCCCCCAAAAAAAGTGGTTTCAGTTTTACCCCTTTGTGAGTTCAGTGTAATAAGTTCTGTACACAAGACAACTACTCTTGCAAATTTCACCCTGTGATATTACTGTTTCCTCATTATGTTGTTGCTCCTGGTTTAGCAAAAGAATCTGCTTTATGCATGGTGTTTTGTTGGATTTCTTTGATTTTTAAGTGTAAATTTTTCTTATTTGAATTTAATTTGTAATTTACTATGATAATTGGTAAGTTGTAATATCTATCAGCTTCTTAAAACTGAGATTTACTGAGAAATGCTTGTTCAGAGCAAAGTGATGAGTTCTAAAATGATTTTCTGGAGAGAGAGAGAGAGAGCAGGGGTTGTAATGTGTGTGTGGGGTGGGAATGAGCAGTGAAACTTTGTGGAGTCCTTTGACCTTTCTCCCTTGGGCTTATACCTTCATATGGATATCACACTGTGACTAATTTTTCTGGGGGTGGATGGGGGGGGGGGCTTCCATTGCTGTTTGCAAGTTGCAGTAGTCACATGAGAACAGATCTGTGCATTTATGTTGGGCTTATAAAGTGTTGGCACATTAGGCAGTATTTATTTTAATGATCTACCTTTGTGTGAGCACAGAGTAAGAGCATGTATAAAGTTTTGTTTGGAGTTTGCTACTTTAGGTGTCATGTGCAAAGAAGTGTGATTTACTATCATTTAGCAACATCATGTTTGATCCCATCAATTCACATATACACCAGAACATACCAGCATATCGCTTGTTAACTGTATATGTCTTATTTGAGTGATATTTGTCTTTGTGTTTTCAAAAAAAAGCCTCAAATGCTTTCCTTTAGGTTTAAGGTTACCAAGAACAGCTATACACTGCTTTGAGACTTGAAAACCCTAGAAGTATAGTGATGTTAATACATGTAGTAATTTGTCAAGAACGTGGGAGCTTCAGTGGAAGTCTCTATAGTTTCTCAGGTACAAAATCAAAACTTTATGATGTAAGTAATAAAAGTGAGAAAATATTTCAAGTGATGGGGACTTCTGTTTTTAGAAAGGCTGGAGGCATTGTTGTGAACAAGAAACTTCTGTAGTTCAATACTTACTTGAAAGCAGCTGAGAAAAGACCAGATTATACTATAACTGTAGACTGGTTTAAATTGTATGTGTTGCTGGGGGAAACCCCATTTATGACCAGTTGGTTGTTTTCGGCGTAGAGGTGGCGGTACATACCGTTGTTGCAAGAAATTCGGTCCGCCATGAAATCTGGCCTGGGTCCAGTCACACTATACCCATGCTTATCTGTCCTTGGTTAATGTGATAAATGTGTTCCGGGGATTTAAATCGCCAGTTATTTGTTAAATTAGAATCGTTTTTGATCTCAGTAATTGGGTTAGGGTAGGGATTAGGGTTAGCATGTTGCCACTCTCTATGTGTGCATGCGCAATCCTTATGCCGGACCACATTTCTTGTGGCACCGTTAAATACTGGTACGGTCTTAAAACCGTACGGTATACCTTTGGGGGTCTTCGTACTGGTATGTACCATAAGGGAAATCAAGTTAATGATAATCTTTATTAATTAAAATACAGCTAGTGCCCTGAAACTGATTACATCTAAACGAGAAATTATCCTTTCCAGCAAATACAATTCAACTGATAACGCATTTGTAAACATAAAATTAGCTGGAAGCAGGCAGCAGTCTGCAATGTTAACTGCGCTCAACACGTCCGACCTAGACAAGAACATTGGACTTTTCACTAAAAGCTAACTGGAGTAGTTTGAAGTAGTCCAAAAACTTTCTGACAAAGTTTATTGCAGGTGAACCTGACCTAAACCACTGGGGTTAGCAGCTGTTAAGTTTTATTCGTTAATAAGCATACGCTGATTACAGACTGAAATAATAACCCTTACTGCAAACATAATTAACTGGTGCAGTACCAGTCCAGCAAGTTAGGGAATAAAAAAGAAACTCTTAAATGAAATCATCAAAACCCAGTCACTAACACACATGAGTAAATAATTATGAAAATAATATGACACTATTGAAACATTCCAAGTCTGCTAACTGCTGGGCAAAACATTGATGACATGTTAATATCAAAGGGTTCCAGCTTTTTGAAAAGGTTACGATTGAACTTGGCCAAGTGACAAACTATAAGACGCGTCGGCTGCCGTTAGTTTTTATTTTAGAAAACAAAAAGGGAGGTTGGGGGGATTGGAAGTTCTGTTTTTGTCATTCTTATACCACGGACAGATTTACACCTATCTACTTTGTCGTTTTAAATTGTTCATCCCCATCCTGGATTAAGAATAATCTTGCCTTGCCTTGATTTCGAAATAGTGGAAAACAATCGAGAAACGTCTCATAGCAACCTTTTAGGTTTATAAAAACCAAAAGTGACTTGAAATATAGAAGAAAAAGTTGCTGTCAAGTTATCAGGTAGCATAACCAATGTGGCCACGCACATCAGACACCATCAGATGCTGTTGGGTTCTGCTTGTAAAGACTTAACATTTTCGTTCGTTTACTCAATGTTAAACTTAAGTTTCCTCTCCTCTCGTGCATCTGCATGCACACAAGCACACCCGCACGCACACAACGTTAAATATGCAGTCGACGAAGTTTTTGCTTCCAAGAAACCCTGCTGCAACGCCGGTATAAAATACCGATACGGCATTAAAGTACCGTTCTGCATACTGGTACGGCTTTCCATACCGGTAACCACCTATACTGTCCTGACATATTGCAGCATTGTCTTTTAGCATACGGTTTCCGTCACAGAGAAGAATAAGATTTTATCTCAACGCCTTCCATTGGAAGTTCCAAGATCTTAGGCCTCTCTGGTATCATTAACAAAGCCCTCCGCAAGGCTCATACAGCATCGGCTGAGTTCCGGATGATGGAGTTTCATGATCACTTGCTCATCCCCAGATCGCCGGTACAGAACACAGGAAAGCAAGATTTAGTAGACGTTTCATTCCCTCTGCAGTTACTGCAATAAACCTTTCAGTGATTAAAACCAGTTGGCTTGTTAAGAGTGATCGCACATATTCAAAACACGTGCCGCTGTTGTAAGAAGGCCGCCCCTCTCTCTTCTTTCATTGTGTGCGTTATGTATGCGTTCATGCGCGCGTATGTATATATACGTGTAAAGGTTATACTAAAATGGTTTCAGTTCGCTCTGATTCATCTACGTCAATCAGTTAAGTAAAACAGTCACAGACCAGATCCAAGCTGGATTATCAACTGAATGGTCGTGGTGGTGGTGGTGGTGATCTGGAGGGACAGTGCTTCCACCTCGCGGTGATTTCGCACTATGGGGGATGGGGTCCTATCACTAAGCTATGCACTGAAAGAACCACCAGACTGATGGCTGTAGTAAGATGGTCAGTACGGACAGGCAGTTTAATGTGCGGGGAAATGGCCGAATGGAGTTTGCGCAATGTTTAACTCCAGGAAATAATCCTTGGCCACACCAGGATTCAAACCAGCAACCTTCCGTCTGCTAGTCCACAGCTCTACCAACTGATCTAACCAGGCCCCTTTGAATCATCGTGCTCATAATATTTATTTATATTGTGTTGCACACTGCACTAGATCAGTAGATGTCTCCATCTGCTGTACTGGAACACAAGATTGAGATTGAGACCAAAACATTGCTTTGTTCATGCGCATTACACTTTACAGCCTCGTTAAAAATAACTTTGAACTGAAGAAAACTTCTGGAGCCGTATATATTCATAGCCGTTGGTTAAGCCCAAACTCATCGCAATCACATGGCAAACCACAGGTTAGCGACCGTTGTTGTTGGGCAGGAGGGCTTGTCACATGATCGCGATCGGTTTAGCGTTAACCAACGGCCATGAATACGGCTCCTGAGCGTAAACCTAACCTGTGTCACTTTTGAGTTTTACTATGAATAAAGATAAGCCATGACCGACGAGTCGACTTAGTCAATGATATAATTTAAAAAAAAAGATTTACATATGAAGCGCCAGAAGTGTCCAGCTTGCCCAAGCCCAACCACGATCTATAAACTTCCAACCACGCGTTGACTGAAGAAACTGTAGCTCAGAACACCCCCTGGTTGTATGTTGCCATAGAGTAGCATCCCTTGTCTTCTTCAGTCTCCGTGTAGTTCCAAATGGCAAAAGGAAAAAATATTCATCATATTGTGAGATCTCAGACTCAGGACCTTTGCATAGTGTCGGAAAAGAAACAAATGCAGAAGTGTTCGTCAGTTTAATATCTTACAGACATTAAAACATGTAATATGCACACAGTTATGAAACTGGGCACAACATTTTTTTTACACACTTCTTCTGGTGCCGAGTAGTGGTCTTTGACTTGTAGCCGAGTCTGGCACCGATTGTGGTGGAATGAGAATGAAACTCAAGTGAATCCAGAGGTTTGTTAATGCACTACAAGACATTTTGTGATCTCATGTATGGTGTGTGACCACATGTTGACAAATAGATTCCTTCACTCGGGTGGATGGAACCATATAGTCCCCTCCCACTTTGACGGAATTTTTCTAAAGGGTCAAAGTGGCTCAATCAATCAATGTATGTTTATGTTTCTGAGAGATACTATTTCATCTCTGACAACAAGTGAAGACACAAATAATTTAAAGACACATACACGTACACACACTCAGACACATGAATTTTTCTCTTCCTATTTCTCCACTGCATAGAAATAATTTGCCATTGACAATATACAATAACATTGAATGGATTATGATAGATGTATATAAGGAATCAATAGAATAAAATAAATGCACAAATACTAGTAGTGGATGCAGTCCACACAAAGAACTGCAGTGCTGAGTAGTAATTTCAAACATTGTGGTAATCTGGTCAACTGACATTACAACTAGTTTACGGTACAGATAACAATGACAAAATATTTTGCTTTCAGGGATCTTCCTACAGACTCCATGCACCATTCAGACATAGCAAAGCTTTTGGTAGATTCGTGGCAGTATGGAAGTTATTAACATTTGAAAAGTGCACAAAAACTTTATTATTGTCTGTGCAACATTCAGTGCTCAGTATTCTGACACAGATCCATTTGTCAGTGTTATATGTATATATATATAAATATATAATTTAGATTATTAGTACATTTAGGGAGAGAGAGCAATGATTGTCAGCAATGACAGCTTTGATGTACTATAAATCTTCATTATGTCATTCGTAATTAATAGTTAACTACATTTACTTATTGCTAAAATATTTCTTGTTTATTAATCTTTTAAGTCTCATTTCTACAAAACATGTAATAATATTACATAATATAAAATACAACTCTGATGTAATGATTATTTTATGCTCTTCTGACTTTTGCAGTTTTACAACACTGCTTAGTTTTACGACTACTGGCAGAAACCTCATTTAAAACAATGGATAAAATGTTCGGGCACATCAATCCAAGAGCTGAAAAAGACCAGTTTCTGGAGCAAGCAAAAGCTCTCCGTGAAGAGAGAGCAGGTGAAAGAGCACGTGAACAGGCAGCCATTAGAATTCAGGCAGGTGTTTTTGTTCATTTCATTGTATGCTTTGTGATAGATACTAACTTTTAGGGAGACTTGATGGTCAGTTGTCAGCCATTCCTGAACATTGCCTTAACAAGACAGTATCCTCAAACTCAAAGTCCATGCAATTTTCACCAAGGGGGTGGTGGATGTGTAGTAATTTTTTGGTGTGGATCCAACTTTCAAAACTCAAACAGAAAGTGGGAGAGTGAAAAAACAGGAAAGCCTCTTTCTTGGCCATCAAGTGTGCAGCTGACCAACTGACAAGCATAGATAAAGAGTCCCCCAAATGGGGGGGGGGGGGAACCATTTCCAAACCACACCTGACAACGCAAAATCTTTTACATAGGCCTCTTCCATGTGCTGTTTGCCAACTGACAGCCATGCCCATAAATATAAAATCTGCAAAACTTTTTCCCGACCACTTCACTTTCACACAAGCTTCATCAATGCAGTATTTATCAAACAACGACAAAAACAGCGAAGACAACAACACCCAACCATTCTGAAGCATGCAAAATATTTCTCATTGTAATCCCCTGACACATTACCTTCTTTCCCTATTATTGCTTGTATAATGTAACTTATCTTTGTATGACTTGTATATATATATATATATGTTTTCTGTTTTGTAAAAAATATAGGAAGCAAAACATTAAAAGAAAGAGAAGAAAATATTCAGACTTGAATCTTGAAGCTCATTAGGGCTGTGCTGTTTAGTCACCACAGAAGAGAAGTCATAAGACTTCTTAGACTTTTTTATGTAAACCATTAATTTCTGCCTTATTAGTTGTTAGTCTGAATTATTTAATGTGCAGCATTTATGCTCCAATTGCGAGAGGAAGATTCCTAAATAAGATAATGCTACCATTCGCACTGTTACTTTTGTTGTCATTGTCATCATCATCATCATCACCGTCATCATCATGTTCTTCTTCTGAAATAACATAGCTCCAAAGCACATTAAAATTTTGTTTGTTTGTTTGGGTTTCAGTCACTTTTTCGAGGTTATTTGGAAAGGTCAAAATGGAAACACCAGATAAGGTATGAAACATAATCATACAATAAGTAAGTAGGTCGTAGGAATGATAACTGCTAGACATAATAGGAAAACTTATCAGATTTACATGCTAGAAGATTATACAGAAGACATTTATTTCATGCAGAGAGGAAGTGGACATGATGCTGTGCATTCCAAACAGTTTAGAGGAACAGTATTCCCCAACATTGGTACCAGGTAAAAAATGTCTTTATTTGTTTCTCACCCACTTGACACCTTATAATCTAATTCTCAGCTGCAAGTTTGCCTTGTATGACTTTTAATGCGGATAGTTATAGCTGCAGGAACATCCATTCAATACTAGTCTGTATTGTTGATTAGCTGACACTTTGGTAAAAATTATACATATTTGTTTCAGCAACACAGTTGCATGCAGTTATACACAAACTTCTGGTGATCCTGGAAGAAAATGAAGATGCAAAGGTAACTGTGCATGGTTATTTTATCGATTTTTTTAAAAGTGAAAGTTTTGTTTTTTCAAGGGCTTTCATAACCAGATGAATATGAGCAGCATATACTGCTTTGCCAAACTTTGTCATTGCATGCATGGTCAGGTTTAGCCAGAAAAAAAGAGAAGTGCATTCACCTGGTGAAGAAAAGTTGTAATGTTGAGAGACTGTCAATTCTTCATAAAAATATGTTATCAAGACACAACACTAAATATAGTATGTCTCTAAAATATTTTTCAGAGATTTGAATACCTGTGTCGATACATTCTTGTAACAATGGACACTCAGAACATCAGAGTGAGTTTGTATGTTTTTGTGAAGAATTATTTCCCCATATTTAACTTGTATTTAACTCAGTGCATATATGTATGTTGTATTTCTTTAGATTATGGCATTCATATTTCTAATTAGGATGCAGCTGTGTCGTTACTTGTAAGTTTGTAGGCCATTAGGAAAAAAGCCCCTTTCCTGGCTTCACAAAACAGAGCTCATGAATTTACCTGAACCCAAAGGTGCAAGTAAGAGATGACACCACAGAGAGAAGTGATAGCACATTTGTAGGTTTTCAGAAATCTTATAGGTAGATTTGTTTAACTTTATTCTGCTTAATTTCAAATTTTAAAAGCTGATATGGAATAGCCCGTTAGATTTTTTAAATGTTTAATTCATTGTTCTTTGTTTCAGTTTTGTTATGCATCACTTGTGATGAACAAAACTTATGTGTTGCGTTGGATTAACCAGCTCAAAGATGTGCTGTGGAGATGCTGCCTGTACCTGAAGACACTGAAGGTATGTGAACCAGGCGTTTGTGATACTGTCTGCAAGGGGGTGGGTTTGTTTATGGTGTAAGAAAAATCCAAAACAAACCAAATGCTGTAGCAGAATCGGTCTTGCAGAGCATGAACTGCATTGAAAGGTCCATGGAGGAGCCTAAGAAAATCTGCTAGGTGAGATCAGGGACTGATGATGGATCTATTAATCTATTATTTAGTTACTACAAAACCGGAATCGATCACTTTCATTATAATAATATTTTTGTTGTTGGGAGTGATGGTGGTGATGGATGTGTGTGTGTTCACAGAGGCGTGCATGTACGCATGTGCATGCTTGGGCGTATGCGGATTTGCACATGTGCTTGGTTGTACATGGTGTATGTGGTTGGGTTTTTCTCAGCCTGAGAACCATGCAGACCTGCGGAGTATCATGGTGTACCTTAGCATGCTGGTTACTTTCACGAGCACCACCAACTGGAAGTCACTCAAGTTGAAAGCAGGTAAAACAAAAAATACATAAGATTTGCTTATTTATTTAGTCATCCCTTCACTAGCTATTGCATCTGTTCAGTCTGCAAGCATAAATTCTTACCAGCATCAAGTGCAGGTTGAAGACACTGTCACCATATTTTGTAAACACCTATCTTTTCCATCGTTTCATCAATTAGAATTCATGCTGCCAAAGTGGAACCCTCTCTGCCTGTTCTTTACCCAGGAGAAGTGTACTGATTTTTTTCTGGCTGTCTTCTGTCTGTTGTCTCCCAGTATTTCAATTTTTGAAAAGAAATCTTTCCTAAAATGTTTAGACTTTTATTGTTGTGGTTGTGCATAATGCTAATTGCCATTGGGTTTAGATCACTGTCAGTTTATCTGCTTGCTGGAATCTTACTAGAATCTTCAAATGTGCAGGTGAAGCTCTGCTAAACAGTCTGACTCAGATATGCAACAATGTCATGGGCCATCTGAATGCAAAGGGGCTTTATAACATTTTAGAGGTGAAGATTAAAGTACTCCAGATTATTTCTTGCAAGTACTTTCTATACCACAGTGATTTTGCAGTGGTGATCTAATGTCACAAATTTTCTGTTTGGTCCCAGTCACATTAAGAATGGTCAAATGGCTGTTTTGAAATTCTAGTGTGTGTGGGTGTGTGTATGTGTGTGTGTTCATGCATACCACAGGCAAGCATGGATGCAGTGACACTTTTTTCTTTTGGTGCTACATGTCATATTTCACAAAATGTTAAAAGCTCAAAAGTGCATGTTTGTAGAGGTGCACATGCACAAGGATTTATACATGGCCCGTCCTCAGGCTATGATCATGTTCACTATTAGATCTTTCTGAATTCTTTAGCTCCTGTTCAGTCACTCAGTGATATATTGATTATCAACTCTTTGTTGCTGGTCCTCTTTCCATTTGTGCTTTGGAATGTTTTTCTGCACAAAAGATCTGTCATCTTCAAATTACTAAAGTACTGGACCGTAGGCTCAAAGTTATATTTTAACAGAGCACTTTTGGTTATATGCATGCCATCTGGCCGTCCCATTAACATAGGTTTTAAAGCTCATGCATGCATATGATCTTGATCTGCCAGAGCTGGAACAGAGCTGGCATCAAATGTGCAAGTGTGTGGATGTATATGTATTGCATTCATGTAATTTAGATGGGCTTTGCTAATAGATTAGTGCTTATAAATGGCTAATTGCTTATAAATAAAGTTTACTGTGTAAATGTAAACAACCTTGATGCACGTTCATACAAAAATATGTACAGCTTTTGATCTTGTGATATAATTTCAGGTTCTGCTTACAAATGGTCTTGTGAAATCCAAGCCTGTGTTCAGTAAGGCCACCTTGACAGCTATAATTACAGTAGCCATCAGGTAATGTTTCCTAGTCTAAAAAACTTTTAGATCCATGACCAACACGTAAAAGTTATTTGGTTGTAATAGTCATGTATGGATTTAGGTCTGGTTTATGATATTTGAAGGAGGGGTATGCCGAAACATTGCATATGCTTATGGTTTATTGCAGACCTCTTCTTGGCGCCAGCTTTTCCGAGAATCTGTTAAATGTTTTTCTTCTGCACATTCTGTCAGTACCAGCCATCATACTTCATTTGTCAACCATTGCTCCTGATGTAAGATTTTTTTCTCCCTAAAAGTACTTGAAAACACTCAAGAAGGAAAATGTTGTTAGTTGGACTTGAAGTCTTGATGCTTTAAATAAGTTAAATAATTTTTTTTAAAGTAAGAAAGAAAAAGAAGAGAATGTACATGTATTGACAGAGATCCTTGTATCTGAATTTCAGATGACAGAACTGCTGTATTTGTGTCATCTCAAATGACAGTCATAGATCACTGTGTTTGTATTGTATTTGAGATGATGGTCATGGATCTTTGTGTTGATATTGTATTTGAGCAGTGTTTGGAGCTGCTGGTTACTCACAGACTTTTCAAGCGAAGCTTGGAGCTTTTGACATGTGAACAGAGCACTCGCATCATCTTCAACAGCTTGGAGGGCAACTACACTCTTTGCCTGATGGGTATGGTTTGTTGCCATCTTGGGTTGGCTGGGTTTTTTTTTGTTGTTGTTAGACCTAATCTAGTTAGAAAACTGTCAGACATGTTGTTAGACCTAATCTAGTAAGAAAACTGTCAGATATGTTGTTTTAGGACCATACTTGATGGAATAAAACTTAGGATCAGTTTTCTTAAGCTAAGCTCTTTTTTAAAACTTGGTCATTTTGTCATGGAGAGACAACACTCCCCCCACCCCCCAGATATTCCATTCAGTAATTTCCTCTGTTACTGTGAACTGTTTCAGTTTGAATGAATTCAGTGTATAACAAGTGTTTGGTTTGGATATAAGTCTCAGTGGCCACATTGGATTTGTCTATTTTTGTTCACTGTTATCATGTTTCCCTAAATGGTTTTATGTTGGCTTGTTGACGTTTTCACTGTCTGCATCATTTCTTTCAAGATAAAAGGAGTATTGCATGAGAAAAGTGCCAGCCTGCTCATTGTAATGTGAGATTAATTACAGAATTTATTATTGTAATATGAGAGCCTTTTAATTGCAACATGATGAATGCCAGCCTTACATTGCAGGCAATCTTATTCAGCTTGGCTACAAAGAACTGGAGGTAATCCCATATTATTATAATGATGATGATGACAACAACAACAACAATGACGACAATGTTACCAATCTTATTAAAATTATTAAAATTGCATACACCTGCAGTGCAACAAGCATGTGCATGCAGACTTTGGGACTATGGCTAAGTAGCTGCAGATGGGACAGAATGAAATGTATTATGAGAGAAAGAAAAGATAGGTTTGCAGAAAACCAGGCATGATTTTCATCCATGATTTTGCAATTTTCCTGTTATGGGTGACGGGTGAAAGTTGGAAGAACTGAAACAGACGTGTGATTGCATGTAGCACCAGATCGACTGGTTTCTGCAGAACTATGTGTGCATGTGCTGTGCACATCATTTAACTTTCCCTATGCGGTTTTTCTTGTTTCTTAGTTTGTGGCATGTGACATATTTGCACAAGTGGCGATTTCTCTTTGTACATTTAGCACCCATACAGACATTGTGTCTAGGAATATGCTGACATCAGAAAACAATTTAACTGTTAAGAATAAAAGATGGCGGGACTGGCTGGAAGATAAGTGTGAGAGCGTCAAACTTTCTTAGTGGATCGAGAAACTGTGCATTCCTAGCAACACATACTGCATGGTGTGTTGTGAGGCTTCATACGCCTTCAACTTTCAGCTGAAAATGAGCTGAAAGTGTCAGAAAATATACATTTTTACCTCAGAATTTGCAAGCATCTTTTACTTTCGCTGCCTCTTGACCCTGCCAGGGCCTGTGGACCCCAAACATTTTCCATGAATCTCATTATAGTCACACAATCTTGCCTGTAAACAATGAAAATGTAGGTGGCTTGCAGATGGAGAGAGGCAGGCTGTTCCATGTCAGCGGACTGAAGACAGAAAATGATATAAACTTTAGTCACTTATCTTCCTCCCATACCCTCTGACTTTCCTGTTTACATGTCAAATCATTTAGGCACATGGTTTGTTTTAGCTGGGTTTTCCCTTTTGCTGGTGACATCCACAGGTTTTAATTCACAGGTTTTCTTTCATCCACACTTTCTGCAAGAATGTATGCTTATGTCTCCCGTGTACAGTTTCTTTGCAGAGATGAAGTTTATTCTCAGGATTTCATGAAACATAATGAAAATGCACTTTGTTTAAACTCTTTTGCTTCAAAGATTTTTATTTATCTGATGCACACGATTCTAGGAAATTTTTCTTCAAGTCCTGCTTATTTGTACATCTGCTGTTGCAGGGGCTTGTTGAAAACACAGCCGATTTCATGGTGAGAAGCTTGCATTTTTTTTTTTTGAGTTGTGTGAGGATGGTTGTGTTTCTGCTTCTGTGATTTATTGACCTTCTATGCAGATACCAGGGCAGATTGCATGTGTTCGTACATGTATTTGCCATCGCAGTCAAAAGAGGCTGCAAGGCCCTTTTATGCTATTTTATGCACACTTTATGCACCCGATCCTTGATGATTTATTTGGATTTTGTAGACTTTGCAAAGCTTACTAGAGCTGTACATTATGCCACAGAGGTCTACTTTTTTTATATTTTGTGTTTGTGTTTGTGATTAAGTGGACTGTGTAGCCCTGTATTAAACTGGCATAATTTAACTATTGCAGACTGTGATGATTAGACACCTTGAGAAGTGCAAGCTTTATGTTCAAAGCAAGCAGTCCAATCTTACACACTGGCATCCTGTCTTGGGCTGGTTCTCACAGACTACCAACCAGAGGTAGATTTCTTTTTCATTTTTCATTCCATTTGTGAATGTCCTGCCACTTTTCCTGCAGGTTTTGATATATGAGATTAATTTCCATCACATAAAGAAATAAAAGAAATCTTTGGAATTTTCTTCAATGTTGTGTTGTAGTTTTTGTTAAAATACTGACCATAGACAAATTATAGGCTAGTAAAATCTTTTGCTGTCATGTATGAAAAAAAGTGTTTTCCAAAGTCCTTTTTACCAGACATTTTTGCAGTGATATCATACAGTATCACGTAGATTCAATTTTAGATGTTTTTTTCCCTCAGGCTGCATGAAGCAATGCCATTTGTTGTTCAGCAACTACAGTTACTTTGGAGTGAACGCATGATCCGCCTCCTGTTTACCCCCCTGCTGGAGTATGTCCAACTTCACACGGCTTCCCCATCTCAAGGAAAAGGAGGATCTAGCACCTCACCATCAAAAAGTAATCAAAATCCACCCAGAGTCAAACTTCAGTTTATCTGCCTCTTGCTTTCCTCTTCCCCCCCCCCCTTCCATCCCCCAGCAAACTTTATTCGTTTTCCCTCCAAATAATCAAATTTTTAAGTTTAAGGTGCACTTTCCTTTCCATCCTATCGTAACCAAACTTAATGAGCCCACCCCCCACCTCCCACCTCCCATCCTCAGCTAATCAAACTTGGCTGTAATGTTATTTCCTATATCACTATATCACGGCAGTGTGAAGGACAGTTTCAGCTTTCCTGAAGGATGTCCCTTGTGGACAGGTTTTACTTACATATTTTGTGACCCATTACAGTGTCTGTTTCTTGGCTTCAAAAGTGCAATAATGATGATAACAACATCAAGAGGACTAGTTTGTTGTGTTTTTTTTTTTGTTATGCAGGTATCTTGAAGAAGGCGTTTGAAAAGGCATCTTTAAAGCCAAGTGGACCAAAAATTAAACTGGAAAGTTCAGTCTCCACAGCAACCTTCTTGCCCTGTGCTTTGTACAGAACAGCGCTGCAGACTCTTACAGAACTTCGGATGGATATTTTAGGAGGTGAATTTCAAGTACATATGCCTGTGTTCTTGAGGGCAGACGTTTTTAAACAGGGGCTATGGCATCTATGTTCCCTCTCTCTCATGCATGGGCACGTGAGGTCTGCCCCTCCAACACACACACAGGGACATGCATTTGCACACACACACACCCCGACACACACACATATATACACATATACTGTATGTGCATGCACACGCACACACCACCAAAATCAAATTTCACCTCGGGTGGTTTAATGTCCTTAGAGTAAAATTTCTTTCCTGAAATAGCCATTATAAAACAGAATACATGTATTATGATTTTAGGGAAAGAGCAAAAGATAAATATAGTTTGTGAACAGTTTGCAAGAAGGGTTTTGTGTCCTTGTTTAGGGCTCAGCTACACAGACACACTGCTGCCCATCCTGTGGCGGTTTTTGTGTGACTTGGGACCCACCTGCGGACTGAAGACATTCACAGAGCTGATGTCGCAGGCACCAAACTCCACCATACACCCCATCTTTTCTCTCCTAACCCTCTTTTGTGAAACCGCCAGCCATCTTATCATGTGAGTTGTGGAGGGCTGTCCCTCTGCCTCCTCCCCCTATTGCTTTATTCTTTTTGTCATTGTTGTGCAGCTCTCTTTTGTAGGGGATAGAAATCTGGGGGGTTTTCTGTAATCTTACCACGTGAAACTGACAGCTGTTTAATGACGGTTTTTTTCCCTTGTGCTTTTTTTCGGCAGTTTTACGTTTAATCTTTGTTGTGTTATTGAACTGTTGAAAAATTTTGAAATCAGTCCCTGCCTTTCATGGAAATCCCTCAACCCTTTAACTGTACAAAATTTCTAACATGCAAGTAGAAGAGGTGTACCATATTTATTATAAGCAAGCCATCATTGTGTTCTAGAACTCTTGATGACATGGAGATGTATGAACAGCAGCATGTATTCAGCATGAGTGACTACATCAAGATGAGTGAATTCCTCAACCTCCTTGTATTCAGGCTCATATGGCATTCCCTAATTGGTGAGGCTACATGCTGTGTGAGAGAGACTGAATGGTGCACAGGAATTTGTATGTACATGTATTCTGTTTGAGCAGAGGAATGAATCAGGGTGTATGGCTGCCAAATAGAGAACATGCACATAATTTTGTCTTCAGCTAAATTGTTATTGCTAAATAGAGAAGAACATGTGTATCATTTCCTCTTCTGTAAGCAAAGTCCACAGTACATTGTCTCAGACTTGCATATGTCCATGATGTCTTTCTGACCTGAGCTTTTGTTTTGGTGAAAGATATTCAGGTGGCTGCCAACAGTGATGTGTTTAGTGCGGCTTTAACACTGCTCAGGATTCTTCGAGAAAGAGATGCTAGGCGGAGTTTTACTTCTCCAGAACATTGGCTTGTCAGGTCTGCTCACGTTTTTATGGGTGTTGACTGCCTTTTTTTTTAAACATCAGAAGTTGCCATATCCTTCTGGACAAAGTCATCATCATATTTGCACTTCTTATACATCCAAAGATGCTTCTACATCAGAATTCAAACTTTTAAAAACCAGAATGAAAGAATATAACACAATTTTTTTTCCACTCACAAATTTAACACTGGTATATATGAGCAATCCTTTTCATTAAGTTTTAGTGAGATGCATGTCTTTACTGGGTTTTTAAAACTAACCTGTTGTAAAACTGTTTTAATGTTCCTGCTACAGAGACGTCAAGCCAAGTCATTTTGTGAGTGAACTGGTGCATGGAAAGAAGACAGCTCAGTTCCTCATGCAGCAGGTTCCCCACATCATTCCATTTAGTGAGGTAAGCAAACCACAATTTTATAATTATTTGTCATAGATAGAATTTGTCACCAGATTGTGACCTTGAAAATCCATTCAGATCCCTGTTGTTTGGAAGATATACAAGATTTTCTGTAGGCTTTTTTTTTTTTGTCAATGTTTTTCTCATGGCTTCCTATGCTCCAGCGGGTCCTACTTTTCCGTAAGAACGTTCTGAAGGAAAAAGATGTACTAGGGCTGACAGAGTCTGCGTGTACCTCACCTCAGTCCACACTCATCACCGTTCATCGAAGTCGCATTGTAGAGGTTAGTTCTTGCTTATAAGTTTGTGGTAACGCATCTCCCGACTGTTTTATTACTAGCTGAACTTGCTGCACAGGGGAAGGAAGTATTGGTTTTCATTTTATTCATTTTCCAATCAAGAGAAGATTGCAGTTAAACAGCCTACCAGGAGCCTATGATAACTAGCCTGCTGTGGTTTTTAATCATATCTATGCTGTTATACTCTGCATTGTTCACTGAATATGGACCAGGCAGCTCATATTCCTCTTAGCTATCAAAGTAGGTAAACAAGTCTAAAGCAGTGCTAACAGTTCAGGGGAGACCTTAAGCTGTGTGCCCGCACTTCTGCTGTTTTTAGTCTGTAATAACCTTGTTCAGTCCTGATGGGGACTACAGATACATGTAGTAAACACACACACACGTTTTTAAAGATCATTTTTTGTGTGTGAATATTTCTGAACCTGATTCCTGACAAGCTACCTACCACCTAGAGCAAACCAGCACTCACTGGAGGGAGGGGTTGGTGAGGGGAGACAAATATTTTGACCATTTCTTACAGTTCAGATGACACTAAGTTCCAAAGTTAGATGATAAACTGTTCAGAGTTTGGTTGCATAGGCATTTACCATTTAGAACAAACAGATTATCAGACTGCATGGAATTTCTTGCTGTGATTATTGCCATGGGAGGTAATTAGGTATTCTTGTGCTTGTCCTTATCAGTCCCTACCCTCTTAATTGCCTTCCCTTTTTGTTGAAATAGGATGGATATCGACAGCTGGCACAAGTACAGGCACGGAGTCTAAAAGGACTTATCCGTGTAAAGTTCATCAATGAACATGTATGGAAGCTTTAAGACTTTTTAAAAATTCATTTCTTTAGTGTTCCACATTTAATAATCCATTATCCTTTCAGTTTGGTACATTGCAAGCAGTAAAGGTTTCATATTTTTTTCTGTTTTGCAATTGTTCTTTGCATGAGTTTTTTTTTAAAAGTTGATATCTTGAAAAAAGACTAACTGATGTGCCTTAAACCACAGGGTTAGATTAGCAAGGAGCAGCATAGGTTTAAGTGTGATATGGCATTGAAAAGCAGCTTTTTCAAGGGCAGACAACTTGATAGGGTATCGCCTTCTGCAGGGTCTGGATGAGGCAGGTATTGATCAAGATGGTGTGTTCAAAGAATTCCTTGAAGAAACCATTTCCAGAGTCTTTGATCCAGGTCTGAACCTTTTCAAGGTACGCTTTCTTTCTTTCTTTTTTGAAATAAGGGTCTTTTCGTTAATCCTCTTCCTACATGAATAGTGTGAAATCCCAGCTTAGTAGATCAAGGTGTATTGGTTACTGTGTATGAAGTGTTAGACTTTTTGGTTTTCTCAGAGGTTAAGACCAACTGGGAAGTGGATAGCCAAGTGGTTAGAGGAGTGGCCTCTTGAAGGCACTGGTTTGATACCTGTGTGCTGCGCCACGGTTCCCCTAGTTAACCCATGGGTCAGGAAAGGTAGGGTAGCTAGGGAGAGGAGATGGGCACTGCCCTCACGATGCTGGCCGACACAAAAGTAGGGTGTCGTATACATCTCCACTCCCCTAAGACCTAAAAGCAGGTCACAAGACAGCTTTTACCTTTTACTTTAAGACCAATGTTCCATCTAACTTTTCTTCCCCTCATTGCTGAACATTCATGCTAATATTTTTTGTGGTGTAATGAAGCTGTTGTGCACAAAGTACTGTGCTTTATATGATGCACCAAAACCCACTGATCCCTCAGAATGCAACATCAAAAATATGTCATAAAATATTGCGTTTTCTGTTGCTGATTTTGTGAAACTTTGCAATAGTTTGCTAGTCTGCTGCATGGCAGTTCAGAAATACTACATGCCAACTTCAAGAAAAGTGTGCCATTGCACAGCCACGCAGCTTAGGAGGAGCACTGGTTAAGATTAAATTTATTCTTTCGCTAGTTCTGTCTCCAGTCTAAACTCAGCTTTACATGATCAGAACCTGTTATGGATATTCTAAAAAGAAACGAGAAAGGTAATAAAACTTACAGATATTTCAAGAATTTATGGAAGATCATGAATGAGCAGTTTTATGGATCTTACAATTAAAGATCCACCTAAGTGCAGTTGTTTAGCTTTACAAATCAAAACGTGCAGTTCTCATTTCTTTGCTTATGCAGGTAACATCAGAACAGAAGCTGTACCCATCGTCCACTTCATACATACAGGAGAATCATCTTGCTCTGTTTGAGTTTATTGGGAAGATGCTGGGAAAAGCTGTGTATGAGGTATACATATACCCATCTTTTGCATGTTCATGCATGCTAGGTACGTGTTGTAAACCTCTGCATTGCATCACTTAGTGTAGAGACTGGTTAGGCACACATGTATATATATATATATATGCCCAAAGATTGTCTCAGAATATTCACTTTCCTTTCAAAGGCATTTTGCATGTGAATACAAGTACTGCACTAGAGGGCCTGGGAGGTAGTTTGTGGCAAGATTCTGTCAGAGCTACTTTCTCAAGATTCGAAATGACCTTCACTTACTGGGCCATTTTAGGGAACGGCATTTTTGTTGCAGGGTATTGTTGTGGATGTTCCATTTGCGCCATTTTTCTTGACACAAATACTGGGCCATCAGCAGAGCTGTACCTACAGCTCTCTCGATGAACTGCCTTCGCTTGACGCAGAATTGGCCAAAAGCCTAACCTACATCAAGGTACAATTATTTTGACCTGCATCAAAATATGCTCAATGTGATCTGTGTCACAGTATGATCAGTTTGACCTATCTCAAGACAAGGGTCAACATGGCTGAAATTATCTCCCCTGGCTCCACTTGGTGGCGCTGGGGTCACAAGGTATACCAGATGTAAACAAAAGCGACCATTTTGTCTCAGGGAACAGTTGAAGGAAAGCATGTTTTATGCTTGACTGCTACCTTTTAGTTTTTACAAAGATGTATAAAAAAATATGCAAGTTTGGCTTTCCATTTAGGACAACATGCCTTTATTACCAAGGAAGGCAATGTGATATTTCTCATACTGATGTCACATATCGAAGAAAACACATCAAAATTAAACATTAAAATACAGTACAGAAAACAATCTGCAGCATTGCAGTAACTTAATTAAGTTCTTTACAATTATTAAGAGCTTATTTATGATGTTATGGCAAAATATGCAGACTGCAGACTGAAACTCAAACTTACATCAGCATCTTTTCGACCATCAGCCATTGCCCTCCTTTTCTGCATTCTTTCCATAGCTCCTTCAGTTGAGTGTCACCGAATTTTGACCTTTTAAATGTAACAGTACAAGCTAATGCTGTACCTGGGTCACACGGTGGCTTGTTTCTTGGTCGCTTTGTTTACACACACGATTTACTGTATGACCCCAGCGGCGCATGTGGCGGCAGGGGAGAGAATCTTCCCAATGTCCCTCATTTGATCTACAATTAGATGTGATCAGTTTGACTGACATCAGGGTATGATTTGTGTGACCTACTTCAAAGTGTGATTAGTTTGGATTTAAAACTTAAGAGCAGCAATATCATATACCCTGTAGGTCAATTTATTTTTGGTAACAAATTTTAGATGCTATGGAGTGATCTTTATACAATAGAAAAGCCCATGAATGCCTTATAAATAAACACAGGCTTGTTATGTTTATGACTTTTGGTTGTTTTGCTTAATCCTGCAGTGCTGACATAGGGGTCACGTTTTATGAGCCCAGTATGTCTGCTTGACTGGCTGGAGGTAGTCAGAGAAATGTCAATGACAGCAGTGTATTCGCAAGCTTTAAGCTGTTTAGCAACAAAAGAATTCTTGTCAAACTGATTAAGCCTGCATTAATGAATATAACTTGAAAAGTATTTAGTTATCTGTGAATGTTTGCTTCTGTGTGATGTCCGAGTGCTTCCAAATGCAGCTGACTGCCCACAGTGGTCACAAACCAGGCCGTGTGGCACCCGATCTGCAGAACATTGTGCATAACATAGAAGCTGTGGAAAACAGTTTGCATAGTTTCTTGTCAAATCTCCACAGTTGGTTCAGGTACTATTTTTTTCTTTGCTGCAGCATTATGAAGGTGATGTGAGTGACCTGGACTTGACCTTTTCCTGTAACGAAGACTGCATGGGTCGATTGGAGACCCACGAGCTAGTGGCTGGTGGTCGAGCAATTCCTGTCACTAATGAAAACAAGTGAGTGATAAATGTCAGATAAAATTAAGGGGTCCCCTCCCTGTGTATGTCTTAGACAAAACTGTTGAAATGCAAATCCTTTGGTTGATTCGTGTTCTGCAAAAGCCCCATACCAAAAATAATCTTTATTTTGTATCCAATCCAAATGTAAAATTTTGAAAAATTGTAAACCCAGTGAAATAGGATTCATTGGCATTGGTTTGCTTCCTGTTTGTTGTCCAGTCCCCAACACTTACATCTTAACTGCATATCTACCTTCATCAGAAAGAATTTCATTCGATGGAAATTTACATATTTGCAGGATTCGCTATGTGCATTTGATGGCCCACTTCAGAATGTTTCGTCAAATCAAGGACCAGACCTTGGCCTTCATTCGTGGGTTCAAAGCCGTGGTGAATCCAGACTGGTTATGCATGTTCTCAGCACCAGAACTTCAGAAGCTGATCTCGGGTGACACAGAGGCGCTGGATATGGAGGATCTTAGGTGAGTTAGTCAGGCTGAGATAGAAACAGGATGGCAGACCGGTTTTTTGATGTGCACATAAACTTAAAGCAGGCATCAGAAATGGTCAAGAAAATTTCAGCTGAAGTCCAGCAAGGGTCAACTGATGTAGTATTGAATAATGGTGGACCTTGGTACATGGTAGATACATTGATAGTATATTAAGCATAAATATTTTTAAACAGTAATAAAAGCTTTATTTATAGTAAGTGCAATCACCTCTTCCATTCGCAATGATTTGACTTTTAAACAAGGAAAACATTCATCCATGTTTTCAGCTTGAGTTTCCATGAAGCACTAGACAAAGTACTTGAGACATTCAAACCCCCCCCCCCCCCACACACATTCAAACTTGAAGATGCTAAACACACAGGCTTGTCCAAGCAACACCGTTCTGATATGCACCTAGTCTGTGGTGGTACGTTGAGCAACAACCAACCAACACACTCAAGTCATCCTTACTGTGTTTCACATTCATTGAAGTCCAATGCAACTACCACTTATTAGTCGCCTTAAAATGCCTCAAGTTACTAATTTTGACATTTCTGCACCATGTTAAACCTCACTGATCAAAATGGCTGCCAAACCAGAACCAGTCCAAAGTGAAGCCTGCTTTATTTGACTTTAAAAAATATCTGCCATCAGCAAGTCATTTAAAAAGTTCCATGCTCAAAGCATTGATTTGGCGGAAATATGTTTTCGGTGGAAGGCAACATTTCTCCAGCTGAAGTCGACTTAGCTTCAGCAGGAAACTGCTGATTAGCCAGATGTATCTACCAAATACATGTTTTTCCTTCTGCTTCAGGAGACACACCCATTATTACGGTGGGTACCACAACAACCACAAGGTGATCAACTGGCTTTGGGATATTCTAAGTCATGACTTCAAGCAGGAGGAACGCAGTTTGTTTCTCAAGGTTTGGAACATTTGTCTTCTGCTGAGACAGCAAGTTCAAGACTGAATGCACTTGCCCCGTGTCTGAAGAAACAAGACCATAAAAGCAGCAGTACTGCACAGTTTTTAGTTTTAGAAAACCTTCCTTAGTTGTAAATTTGTGCTGAACCACACCAGATGCCACCATGTGACAAGAGGCCCCTGTGCAAGTAGAATTTGAAAGACAAGAAAGAAGCATTCACATTCAGAACGTATCAACTTTTTCTGACAGAAAACAACTGGCCTTTAATTGGGTAACGAACTGTCAGCTACCAGATCTTTGTTTATTCTGACACCTCTCCCCCACCCTACCATTTTATTTTCAGGGCAGGATGTGTTTGCGAGCTTGTGTCAGTATCCCAAGCTGTTCAGCATGAAGGGAAGCAAGGGTGCATCATGCCTCTGTACATTTTACAACAGTAGTAACAGTTACATGCAGACATAATAATCCTGGTCATATTTTCGTCTCCAGTTTGTGACAAGTTGTTCCAAGCCACCACTGTTGGGTTTTGCTCATCTGGAGCCTCCGTTTTCCATTCGATGTGTGGAGGTTTGTGATGACCAGGTATGTTCACCTTGCAGAATATTCAGTCTGTACAAATACCATGTTGCTGTCAGTTGTTTGGACCCAAGGACAAGTTATGCCTTGCTTTGCTTGTTGATTTTGTACGATGATAAAACTTTGAAAAATATCAGTAACATTCTTGGTTATGATCAACTGTTTATATGCTGAAGTAAATTTACCAGCCAGCCCCACACCAAGTTATAAATCAGTCAGAGAACTCATTAAAGTTGCTTTCGGTCTTGTGTCTTTGCAATTTAGGCAGAATGTGCTTATGATGATCAGAAAATGCCTGAAAAATCATCTTATTCCAGGATACAGGGGACACGGTGGGCTCAGTTCTGAAAGGCTTTTTCAACATTAAGAAGAAGGATGCTGGAGGGCGATTGCCCACATCTTCCACCTGCTTCAACCTGTTGAAGTTGCCCAACTACTCTAAGAAGTCTGTTCTGCGTGATAAACTGCGCTATGCTATTCACTCCCACTCTGGGTTTGAAATATCGTGATTGTCATGGCTACCTCCAGCGTGTGGGCGCTGACAAGAGACTCAAAGCAATATATGGGTAGGGAATGAAAATCTCGCCATTAAACGCAAGGAAAACACACACACTGTTTACATGTTTCTCACCGACCACAAATCAGCAGTAAACAGAGCGTATGTTGTCACCCATGGAAAACCCTGGTTGCCAATTTTTACAAAATTTTATAATGTTACACTGTGATTTGTATTTACATGGTCTAGTAAG
The DNA here is from genome assembly GCA_004794575.1 of Lanistes nyassanus. Taxonomy (NCBI): domain Eukaryota; kingdom Metazoa; phylum Mollusca; class Gastropoda; order Architaenioglossa; family Ampullariidae; genus Lanistes; species Lanistes nyassanus. The sequence goes on from SMGT01008607.1 coordinate 148,624, forward strand.
CAAATAAAAAGGCAATGTCGGAAACAACTGCTCAATTTTTATTGACCATCTTTGTAACTTATATACATTGGAAATAGGACTGAAAAAAGCAGTGCAAATGAGACACTTGGATGACTTTGATCTTGCCACCCTCCCACAGCACTCTCAGACTTGTACATGCTAGAACATCGTGTACATCCACAACAGTGTAAAGTATGAAATCATAATAGGTAAATAATTTTATTTACATCTGCAGTGCCTTAAAAAAACTGTTTATTACATCACTGGGGAAATGTCTAATCAGTTGGCTACCTGAAGGTACTACATGCAGCACATTTCTAAGACTGGCACTGTGGCTATGCACACCATTACCAACAAACCATTTCACCTTCTCAAGCATATCACTAACTGTTGGACATGCTGTTCTGGAAGTGCCTCTTAACAAGCTTCTGGGAAATCACTTTGCGCTGACTCGAATAAGCAGAGTTTAAAAAATTCATATTACAAGATGAAAATAAACTGGGAAGGTATTATTTAAACAGAATTTAACAGGTCAGGCAACAGACCAAACTATAAAACTGCATGATTTGCTCTATACAAGATCTGCCTTTCTAAAATCCACCTGCATATCACATGACCCTATCCAATGTGTATTATCAAAGAAGGTATTCATCTACATTGTTGTTGCCCACTCTGAACAACAAATACCAATGCCAATGAATCTGAGTTCTCCCAGAGCTTTTATCGTCTCATCATAGATGTAGAGAACAGAAGTTTCTTTTCTTTCTTCTTCTTGCCAGGAGTCTTCCCTGAATCTGAAGCTGTAAACAGTGTGAAAGTGAAAGGTTCTGAAGACTTGTTTTCAACCTTGCTAACGCAGTCTCAAGTTATAAAGACTAAGAACTTTTGTATATTCCCAGTCAAGCCACCAACAGCTAAGCAAACCACTGGGCCAAGCTAAACAGCCAAGCCAAACAATTATGAAGCAAATCTCGGTCAAGTGCCCTTGACTGTAGATCACCCATGATCCCAAGAAAAGTATCTAAAAATCCAGTTTATTGATGCAAAATCAATTTTGACACATGCAGATAAGCCACTGCAGTTCACTGCTTAGAACATTATTTTTGTACTTTGTGACATGATCTGTCCTGAATATGTGCCAATGAACTACAGACCAGTGATTGAAGCCAGATGATCACGCAAAGCACAAGAGCAAGAAACACTCACTGTGGCTGCCAGACTCCAGCGAATCAAGTGCCTGCTGGATGGCCTCACCAAAGGATGCACTGAACACAGGAGCATGCGTCTCATCCTCATCGCTCTCATCAAAATTCTTCTCACGATGCAGTGATTTGGAGGCATCAATGGACTGCACACTGGTACTGCGATGACTTTCATAGGCTGCTGTAAAGGGGTGCTTGGTTTTCTTCAGAGCCTAGTGCAAGTATGTGCATATATTTACAATAACGATTAACTCGGGGATTTCTTCTAATTGCGCTAAAAATGTAATATTCTTTGAAAACCATAGAGAACACAATTACAAATTACAGGTGTATAAGAGACTGCTACTCCAGTCAAAAACAAAAAGCAAACTGCTGAGTGGTTTTACAATATTGCTGAACTCATAGATACACAAGAAATCTCCTAACAATTCTAGCAAGGTGAAAAATCTGAACTATCTTCAAGCTACTCCTTTTCACCATCCCTTTAGATGCTCACTGGAAGGTGGTCTAGAAAAGGAATGCAGTTCAACAAAGTACTTACAGCAGCAAAGGAAAAAGTAGCTGGTCTGTTAGCAGAATCATCATTTCCCTTAGGAACAATCTCGGCAGCACATGTGGTTGGACCTGGTCAAGAAAAGTGAACATTTTGTTCAAAAAGCAAAACAGCAAAGTAGCATCAACACTGCTTATCTACAAGTGCTTAATTGTTTTGATGGAGTACAGTACGCTCTTTGCCCCTGACTGATGACAAAATCTTATTGACAATCTTGTATTATGAGTCAGTAACACTCGACTTGCATATGACCCCCCCCCCCCAAAAAAAAAGATTTTCCCCTTGCAGTATATTTTTTGTGTTCACTGGAAATCCATATTTATTTCAAAGTGCCCAAGACATAATATGGTGAGACTGTTCTGGTTGGAAACTCCTGTAATACACTTGGAGCTAACAGAAGTAGAGAAAAGATGGCTCAATAAAATGATCATACCACTGAGGTTAGGGAAAGTGCCGATGTCATGGCCATCATCAGACTGACTGGAAAGAGGAGGGAGTTCATCATCATTTGCTGGTGGTGCTGGGAAATGGACAGGGTTGTCAAGAGCTAGCCTCAGCCCAGGATCTGTCAACAAATAGCCACAGGACAGAGATTTTAGATTGAAAAAAAATTACCTTTGATGTACTTTTGAGAGGAATGTGGTGAAGATAAAAACACAAACCCGAACACTACTCTAGTATTCTTCTACATGACTGAGCAGCCAAGGTAACTCCCAGTACTGAACAGAGCTGGATGAGGAATACAGGCAACTGGTGTGACAAGCTGAAGGTTCCTGCTGGTGTACCAAGTCCCAAAAACATGTACCAATGGTAACTCTCTGTGCTGGAAACTGCATATGTAAAAAATTTCATGCTTTATGTGTCAGCAGAGATCTTTGGAGCACTTATTCGAGGTATATTCAGTCATAAATGTCTTACAAAGTCCATAACTTTTCCTCTCTTCAATTTGGAGTTTCCTGGCCTGACGTTTGTCCTCCCTCACTCTTTTCTGGCGCTGCCTGCTCCGTTTTTTAAGTTCATCTAGCAACAAGTAACACAATGCAACACAGGTGTTTAAATATCTCAAATTTGAATTAGTTCCTGTCCAAAGGAATGCTAAAATAACTGCTGGGGGTTGGGGGTAGGTCTTCTGGATACGATACTATTGCAGATGTTTTGTGCACATTACACTAAGAATTTTCATTAAAGCTCTGTCCATAAAGATTTAAGCAATATATTGGTTCTTGCAAGACCTCCAATGAATAAAATATCGATAGTTATCACTACTGGGTGTGCTCATAAAATTACACAGCTGGATATAAAAAATCACAGGTAACGAAAGAATTTGTAACATAATGTAAAATAGTTTTCTCTAACATTTTGTCAGATTGCTTTTTCTAATTTTCTGTGGGTGGGGGGAGGGGGAGGGGGACAGGAAGGGCAGTACAGTGCAACAGCTGAAGTTTAAAAAAGTGTCCTTATGGCAAACAGGAAGTCTACAAAAGATGCAGTGGAAAGGATACCTGAAAACAGCTGCAAGGTGTGCTTTGAGATGATTGGTGGGCCAAGAGACACCTCCATCACCTGGAACTCGCAGGTGAGGGGCAAGTGGCTCAAGTAACGCAGACGTCTCCGAATGTTCTGCCAAACAAAACTGATGATTGTGATGCTGATGTCACAAGCCTGGCATACAGCTTCAAAGTTAGGAAAAACTATGGTTTATAGAGATTCTACTGTTAACTTGAAAATATATGTACGCAAAAGGCCCACGTTCATGGAAAACTGGGTATGTAAATTTGCCATTACAAGATCGGGCGGTGAAGCAGCTGTACAGAAATATGGAAAGCAGAATGCTGTCTTTAAGAACTTATCACAGGGCTCACTTGCAGCAGCATCCCCGTCTCTCTCCATGCATAATGGAGCTGTACACCCCAAAAGCCAGTGTAATTAGAAGACACTTCCACCACTAGACAGGGAACATGATCATCACCCCACCCGATCAGCTGAGTAAGACAGAGTGACTCCAGGGTTCTCGTTACCAACTGTAAGTATTTTCCCATGAAACTAAGCAGTTTGCAGCAAAATGCCATGCTGGAACTAAATAACTGGTTACAATAACACCTCAAGAGGGATTTCAGGAAAAGTTCTAGCTTTTGACAAGCATCATTCTGTAAACTACTTGGGACTGACCTCTGTCATAAAGGTGATTTCTTTGTCCACTATAGCAGCAGTGATGGTGGCAGGACCATGCTCTAGACTGCCATACTGGCTAATGATGCAGCGAGCATTCAGCGAGTGCAGGTATATGTGCTGTCCATCAATGGCTGTTATAAAAAGAAATGCAAGGCTGTATTCATGAATACAATTAACAGATTGTACATCTGTAAATTGACATCTACAATGAGGGTTTTGGGTATTTTTTTTCAGTTAATTTCTGTTTGTCACCACTACTTGTAGAATGCATCATGATCCTGCATGGAACTTGATCTGGCAAAAAGGATGGAAACAGTGATTACTTGTACCAGCAGCGTTTGAAGTGCAACTGTGTTTTCAAAATTCTGTACTTTCAGGGTACCAAAGAGTTTTCAAATCATGAAATCAGACAATCCACTGTAGAGTTTTGCTCATGACATTTTCATGGTCTCTGAGTTCGTTCATTGGCTGAATCCCAGTTTTCAAAACCATTCCCAACTCTTTCACCAAATGCATACGGAAACAATTACAAAAACTTTCAATTTCACTGCAACATTTTATATAGTGGTTTATGTTTCTCTCCATCTTTAGATATGTTGTCCACCTCATACTGCAGCATCCTAACCATGTGAGCTTACACTTAAAATGCATCAGGCAGCGAAAACCTTTGGCTCCTATGATCCAACAGAACTTGTAAATGATGATAAATGTCACCTTGATAGAAGTAGAAAGCGTCCTTGGATTTGCTGCCGTTTGTGTTATCTGTAATGCTCAGGCCGGCATCTCTACTCGCAGCCTGCAGTTCCTCCACTGCCTCATCAGGGATTTCTGGTGCCTCCGACGACATGGGTGATGCTGGTACTCCCGGGTCAGACATTTTGTCTGGCAGAATCAAACATTTCAATACTTATGTTCGTGAATACTTGAACACATCACCTTAAAAAAAAACAACTGGACACTACCACTAAACTTAGCAAAAAGACACACGAACACTTATTTTTACACATAAAGACACTTGCTTTTGCTGTGAAAAAAGTAAGGTTTAACAGGGAACAGTGAGAGAAGTGGTAGAGAGCTGGTCTGGCAACTGTTAATAGATTTACCAATCAGTGACTCTGACCATAAGACACAAACAAGGTGAAGCAACTCTCCAAGGCATGTGCTGTCTTCTGTTAGGAAATTTTATGTCAGAAATCGATGCTACTAACTGTATACCTGGTCGACCAGACAACACCACAGCAGCTCCCTAGATGTCCCTTACCCTAACAAAGTGCTAACTCTTGTGTCGACAAGGCTATGTCGACCAGACAACACCACAGCAGCTCCCTAGATGTCCCTTACCCTAACAAAGTGCTAACTCTTGTGCTGACAAGGCTTGGTTGACCAGACAACACCACAGCAGCTCCCTAGATGTCCCTTACCCTAACAAAGTGCTAACTCTTGTGTCGACAAGGCTTGGTCGACCAGACAACACCACAGCAGCTCCCTAGATGTCCCTTACCCTAACAAAGTGCTAACTCTTGTGCCGACAAGGCTTGTCCTCCCTGACCCTCTTGAGAATAACCCTTGGTCAATTCTAATCAGTTAATTCTTCCAGGTTGTTGACTAAGTTGTATGTGTTCTGCATCTACTGTGAAATCTTTTGTTTTGATAATAGTTGCCATACTAATTACAAACTGTTCCAGGCTTGTGCTTCCTTGGAGTGACACTATCTACGAATCATCTGTTAATTAATCGTCCAGCTCCACTGAAGGATGGTGAAGGAATGTAACTCATGTTTTTTATAGCAAGACCACGCCATACTGTTCAGGGGTTACTCAGTCAGCGACGTGGTCGTGAGCGGCATTTTGCTTCTATGCCTTGGATACATTTTTCAATACAGTGTTTAACATAGAATTCACACTGGATGGATTTCAGAAAGGAATCATTTTATTGTTTTTAAAATTCTCTTTCAGCCTGTGTTGGAATCAGGTTTTAATCGATGATAAGATTTTTTTTCTACATTTTTTCTACACAGGGGAAGTCATGGGGAAAAAAACCAAGTAGATATGTACAGTGCATACAATGACAACGTCTAACACTCAAAAGTAAGTACTATACTATTTGACATTTTTTTTAGTACGATTCTATAATTATTTTGATGTTCAAAAATGGATCTTTCAAAATATGTAAAGAAGATTACTACACTTGTGGTAGTTTTCAAACAGCAATTAATATCAAATTAGCCGAACTCTGTGTCCCCACTACGATGTCAGTCGTAGTAACAGTCTGAAACCTACGTCCACGTTGAGTTACGGTAACAAAAGATTTTATTCAGAATTTGTCTACATTTAACAATCAGTTTGATTCTTGTCTGTAGCGCTTACGGTTACTTCTTGGAATTTTTACACATGGGCCTAAAACGTATGGCCCAATCAAACTGCCATGAACAATTCAAAATGGCTGGCAGCCATTGGGTTAAGCTAATTGATGTTAAAGGAAATTTTTTTCTACAGGAAAATTAGCTTAAGCAATGTTAGAAATGGACAATACATAGAGTCCCTCCCTCCTCCTCACCTGGTGGTAACTACCCTACTCAGGAACAATGGATAGGAATTGGCCAGGATGAGTTGTTCTCAAGAGGGTAAGGGAGGTCACAACTAGGCAGCATGAGAGTTAGCACCCTTGTTATGGTAGGAAACAACAAAGGGGCTGTTGTGCTGTCTACCCACTATACGGTTAGTAGGGTCCATTTCTAACTTTACCAACCCTAATTTTACTTTAGAAAAATTGCCTTTTCTGTTAACGATTAAAAAAGATGCAAAAAAACCCTTCTGCTCTCCATTTGAAACACACACACACTGACCTGTTTCAATGCTTTCTAAGCTTGAACACTGAGACGGGCCCCATCCCACACCAGGGTTGTAATCACTAGTCATGTCACTGCTACACAGAGAAGAGCCTTCCTCTTCTTCCTCAGAGATGGCGCTGCAAGCTGCATTCTCCTCCGTCTCTTCATACTCTTCATCAAAGGCATCGAGATACTGCTTGGAAATCTGTAACAGACAGGGGTGGGTTCAGCAAGAGCCAGACAGTGCAGCTAGTGCCATCGACTTAACAGTGCTGTGTCTTTGCCCCCTTGTACCCTGAATCAATGGAAACCGGCAGAATATCAGTCTCCTTATGATGCACGGCCAAAGACAACCAATCCATATATATTCCTGGGATCCCCAGGCACTGCTTTCATTTGATAACGTTCCTTAACTTCACACAGCCAGCCAAACACTAGGAAAGGAAAGCACTCTTTGGCATGGCAGACCCACATGGGAAATCAAAGATGATGACTGATAGAGTTGGAATTTTTGTTCCAAATTACACTTGCAAAATTCTACCTTGCTGTGTGCTGCATGTGTACATGTGCATAAGGGAGGAAGAATGTGTGAGTGAGAGAGAGAAATATGATAAAACCTTTTTTGTAGTTTCATCCTGACCACAAATGAAATGGTTGGATAGAGGCTGTTCCTGCTGTCTGTCTATCTCTTCCAGTCGCTGCATCTGTTGGGCAGCTTCTTTTTCAGCAACAGCCTTGCCCTGAAGAGTGGCTTCACGTTCCTGAAATGAACAAATTACCAAGATGTTGCTCAATGTTTAGTTGCCTCCATTTTGGTATTCTAGAAAGTAACGGCTCTTAATTTTGTTCCTTATAAAACTACATAAAACTTTTTACCAAAACACTCACCTCCAGGTAAGCCAGAGCAGACTCTATGAAACAGACTTCTGACGGCTGCAACGAACAAAAAGGGAAAGTGAAATTTTTAGTTTAGCAGTAGAGTTTTCCTTTATTTTTTCTGTAAATCTTTCTCCTATTACTTTATGATTACTTATCTCTTTTGAAATGTTGCTATTCAAGACCAAAGATGTCAAATGACAGACTGTTCACATCCAGTACACACCAAACTGGAAACCTGATGGCGGTAACAATACAGCTTATGTAGTAAAAACAAGGCATCTAACCTCAGCTGAAAGCAACTGCTCTTTCAGGGCTCTGCGCTCTTCGTCTATGACTAATGTTTGGATCTGCTGAGCGTCAGCTACCAGAACTTTAGCATACACGTTGTCTTCGCTCTCTGCAATATAAAGAAACTGGTGGCAACTTTTTTTTCCCCTACCAAATTGGAACTGACGAAAGAATGGTTGGGGTGGCTGGGGGGTGGGTGGGTGGGGGGGGTATAAAAATGTAGGTGGATCTGCATAAGTTGCATTACCCATGACTGTAAACAGTGAGGCATCAATTTTTTTCTCTGAATTCTAATGGCGGAAGCAGTGTAACACTAAGTCCTTCCACAAAGAATATCAACTGATGACGTCACCCAACTATTTCTCCTTCAAACATCCCACACAACAGACAGGTAATCACTTCCCCCTGTGTAAGACAAGGACAGATTTCCTAAGCTAGGGCACACATTCGGCTAATTATGAAAGACCTTTATCATAAAAAATCTTCATCGTCTGACAAGGCTAGCAGCCCATGGAAAGAATAAGGTTTAAATACAGTCAACACAAAAACATTGTGCAGCTTGCACTCAATTTACACAGTTAAAGATGTTTTCAGCCAAAAGCTGGTGGTCAACATTTCTTCAGAAGGACACGGAAACTTTTGAATTCCTGGTTGCAACAGGCTACTATTAAGTATATAAAAGGTCGACATCCTTATTTACATGGGATGTTCACGATTCACAACAGCAGTAAAAATCCAAAACAAAAAGCCAACAAGCAACATTTAGTTTAAACCAGGAGTAAGAATAATTGAAATTTACAGCAGTGGTGAACAATTTTAACATAAAAAGGCAGCGAACCTCTCTGGTCCCCTGTAATGATGAAACGACGTTTTGTAGGCCTTTTCCTTAAAATCTCATATTTAACAGGGCATTTGAGGGATGGAATGCTTACACTGTGTCTAAAGGCTCAAAAATAAAAGTCTGGTTTGATTGAATAATTTCACGCAAATGACTTTTTTAAAAAAAAAGTGAAACACCTTGAGTCAAATGATTCCAGTGCCTTATTTGAGCAGACATTATCTGAAAAACCATGATCAAAGTGTTTACTTCTGACAGTTTTGATGAGAACTAACCAGCAAATTTCTGAGGCTCAGGTTCCCTGTGTTCCCACTGGCCATAAGGCATGGCAAAGGTACTTCCTTTCTCTCGCTTCATCAGCTGAAATGTGAGGGTGTCTCCAACCTGATACAGCGTTCTCTGGATTACCTTGACACTGAGAAACACCAAATAGGAATCCTACACATACTTGCCACATTATCACAGTAAAATCTGGCCAGCTAAAGCAAAAAAAAAAAAAAAGAGACATCACGTGACATTTTCTGAACCATGACAACTTCTGTCATTGTCTTAGTCATGTGACATTTATCAGTTAGCAATAAGTCTATAAAGAATTTTTAAAACTGAGATGTTTCTGGAAGTTACTAACCTGCGCAAGTCATTAGTGTGGACTGACTCATAACAGATAGGACACTTTCGCCAAGTTCGGTCATCTAAGCTCAAGTAGTGCAGAATGCAAGCCCAACAGTAGACATGGCCACACCGTGTTATTTTCCCTGATTTCCAAAAAAAAAATAGTAAACAACATGATTAAACCAAACTTTGCAGCACAGTAAGTGATATTGTACTTGTGTAAAGTTGTACAAATAACTCAATGAAAGCTGCCTTACCTGCAGAAGGAATATGCAAGCAAATCGGACACATTCCCTTGTCATGGCTGAATGTCCTCTGTAAAAGACAATCCCACACCCCATACCCTATGAGAAAGACTCAATGGAAAATCCACAGAGAAGTGAACAGCTCTAATAGTAATATGTTGCTATGGCTCCAAAAAGTTTGACAATGGACATTTACTAATCCCCCACCTCCATATTCATTTTATGCCAGTTGTTCTTCGGCTATGCATTTATGTAAAGTAATTTTTTTTTAGATAGTGTACTTCAATCTACATTTTTACCATACCAAAATGAAGCAGCTGCTTTGACCTGTGTTCATGTCACAGGTTTATCCAATGGTTAATTTACTTTCAAATGACTGCATCAGGGTTGGGTAAGTACCAAAAAATCTGGATTTATAATATAATGGAGGGGTCTTATAAGGGAAAACTAGTTGCAATGAACCGTTAGTACATGTAGGTACATGTGACTATCTTTGCAAAAGGAAGTCTGCTAACCTTTTTCCACTGAACTAGGGAAAATTGTATACCGTGCAAAACTGGCCACTTTTATAGGTCATTGGTCGGGTTAAGGAGGGAGTTGTAAATGGGAGGTCGTCTATATGGTAAATGGTCTCCGTAAAAAATTTTTGGGTCGTATGCTAGAGGAGGTCGTAAATGGGTAGGTCTTACTGTATTAAAAATAGAAGCATTTTGTTTGTAATCCCGGTTTGTAATGTAGCAAAATACAATTTTGTAAGTAGCAAACCCAACCCTGGACTTGGTTTAGTACATTACAAAGATGAATGTCCCTCAGATCCAAGTATTAGTAACCCATCTCTGTGATATAAAATATTAAAAGCCACCACTCTCACTTGCTACATGGCAAGAGACAAAACCCATGAGGTCTGTGTCAGCAAAAGAGTGTGGCAACTCCTTAGGGAGTCTATTATGCACCTCATTAATGTTTTCAGCTCACATGCTGGCAATAGCCTTCATTCCTGTATTGTTTTAATCAAATGCAGGGCCGGACTCCTCCCTATGATGCTTAGTCCCTACCCACTTCCATGTCTAGACATCTTACACATTTACTACAGCTTTAAAATAACTTAAATATTTGGTGTTCAAACTTGCTAACAACTGAAAAAACATTTCCAATTTAGATATATAATCGTCTGAAACAAATGGTGTGAAGACGAATGCTCTGAACTGTCAGAGACAAAAACAGTCATACCACTTGTTCCACAAGATCCCACTCAACAAGAGCATCAGCATTGCTGGCCTGAACCCTGTAGTCCCCAGTATGTTTTACCACAAACTGGCAACTGGACACAACAATACATCACTTATTACCGACACTACCACCAGAAAACATTTTTAAGTATCTACAATATACTTTATCACTAACCTTAAGTCCTCAATCATGAACTTTAAGCAACCCCCCCCCACCCCTAACAGAAGGTTGGCAACTTTAAAGTCACAGTAAGCTCTAGCTCACAGCAACATGCTGGGGTATTTTAGTATGCTCTGTGGCATTCAAGCTTGCTACTAACAAGACCAAAAATTAACAGCATCTGAAGGACTAGGTAAAGCCACTCCCAATTTTATTTTTGCAGGAGAAAATATTGCAAAATATTAAACTAATTAAAGACACACTACATGTCCAGGAACACCCTCAAAGCATCGCTTTTATTCAGTCTGCCTTAATTTGTAAATGATAGCATAAATGCTAAATCCATTAGCTCTTTGACCCCATTGGTTTCGGCTAATTTGCAGCAAACATGGCGACCCTTGCGTCAGCGAAGCTAGCTATATTGCGGCAACTTTAAAATCTCCCCGACGGGTTCAACGGTATAAGGGAAGTAAAAACTTGGTATCATTGTAAAGCTCTATCATCGGTTGTTTCCCCTGCACTGTCTAAATGAGTTTCGGAAACAGTTTCGGCTTGCCAAACGTGGTTTAAGTGTAGGTCTACTTCCGTCGTTCACAATGGCTACACGTGTTACATTTTGTGTGTGCGAAAAGTGACTATATTTGGGACCAAATAGTAAGTAGTATTACTACTTTAAACTTAAAGTATTGTTTCCGTTGTGATGCAGAAGAATAGATCTTTCTAAATATGTTAAATATATTACTGGGAGTGTGGTAGTTTTCGATTGGCAGCTTTCTCAAGACGTGTAAATCTATTCGGCCTCTTTTTTTTGCGGGTCACTACGGGACTATATTTGGGACCAAATAGTAAGTAGTATTTAATACTTTAAACTTAAAGTATTGTTTCCGTTGTGATGCAGAAGAATAGATCTTTCTAAATATGTTAAATATATTACTGGGAGTGTGGTTGTTTTTAAGTGGCAGCTTTTTCAAGACATGTAAATCTATTCGGCCTCTATACGGTCTCCACGGTTTCTTTTTTTTGCGGGTCCCTACGGGCTCAAAGAGTTAGTATTGTCACATGATGGTAAACAAACAAAATGATTTATGTGTTAAATAAAAAGCTGCTTGCTGTCTGGATTATTTCAGGAGACCTCACTGTGCTTGAAAATGATCCTGTAGTTATCTTCATCCGCTTTTCGATAGTGACCATTTTTTTCCCAAACACATTTATTTCTATGTACTGCTTCCAGATGCAGAGAAAAGATGCAGGCACAACATGACAAATGGTGCAAAAGCAAACGAGCTTTTTTTAAGCTCTCATGGAAAGTCAAACTATGTAGGCCTAATCTATTGTAAACTTATCTCTTGTTGTGGGAGACCAAAATAGTTTGGGGTCGAAAAAAAAATATGGTCAGTCAGGTAAATGAAAGCACGAAACATTTTTTGGCTTTAACATGGCACAGCTATAAATTAAATGCTCTGTGCATGTAAACACGTTAAATCCCATTTTGTAAAATTTTGCACTGATGAAAAACTACTGTGATAATACTGCATATAAATGCACATGTACCCCCAAAAATTATTGGTGCCTGGAGACAGTAAAATTTGTGTTCTGGAACATTCAGGTGTATTTTCCTATTTTCATATTAGGGAAACATGTGGGACCTCATTAAGAAGATTGAAGAACACTGATATCAAGCATTATCATGACGAAGTTCTGACAAAAAACTCACTTTGCCTGAAGATACCGTTCCTTGTTATAAGAAACTCTCATCCGGCGTACTTGAGGCCGGCCTGTAGAACCCACCGCATTCTCACGGGCAGCAAAAGTGAAGTTTAGAAGATGATTTAGGTTTCCTTTCTTGGAACCATGATAAAGAACAGATCCAGCTTCAACTGAATCTGGTTTGGCTACCTGTAAGTGCGGGATATATTACTATTAGGATGATACTCTCACCAAGTGTTGCTGTTGCTGCCTACAGTGCACAACAAACTGCAAAAGTGGAGAGGGCCACACAGTTACTCAGAAACTAAGCAGCCTAAAGCATTATATTGTTAAATCCAAAGTTACAAAAAGGTACAGCTGTAGGTAATATTGGGGTTATATATAAAATTATGCACTTTTCATAAAGCTGCATGTATATAATCATTTTGAAACAGGATATGATTGTATCTAATTAGATGCTTGGATGACAAAAACTGTAAGTTCACCTCTTCTCTTTGTCGATCAGTAAAATAGCTTCTCGATCGTGGCCTCTTATCAGGAGTTGATCTAGTTTTCTGAGACACTTGCGTGCGGCTGGAGAAATCCTGAATATTTGACCGTCCATTTCCATTTTCTCTGCGCTTGTTAAACCTAACAAATTTATTTGGGCTGCTATCTGCAAAAGTGAAGCCAGTGATTTTAGTTACTATATTATACATTATTAGTAGCAATATTATACTGCAACATAATTCCATTACCTACGTATTAATTTATTATTATGCCTACTGCAGCTAATGGGCAAAACTGCAGACTTTCTTTTTCTCTCCCTCCTTTCCTACCATCGCTGTATATTTAATATAACTGTTGTGTAATTGTAAATAAATATCTCCAAAATAGAAACTAGGTCGAATGTCTGTTGATAGAACAGCAAGTTACCAGTTTTCTTTTCAAGAACGTTCGAATTTGCCAAGGCAGACTGACGAGGTATTGGCTTCTTCTCCATGTTTAAAGTATCTTGTTCCAACATAAACACCCTTCAGCGGATCAACAGACAGTCCGAGAGCTTCTCTCTGCGAAGCAGACACTCCGACGCAAGTTTGTGGCAACATTTTTAGATAGCCATATTGTAACTGATAATAAAAGAAAAAATCTGTGCTTGTTACAACGTAAAATAATACTTAAATGAACCAAATAAATTGCAAAAGACAAAAATGGCACTAAATAGGGATAAAAATCCCTCTGCGCCCTAGGGAACGCTCTCAACGATCGCTTTCCCTATCGCTCTAGTATGGCGACAGAGAGCCCGCACGAGTTTTTCAAAAACAATAACGGGAATTTTTTCTTACCTAAGTTACTGAAATGTTACGCATACTATTAGTATTAGTAAATATCAGACCCTTAATTGAAACAGTATAAAACTTACTATTCTTTTATTAAATAATTGATTTATTGTCCATATTTTGACATCGCATTGAGACGAACACTAACTGCGTTTCGTTAAAATGTCCATCAAGTAGATTACAAAGTGATGGAAGGAAGCATGCACGAGTCTCCTCCCCTGTTACACACACCCACCCCTTTCCCACACACAATTCAACGGCATGTGTTAATTTCATTTCATTTTTGATACTAAAAAAGTATGCTTGTTTTCTATCTCGTGTTTAGTTTTTAAAAACAGTTTTCATTGAGCATTGAAACATCTACTTCCGTTGCCGTTGGCGTTGTTCCTCTGCTACATCGGAAGTCACTTTAGCATATAAGCTTAAAAGATGACAGAAAGCATCAAATTGCTTTCTCTGACTGAAATCATTTTCTCAAATCCAAACAAATACATGTACTACCAAAGAAGGGGGAGTAGACTGGAAGGCAGCGCTAAACTATCTTCTGGATTAGCCTCCCTTTAACAAGGTACCCTGGGAAGAAGACATAGACCTAGCTGTCTGCACAGCGTTCGCTGTCGGCTGTTCGACATTATGCGGTCGATCTGTATTTAGTGTGGCTAGTTGTGTCTTACAGCATGTTTCGCAAAGAATGGATTGGATAAATCAGGTTAGTGATTAATTTACACTTCTTTCTCGCGAACACAGAGAAATCACCGTAGCGTTGGTGGACACAGCCTCTCTGAGACAGTTCAGCTGACATCTAATGTGTTAGTGTTGACATAATTTTGCGGCTTGATAATGATACTGGTAGTTATACATAGATTAGCAACAACAATTGTTTGCCCCAAAACAAAGAGAATCGATATTTGGTCAGTATCTGGAAAAGGAAGTGGAGAAAATATCTAGATTGTGTGAGCTAAAGCTTATAATTTTAAACTGTTTATAAAATAAATAAAACGTGTGATGCTTTTATCCTGAGGGTTTCATATCTGTCTATTCGCGGACGGAACCGTGTAGAATCGATCTGTGCACAATATGGCAGAATTAGATGCAGACCTGCTATTCGCATGGCTTAAGTGGTCTGATTCTGTTTATGAAAAATATTTTCCCAAAGTTCAGCCCAGATGACAAATTTAACAAATATTTTGTCTTGAATTAAATAGGTTGACATCTTTGGGAACACAAAAAGCTTATTATAAAATGGGAAAGATAATTTGCTAGTTCAGTAGACAGTAGTGCGCGTTAAGGCACATGCAGTGCAGTAGTCGGGATTGAGACCAATTTGTTATCTCAGTGGGTTTTTGATGTTGTTGTTGTTGTTGTTGTTGATTTGATTAATCACTAGGAACTTTCTCAAGAGAGAGATCGAGAAAGGGGGGAGGTGAGGATGAGACGGAGAAACTTAGAGATCCACAGCTCTCAAAACAGCTTTCCTCAGTAAAACCTGCAGAACAGAAATATTGTTTATTCTTCTTCGACAGAAGACCATTTGAAGGTGTCCATGATGTTCCAATTAGATCTCAAGTATATTCAGCAAGTGTACTTAAGTAAATTATCCATGGCTTAGTTATTGCCATTTTACTTGAACAGTTCAAACAGAAATATACTTTTTAATACATAGATATATGGTCTTATTTTTAGGAAATTATAGAACTTCAAAATAAGGCAGACTTTGTGCAGCAGTCAAATTGAGATACATGTGTTTCCATAAGGGTTATGTGGGAATGATATTCTAAATGGAAGAAATTGGACTTTGGCGAAGTACAGTGTAATTTAAGGTGCACAGGAGGAAAATATGCTTCTGTTGTTAAGAGATTGGTGTTTAGTGAGATTTTGTGTAAATGGTTGTAAAGGTTACTAACACCGGTCACTGGGTTAGGGTAGAATTTGCCCATGAGATTACCAGCAGTTCAGTAGTTCCTTCTGAAAAGTACAACTTTTTCATGCCATAAAACTGGACCAACGTATAGAGATGTATTAACGTGTGTATTTAAAAAAACCATTTCAACTAGTTTTTATGATTGATAAAAGAAATTATGTATCATATTTGTCTTGTTTCAGTTTCAAGGTTCAGGGTCAACAAAGAAAAATTCATGACTAGACCATTTATCAGGGTGAAGGATTGACTGTCAGAACCTAACCAGATGAACCTCAAAGCAGAAGCCACCTCGACCTTTATCAGATCACTTTGGCACTACCTTTTGGCTTCTTTGAATTCTAAAGAAGGTTTTTAATGAAAGGGTTAAACATTATAACAACAATGCATTTCACTTGAGTGCCTCTGTTTTGGTTAGCTTTATACTGCCCTGTAGTTGCCCCATCACTTCCTGTAAGGCTGCAGCAAGACCTGACATTAGTGATAAGTGTAGTGAGAGCACAGGAGAAGCTGACCAGTGTTTCTGCAAGAAATGTTTGAAGAAGATATTGCATTTGACTAAAGAAGTGGAAAGAAGCCAACAGAAAAAAACCCAACGAAGTTAAAGATTTCACTAGAACACTGAACAGGCAGAATTATGGGTGAATTTGGAAGCAGTGGGAGTTTGGATCGGTGGGTGTGTCCCAACGACCGCCAGCTTGCCCTCAGAGCCAAGTGAGTTACTAAACTTACTATTTAATATTTAATATTATCTGTACTTTGCAGCTATTTGCTCTTGGCAAATTCGTTTTGGTCCACTTGCTGTCATGTTTGCTGCTGGTTTATTATATTTAAAAAAAATACTGCAACACAAGAGAATATGTTGTAATATAGCCTTCATTCTTGTTCAGCGCAGAACAGTGATAATTTAAACAGACCAGGTTATTTGTCAGCTCATTCATATATTATGCAAGGGTATGATGATGATCTCCTGACTGAGCTGTTGCAACAGTGAATTTAAAAAAGAAATTGAAGGTTTCCTTTCAAAACTAAACTAAAATTTTTTCTGCGTTGAACCCGAAGGTTGTTCTGCCATCACCTTTGGAAATTTCTATCACAGATCTGTAAAATAAAAATAATACTCATTAAAATGGCTTGTTTAGGTGTGGACTGAATGAGATTATTTTGATGAACAAACTTTTGGTTTCACAGACTAGGGACAGGATGGTCAGTGCACACCAATCGTCTTGCATCCTTCCAGAGGGGAGAGAATCTGTCTTTGGAAGAGCAGGAGCAGATCATGCGTGTCATCAGCAGAGCAGAGTACATTGACCACGTTGAGCAAGAGAGGATTGGGTGAGAAATGGCTTTCATTTAGGACTTTTTTTGTCCTTGCAGTGTGGAATGAAAGTGCCCGTGCTTCAGGTCTTTATGTGAAGCTTCAAGAAAGCACTTACAGAGTCCTTGCAATAATTTTTAAAAATGCATTTTCTAGTCTAACGATTATTTACATCTGTAAAGACTTTTTATTAACTGTAGGCGTTTGGTGGAGAAACTTGACAACATGAAGAAGAACGCTATTGGCAACGGCACAACTCAGTGTATCCTCTGTGGAGATGAGTTTGGTCTTCTCGGCGCTTCTCCCACTTACTGCGATGACTGTAAGAAGGTAAAAGAAAATACGATTTCCTAATAAATAGCTGTGTTGTTATAAATTTAGCTGTCAGTTTACTTAAATAGTAGTAAGTTTTACATTCCTCTGGAATTCACTGTGGGATCACAGTTGATGTATTAATGAATAATATGCAAGGGTGAAACCTGTCCAGGTCAGGCCGGAAATCCAGGTTTCAAGAATATCAATACCTGGAGAACCCAGGTTGCTAAAATTTCCACCGATTAAAAAAACCAACAATAAAAAATATTTCCATTTGTGGCTTCTTTACTCGAGTTTTGGTATGAGACACTGAGTTTTGTTTGTGCCATCTCCTATTTCAAGTTCTTTCTGCAGCCATTTTTGGATAGCTATGTATTTAAAATGGCAGCATGCTCAGTAGCAATATTCAGTTCAATCATCTGCTTAAAATGCAGTTCATCTGTGAGATAGACCCTGCTAAACCAAAAGAAGTAGAAGAGGGAGTGGAAAACAAATAGAGGTGGGAATGGCTAGAAGGAAAGGAGAATGAAGGCAAAATCGCTTTTGAACAGTAGTGGGGGGAACACTTTTTATTGCTTGGTCATGTTGGTGTTCATTGTTGTCTGAGGACTGATTTTGAACATTTTCAGGTTTCACCTATGAATATGTATGTTCCTACAACACAATAATGCTGACATAGCTATAGTGATGTAAGTTTACTGTATCAATTGTTTTTAACACCAGGTGGGGCTTGTATTTGTGAAGCAGCTTTATACAGTGATTGAGTCTTTCCAGGTTGAGAATGTCTATTGTTGAGCAGGTAGCAATGTCTTTGAAAAAAACCAGGTCAAAGCGGACCTAGAGTGAAAGTGTCTATGTAGCGATATCAGCTGCAGTGTATTAATACATATTTAAGATGGGTACCATTCCTGTGTTGCAGGCAGTATGTTCCAAGTGTGGTGTGGACACCTTTAATAGTGCCAGACAGCCACTTTGGCTGTGTAAGATTTGTGCAGAAACTCGAGAGGTAAGCATTAATATTGTAGATTTTTTTCTTGACCACTTGTGAACATTTTTTAAAAGTTGTCTGCACAGAGTGAATGTTTCCATATTTGTGTGAGCATGCATGTGTGTGTATGTGCATGTTTGAGTGCATGTTCTTGTGGTTGTGCGTATGTACTTGCATGCATGCAAACCATTTGTTTGTTTGTTCAGTCACTGGTTTACTGTTGATACTTAAATTCATCAGCTATTCACCATCAGGCTGTACCAACCCTTCTCTCCACCACCACTCTACCTAAGACCACAGCATTCCATTTCCCTCCCTTTCTTTGTATTTGAAGGTGTGGAAGAGGTCTGGCGCATGGTTTTTCAAAGGCCTGCCAAAGTATACTCTGCCAGAGAAGAAGCTGGAAGGTGGGAAACATTCTGCCCGCATGAAGCCTCAGTTGCGAGGTTCTGTGAGGGGACGACCAGGAAGTATTCGCGACTCGAACTACACATGGCACAGAGCTCGAGGCAGTTCCAGCACAGGCACAGGTTAGTAATTTGACTTCTGTAGTAGTGTAGGATCATACTTGTGTGGGTACTGAATGTTCTTGTGTGTACATACAATACAGTAATACTTTATTTCCCACATGCAAGCATAGGACTTTGTCTTGGTGTCACAGAATACAGGCTATCTTACAGAATAGAATACCTTAATTACAATGGGACACTTACCCACACACACACAGTACACACACATTCAAGCTTGCACACGCATGTACACAGCACCCTTGCTCACACTACAAGCGCACATATCCACCTCCCCCCACACGCTGTTCCTTGAGATTTCCCATGCTGAGGGCGACTGACTAAGAAGGAGGGCTGGAGAGATAGCTAGGCCAGACTGGTTAGTTGTTAACTGAGAGAGAGAGAGAGAGAGAGAGAAAGAGAGCAGCCTGCGGAAAGGAGTATGTGGTGGTGGTGTTTATATGTTTGTGATGGTGTCATTATTGTAAGTCTTTGGCAGTTCTGGTGATTGTAATCAATTTTATTTAGCCTTTGGGTCTTTACTGAACAGAGTCATTTGAAAAGAAAGTGGAGTAAAATGTGCAACGAGCATAAATATTTTTAAATTTCTCTTTTCAGCAAGTTATGGAGAAAGTAGTGAGCAGGAAACTTCTGACAGCTCTGAAGATGAAATAAGTATCTCCAGGCACAAGACTCGCAAAGGACATGAGTCAGGTACATTCTGGTCATGTCAAGAGTGTTGATACTTTCACACATCTGTTACAGATATGCGTGACCCAAATTCTTGATTTAGGCATCAGCCATCCTCAGATCTATGGAATGGCAGAACTGGCATCAGTGAGATTCCTACTGGTGTCTGTGGAGATGTGTAAAAGAGAACTTACTTCCACTTCTAGTTTTGAGGAAAGCTTGTCTAGCAAGCTTTGACCTCTTGACATGAGGAAGCCATCTCTCATTTACCAGATTTTATGGTTTTGGTTCAGGAATGCTTTCTGCTTAACTTTCTTGTTATTGGAAGATTTCATCTAGTTGTGAGCAATGAGAGTGCTGGTGTTCAAAGGCATGCTGTATCTGGAAAAAAAGTTTTCTGCTTATATTTTGAGAATGAACATTATGTAGTTAACTATGCCCAGCCACTTGATGAAAAACTGTGCACAGATTAAACGTTTGATAAAATGTCGTGCCAATGCAGTGAGCATAATCGATCAAAAAAAATTTTTTTGAACGAGATAACAGCATATATATGCCCCAGTATTATTTTATGATGCAGAGAGTGACAACATCAGCATTGGCAGTGCACGCAGCTCACACTATGACCACTACACACGAACGGAACGTAAAGCCAGCGTGACTAGCACTAACTATGGAGGTGGCCATATCAGCGCGACAGAGAGCAGTCGTGGGGATGATCTACATGATGAGACTGACTCAGAGAGATCAAGTACTTATCGTAAGTTGAAAATAATTAACAGGGTTGTGAAGGGTCTAATGGTTGCCCTATGTTGATACTTACAGGACTGGAGGAGAGACCAAGTACTTACAAATTCATGGGTTTCTTTAGAGATGGAATTGGAAAACACTTGTAATGCACTTTTCCAGTTTGTTCTGCCATCCGTCAGTGTCACCTAAAATTACGATGTAAATAAGTAGTGCAGTGTTTCTTAATTCATTATTGTGGATGTTTTTGATATCTAATGTCTTATTGTTACTGTAAGAAAAGCTGAATGTTGATCCTTTGATTCAGTGAGAAGTTTCTTTTTGCCCCCCCCCCACCCCCCAGAGTTTAGCCGAGAAGGCTCTCACGTGTCACAAGAACAATACCCACCTGCTGCTGGCGATGAGCATGGAGAAGATATTGACAAGGCTGTTAATCGTTATGTCAAGTCTACGAAACCAGCTAATGATGAATGTGATGAAGCCCAGGTGTCTTCTCCTGAAAGTGATGGCAGTAAGCTGTCTCAGTAACATTTTTACTCGTGTCATGTCTGTATGTGTGTCTGTTCTTTGCTGAATATATCCATTGTGCCTGAAAAGAAAAAAAGATTGGAAGTATCTGATATGCAGATCTGAGATCTCTTACCTGAAAGAGGATTTTTACTTCTAGGTGTGGAAGACCTCCAGTTATAGCTAGTGAATTTTTATGTGGATTTTCATAATCAATTATTTTTTTAAACAGATTGCTCTTTATTGCTATTTCGTCATGCTATTTTGTCACTTTTTTGTCTGATTTCAACTCATTAAGGTAGATGTTTTTTTAAATGTTACTTAATGTGTTTGTGTATTAGTTTTATTCAAATATCTCTGCTTTTAAACTCAGATATGGTAAATCCCTTCAGTAGATTGTAATTCTGAAACTATTAAAATGTTTTTGTGAGGTGATAAGATTGTACTGGAGAACAGAGATCTTGATGTAACAGGAATGTAGAAATGGGGTTAAACAGCCCAACGCTAGTTTTTGCAATCATTTCAGTTTTTGCTTGCTTTGTTTTACACATGAATAATATCTGATACAGCTTTCCTCTGTTGTTGTGACAGCAACTCTGGGCTCACTGGAGTTTTCCCTGCTTTATGATAATGCCAACAATGCACTCCACTGTACCATAGTACGGGCCAAGGTGAGTCAGCCTGATTGTGGAAAAACTTTGTGTCAGTAAAACAAGTAATAAATATTTGCAGACTTCCATTCCTTCACTGTGTTGCATTCACTGAACCAGTTGTACAGCTTAGAAGGCTGCTTGAGGGTAACAGTATAGAGCAGCGCCTTGTGATGCTCATAAAACTCACACCTTGAGTGTGTAGCCCGTGACTGTGAAAGATGTGAACTTGTGTGCAGTCAGTTGATATGACTGGTGTGAAGCAGAGTGTGCAGTCAATAAGTCTGACTGGCATGAATCAGACATGCAGTTGGTGTGATTGATGGGAGTTGGAGCATGCAGTCAGTAGGTGTGGCTGGTGGGAATTGGAGTGTACAGTCGGTGTGATGGGTGTGAATTGGAGTGTGCAGTTAGTAGGTGTGACTGGTGTGAACTATACACATTTGTCTCATAGTGAGACTCATAGGGTGACATTATCTGGCCAGTCTTCAAGATAGAGAAGATACTGTAAAGGATTTTTTTTCTTCTAAGAATCTGAAGGCCATGGACTCCAATGGCTGGTCAGACCCATATGTAAAGCTTCACCTGCTGCCTGGAGCCAATAAGGTGTGTTTTTGCATGTTCAGGCAAATTTTCTGATGTGACATTCCTTGACAAAATGAGACCAGATCGTTTAACTTAGTTTTCCAATAACATTGAAGAACTATGTGGAGGGTAAATTAACACTTGAGATTTCTGGTGTACATGGCAGTACAGCCGTCTCACTTTTTTTTTTTTGATGGAAGGCCTGTAAATTCTACCTCCATGTGAAAATGGTTTTCTGGCACTCTCTGCCTGGAGACCATGGGGGTTTGTTTTTGGAAGTCAGCAGAAAAAAGCTGACTGGTTTAGTGAGCATGTCCTCCATTGGTTTCAGTGAGTAGACCTGTTCAATGCATGTCACAGAGAGGTCTGGATTTCCTCTTTTTTTGAATTTGTGCATGCTGTTCTGATTATTTTAAAATGATCTAGCATAACCAACAAAATGTTTGGGGTGTCCCTTGAGCTTCTGTAAGCAGTGTCGCACTATAATACAAATCATGTTATTGGCTGGAACATAGATATGATGGCTTCACAATGGTATCAGTAGATGATAAACCTACTTCGGGAATGTGTTACAGCCAGTTCTGTAAAAAGGACACTAAATCTGATTTCTGAATTAAAAACACTGGTGTCTTTGATCCTAAGTGTTTTGTGTCAAAAGGATTTTCAGCATTGTAAAGAGAATGTAAAGCACTTTTAGAATTAGGGGAAAAAACCTCAAACCTTTTGTTTCTTGTCACAGTACTGTACCATGACCCAGAGTGCTAAATCTCAATTAACGACCCCTAACTGCACCTTACAAACAGAAAACTTTGTAAATATAACTCTGGTAAGGTCTCCCATGCACATGCGCACCCTTCTTGCATTACCCCATGTACACAGCTCAAGGGCAACTCAAGCTGACTTTTTCAAGCGCCATGGCTGACATCAGAGTTCTGTTGTCTTCTCACATAGCATGGTCTTTGACCTTAGTAGTCCCTACTGTTGCCGGCCTCCTCACTGCATTTACAGCTGAAAAGGAACTTGCACTTGCCTCCTTTCTCTTTTCTTTCACCTGTTTTACTGTTATATTTTAAGCTAAACGGTACTGTGCAGTGAGTTGCATTTTTCGTCCTTTTCTGTTGCTGTTGGCCTTGGTCCTTTACTGTCATATTCTGTTTCTCCCCTGGGGTTGGGGCCATCGAAACCACCAGGGGACCCATGGTGGGTCGGGTCCCCTGGTGGTTTCAACTGCCCCAACTGTGGAGTTGCTGTGATGTCATTGGCCTCCTGATTCTTCCGCTGACCCTGTGTGGCCCTGTCTTATTGGCTCCATCGTCGCCTGCCTCTGCTTGGTCCTCTGCTTCAACCTGCTTTTTGCTGGTGTCTGTGGTGGTATTCTGATGATGTCACTTGGCCTGCTTGTGTCCCGGGTTGCTGCTTAAACTTTGCCTTCTGCAGTGTAGATTGTGGCGGTGTTGCATCCCCTTGCGGCAATGCTCACAGGGCTTGGTGGGGAGAGGGGCCAGCAGTGCCATGCGGGCACTGATGTGGGCCCCCTCTGCCCTGCGCCAGTAGCTGTGGTGTTGGCCTCACAGCCTGATTCCCAGCTGGCTGGCAGAATCTTGCAGGATTTGGTGGGGAAGCGGACATGCACTACCCTAGTCCTGCAGCAGTGTTGGCCTCACAGCCTGATGCCCAGCTGACTGGCAGAATCTGCCTCCACTGGTGGATCACCATCGTGCCCAACGACGCCCTGACTGCTGCTCTTGGAGTGGAGGGGACCAAGGATTCGTCAGTAATTCAATCATTGTGAAATGTGATGACTTTGTTAGTTGAAAAGCAGGAGACTGAAGGGCAGATGTGAACATCGATGACTTTATGAGTTTAAGTTGGAGTTGAGGGACTACAAGGTGTGATAATCTTTTGTGTTGGTGGTTTACATAATCTGAATTCTGGAGTGTAGTCAGTATCTTGAGTTTATGTAAGTTTATAAGCTGGTGTTGAAGGGAGTGTACAAAGTGGTGAGTGTGACTGTTGGAGGTCTGAGTGTGTATGCATTTTTTTCTGTTGGAACTTCCTGATCTTTGAAGAACTTGGGAACTTTGTGTATCTGTGTGTAGTCTAATCGCAGCATGTGGCCCACCTTCCCTTTGGGTTGGGATGGTGGGAAGGCATTTATTTTGGTAACTATAGTAATTGAAGTGAGTGTAAGTTAACTAATTTAGAGTGTTACAGTAAAAACCAGGGAGTTTCCGTCTTAACATTTTGATGGTGTGTTGTTTTTACTGGTGTTGATGAGTGGGCATGACAGAGAGAGAAAAGAATAATGGTGAGTGTGTGTGCGTGCCTATGAATGTACATGGGTGCATGTCCGTGACGCACACACCTGGCTACCCACTGGTGGGCATGGCTGGGTCCTCCTCACTTCTGGTATGGCCTGTCCTTTTGGGAGTGCTAGCATGGTTCCTTCTTCACACCTGTGGATGTGCTTGGGGAACACTGGTGGGCCATGGCTGGCTTCTTTGTGGGGGCTTTCCACTGCCTGCACCCCACCCCATAGCACACAGCGTGCACTCTTTACGTGTGCTTTACCTGGTTGCTGAGTGTACATAGTGTTGGGATTCGCATGCTGTGAGGCAGCTTACCTATTCATCTGATGCGTCTGCCTTCCTGCTACCCTCTCCCTGCTGCTACGCAGGCGTATGTTCAGGCTTTAGCAGTCCCTGCCCATCTACAGTTTTTCTGAGACGGAGGCCTTGGGTACCTCTCTTCCGGGTATACACTGCTGTCTCTTTTCTAGGCTTGAGTCTGCAGGTGGGTTCACCCTGTTCTCAGCTCGTCACATCCCCGCTTTTTCCTTACCAGGGTTATGTTTACAAAAAAACTTTTTGTTTGGAAGGTGCAGTTAGGGATCACAAAATCAAGATTTAGCACTCTGGATCATGGTAAGTATTACTAAGGAAATACAAATTAAGCTAAAAAATTTGGTTTTAGGTCAAACCAAATTATATTTTTTATTTAAAATCCTGATTAATTGAGAAGTGAGCCCACACCTTTTCTGCATTTTTGTTTTCTGTTAAATCTGGTTGTTAATTAGGACACTTTTATTTCAAAACCATGTCTGTTAAATTAATGGCGTTGTAGGGGGGTCCATGGTTTTAGCAGGAACTTGTGTCTTTGGCAAAGATAGCATGGAAATTAGAAAACTAAATATATATTATATTTTCATGGTTAATGCCATAACTTAGAAACTTTTCCCTGGAATCTTTCATCCTCCCCTTTAGGCAGTAATTATATTTGTCTTTGAAGTCCACAAAGCTGAGGACCAAAACAATTCACAAGACTCTGAACCCAGAATGGAATGAGTCCCTTACATACTATGGCATCACTGAAGATGATGTGCTGAAAAAGACTCTCAGGTAATTGTGAACAAACTGGTCTTTTGTCCACAAAGTGTTATGTGTCCAGAGTGAAATTTTCATCGTTGTGAGTTGAGAAGTGAGAGGAAGTATAGGTTGATAATCATAAACATCAAACCAGAGCTAAAGCAGTGTTTAGAAAGAAGAACACTTCCATGGAAATTGTTTTTGGATGGTGTTGTTAGATCACATTGCAGGATAACATTGTGATGAGAATGAATGTGATGAGCATTGTTCTTGCAGATTGTCTGTATTAGATGAAGATGCATTTGGTTTTGACTTCATCGGTGAAACAAGAGTGCCACTGAAAAGGCTGAAGTCACAGCAGACCAAACACTTCAACGTCCATCTGGAGAAACAGCTTCCTGTACGGATAGTTCAACTTTGCAAATTTTGGCTCCATAAGTGTGTGTTTTTGCAGTTCATTAACCTGTTGACTGCTGTGGTTCAGTAGGGCAGTGTGGAGTCTGTTTAGCCTTGCTGTCAGCGATAACAGGTTAATGCACTAACTCCCAGCATGAAATTTAGTCACAACCCTGAAAGTACGCAAAGGGTGTTCAGGTCTTTTGTTTCATTCAAGGCATATATCTTGTTTGGAATCATGAAGACTTGAGTATAGCTAATTTGTTCTTTATCTCTTTGGTCAACAAGCTTTTTTCAATCACAAACAATAAGGAACAAAATGCTGTGATCATCAGTCTGCTTAATATTAATGAGGTGGTAAGAACTTCCACCTTCCTGCATTAAACAGTTGGTTTTGCTGCTCAGCAATGTACCGTTGCTTAAAGCACAACACTTGACAGGTGTGATAGGGGAAAGCAGTTTCGGTGACTACCAGTATAATTGCCCACAGCCAAGGCTGTAAGTAGGACCATGAAAAATATTTATTACTTTAATTAGAAACAAGAAATGTATCACTAAAACTGTGCCAAGAAAATGCCAGGTAGGTCAGTATGATCCACTGCCCCCAGATGCTGGCTAACTTGTACTCCGTGAGATGGCAGGCGATTGGTATGTGGGCAGTAGTAACTTAAAATAAATGATCATGCCAAACAATAATATTCATGGTTTTTCATGTTGCTTCTGTACTCAGCTGGAGAAGGATGATGATTTGATTGCTATAAGAGGCAAGATTCTGTTGTCCTTGCGATATGCCACTGCCAAACAGAGCCTGCTGGTGCGAATAATCCGGTGTGCTGAACTTGCTGCTATGGACAGCAACGGTTATTCAGATCCTTACGTTAAAGTGTGGGTGTCTTCATTTATTTCAAACTTTATTTTATTAAAGCAAGTGTAAAATGTATTTAGTAATTACATTTTACTTAAGCCCTTCTGCAAGAGAAAATGGAAGCATTAGCTCAAAGATTATTATGGATGTGAATCCAGTGTATAATTGACTGTGAATCCTTTGTGGCATTGTGTGAAACTGCATTCCCGTTCTTAATTGAATGCTCTTCCTCCACCTCATCATCATAAAAATCCCCTGCATGCAGCCCAACGCCTGTGTTGAAGGAATTAAAATAATCATGGCTGTTTGATTTATGAGCAAGAAAACTGTCAGAAAGTTTCAAACAAAATCAGATCATTTGCAGTTAAAGGTAGATATTTGATTGCTTTTTTAATATGGCCACATGTGCTTGATAAAAAACACCAAGAAAAGCAGTAGTATTTGGTTCATATTTCAGCTACCTGAAGCCAGACAAGGACAAAAAGTCAAAGTTCAAGACAACTGTGAAGAAGAGGACACTGAACCCAGAATACAACGAGGTATTTCCCACTTTATGTCCAGTCGTCAGGGATGAATTGATGTTTTACCCCTTCCCTCCAATATAAGAAAGGCAAGGTGCCGTGCACTCTGTCTTAGAAGATTTACATGAATATTAAATGTCGGAATAAATGTCTGCTACTTGGAGTGAAAACAGGAAGAATAACAGATTATCTGTACCAAATTGGGACAAGAACAGACAGTGTTCTGGGGCATAGGCCCTTCGTCAGGGCAAGAAAGAAAAAAAGGAAACGCAAAGCAAAACACAATACCATATACACGCTCATCTGGTGTGAGTAGAGAGAAGGAGACAGCACTGAGAACAAGCCCTTTTTTTCCCGTCTCTCTTGTCCAGATGAAGGGGCAGTGCCCCAAAACATTGACTGCGTCTGTTCTTGCCCTAATTTGGTACAGATAATCTGTTATTCTGTTTGTTCTTGTAGTTGTTAATGCCCCAGTGTTGTGAGAAACACCTTTGCCTTGTTGTGTTGCAACTCATGGTTATGAACTGTATTGCATCCTGATTACAGGAGTTCATGTATGATATCAGACATAATGAGCTGGCAAAGAAGACGTTGGAGATCACGGTGTGGGACAAGGACATCGGAAAAGCAAATGATTTCATTGGTGAGTGTCTCATCAGTGACAGCCATGTTGTTGAACAGCAGCAGAGAAATAACAGCAGTGCCTTTTTGCATTGAAAGCAACAATGGAAAACCTGATCAAAACACAGTTATTGTGTAGTCATTTGTTTAAAATTTCCTGCACACATCATAGGTCAGTAATAGTGTAAGCTTTCTGTGAATTCACATCTTAAGCAAATTCAAATAAAATGCATCACCACTATCTGTGCATTTGACATAGCATGATAAAAGAAATAGTAGCAGAAATCAGAGTATCGGAGAATGACTGACAGGAACAACTTCTTGTGTTCCTGAAATTTGTGTTAAATACCTTAAAGGGCTTGCACTTTGAGATGAATCGCAGAATGATAAGACTACTGAACAATTTGATGGCTTTACTGCTTTAATTCCTGTTGCTTTGTTTGCTTGGGTCTGCATGAGTGGTGATCTACTCAGTCAGGTCAGGCTGCTTTGTCATCGAAACAAGTATCTAGGAGGCCTTTTCCAGAAAAGCGATGACGTATTCAGCAACATTGCCATTACCCTGGTAAATAATGTGTCACAAGCTTCAGACTGGCAAGAAGCTTTATTTGGAGATGATTCGGGGAAAGCCGTGCCATAGCTGTCAGTGTCATGCAGGGATTATAAATACTTTGTCCTTAAGGCTCTAAAGTAGTTTTAATTTCTTTCATGTCATTAGGTGGGGTGCAGCTGGGGATCAACTCCAAGGGAGAGCGTCTGAAACATTGGTTTGAAACCCTCAAGAACCCGGACCGGGAGTTTCGGCACTGGCACATTCTTTCAGCTGAACTGACGCCCGAGGTTTATTCGTAGTCATTAGCACTGGTTTCACTCACAGCTGCTCCTGCATGGTTGTTGTGATTAAGGAAGATGGAATCATTTAGTTTGCTGCATGGTTATTTAGCAGTGTGCTGTGTTAGCCCCTACAAAACGTGTTACAGTAGTGCCCCTCTGTTACAGCATTGAAAAAAGCAATCAGATAAGGTCTTATCTGAGGGGTGCCCTTGTTAGATTATCAAGCTACACAGATGGAGCAATCAAGCAATGTTTATGAACTCTATGAACACTGTAAACTCACAACATAATTTTATTGTCTGTACCAAAATGTAATCGACATGCACAAAAATTATATAGAAAAAAAGGTAAATATTCAATGAAAGTGAGTTGGTATTCACAAATGCTTGGGAATCTTTTCACCCACTGGTCAGTACTGTGTATCACTCTTGCTGACATCTCCCTCTCACCACTTGGCAGTGTCATGTGTACGCTGTATCTAATGACACAACATCATAATCAACCATTCAATGCTATAAAGTCGTCATCTGTATTCCATTGCATCCACCCAGCTTGACAGCGTTTACAGCAAATAACTTGGGAATTTGAAACTGACAATCCAAAGGTCGCAACTCATTGTCAAAATGCTCTAAGTCTGAGCTGAGGAAGAGTTGTCTGCAGCATAAGCCATATAACAGAATATTTTGTGTTAAAAAAAATTTGGTCGGTATGGAGGAAGAGTCACAATAGCGAGCATCGTTACAGAGGGGTTCTACTGTACTTTAAGTTGTTATTAGTGGCTTTGAAAACTCAGACTTGGTTTGTTGTTTCTAACTGTTGTGTTTGTGCTTTATGTTGACAATTGTGCAATATACGTTGTTGGCACAATTTTTTTATAACGTGTCACCTTGAGAGCATTCACCATGTAAGACTCCCTTTTTTAGGGGGAAGGGGATTCCTTCCTCCTTCTCTCCATTCTACAGTTTTGCATAATCAGTATTTTCTTTTACAATTTTTAAAAAAGTCTGTACATATAAAATATCCATTCTGGTGTTGACAACGCCAAACAGTACAAGACAGACTTGTTAAAATCAGCTGTTTCTAGCGGCCAAGGTCATCATGACAATCATGTGAAGTCTGGTGCAAGTAGGCCTGAAAGCCATCCTCGTTTTGCTGCACACTTGAGTGAATTTATGTTCACAGGTAAACACCTGTTTGCCTGCTTAAAACGAAAAAGATCAGCAATCCATATAGCAACCAGATAGTAAATACGATTATTTTGTTGATGACTAATGACACTTTCAAGCTAATTAGCTAGCTTTTTTATTTATTTTATTGTGAAGATCTGTTTTGTATTTCAACTCCCATTCACAAGGGTTACACAAGTGGTGTTTCTGATGCCTTGTTACTTTATCCTGTTTGTGTTTCAGTGGTTACTGCCCATTTGCTAGTTTTTGTCATCCCAATGTTTGTACAAAAATGTATTTATCCCTATAATAGTCGAACATACAAGACTGTTATCTAAGACATATTTTTTAAAAGTTTAGCTTCAGTTAATAAACCTTAGATTCTTAAAGCATGCTGCTTAGAATCATTTGTTGTAACTGCTGAATTACATCCCTGTACACTGTGGCTGTATAATGCATTTGATTGTGCATGTTTTGCACTGGGAAAATATATGCCAAAGTATATGCATGCATGTTGTTGATAAACCCTTCTTGACAGCTTTAAAGCCTTCCATAACTTGCTGAATGTGTTAAATTTACAGCCAGGTTTGGTGAACTGGAACCTACATTTGTCCTGTTAAGAAAGGCCCTTAATCTATTTATATGTGAATCATTTATCGTTGCTGTAAAAACTTTATATAGAGTTTATATTAATAAAATAAATGTATTTACAAAAGTGCACTTCCACCCTTTCATAACTGGTCTTAATGTATTTTAAACAGTAAGATATACAGAAAAGGACACCAGATGCATCGCTCTCTCTCGCACACACAAAAGGTCTTTCTGTATATTTGGTTACATGAGGGGAATAAAAAACCGGTGAACATGTTGGGTTCTTGAAACGTATCTTCCATGACAGATAGGTCAGTACAGGTAGATAAAGGATGCATTTAGGGAGGGGAGGTGGAGTCATTTATGTTTTCTGTTGGTTCATATATTGGTTTTAGAGCAAGATATTCTCTATTTTGATGACATGAAATCAGTGGGCTTGATGTTGGACACTTTTTGTGTCCTGAGGTGTTTAATCTGGAAACTTGTGTTCTCGTTTCTTTGGTTACAAGCCGAGGATGTGAAACTACTGGATGTTATTAAATCTCTGGTATATTACTTAATCATATATTACTAGAAGGTCAGCAATAAAATTTTATTAAAGGTGACTGTGTATAGTACTTTGTTTTCTTGCAGCCCGACGAATACTAACCAAAGGAAAGTACCCGACGTAACGTGTAACATCACACAAGCAGACTCATACCCCAGTGGCTTCACCTCTTGCTTTTTTTAAAATGCGTTGTAAATGGTTGCTGGTTTCTCTGCACTGTAAATGTGTTTATGATATCTCTGCAATGGACAACAGATTCCTGTAGTTCAGAAGCAAACCCAGAACCACCCATAACTCCAAAGCACTATTTGTGCAGCTTTCTCCACTTCTCCATCCCGAGGTTAGCTGAAAAAAGAGCCCACATATTTTAGTCAGCATGCCTAAATCTTTCAGAAACAGACATCCTCAGACCTGAAGTAAAACTTTTCTTTTCAAAAATCTCATGGCACTGATGATACCCCTCTCAAAAATATCAGTTTGTGAGAGACAATTGTTTACTTCAGGACTTTACTGGGGATTGATCTGTGAAGATTTAAAACTGGCTTAATGTATGTAGATTACTCTAACAACATATTTTAGAGGTCTGTTAGTGTTTTAAATCTGTGAAGTTGTTTGTTCTTTAAGTCATTATACATGTTGGTAACATTCCTGAAACATCATTCCAGAGATGATAGAAACAAGTGTTTGTTCTTGAAGTTGTAATTGGCATCACTCTTTGCTGTATCTTTTGAACTATTTCACTGCAGCCCTTGTGAGGTCTTGTTGTGCCCTTTAGATCATGTGACCCGTAACTTAACGTAAACCTTCCGTCACCATTTTTACCCGCAGCTTAGATTCCTAGCAGACTTGTAATTATAGAGATTTCACAAAGGGAAACTTGATACCTTTCAAAGGACTCATTTGTGTCAAAGACAAGCTCTTGTTGTAACTGCTTAAAGACTGCGGCCTGAATTTCTGTTGATGGTTGGGCACTTACAAGTAACAGCATGATTGCTTACCCCTTCCCATATTTCCTGCCCCCCCTACCCCCATCCAAAAAAAGTCTGTTAGTGAACTGGTGTGCCTATCACATTTTAAGCAGTTATATACACTGTTACTAAAAGTTGTCCCTTTGGTTTTAATTGTAATAAGCAAATAAAGTTTTATTTGTTTTTCCAACAGCGGTAAGCAGGTGACAAATTTTTCAACATCTAAGAGGAGTGAGTTTGATTCTGCACATCTCTGTGCACAACCATTATACAAGTATTAACATCCTAGTAACAAGCCCCAGTTCCTTAGGGTACAAGTAGAATGAATCACTTATAGTTCTAGTGATAAGCCTTTGACTTTTCACTTTAATGTGTGTGAAAATGGACATTGTTGAAATTTCAAGTTTTTTGAATAAACTTCTCATTAATATATGTTACAAGCAATTTTGAGTATTTAAGGCACATTTTGAGGGAGCCATCTTCAAAAACATTATATTTAATGTTTTCTTCATATTCTTAGCAAAATAAATAATACATTTTGATGGTTTTTTGTGTGTTTCACTTTGTGGATCTAGCAGTTTTGTAACTACACAATCTATTTTATGTTCACCATTCAGTATGTGGTAACATATCTACCAGATATATTTTAAAGCATAAACTAACAGACACATTAAAGCTACTTCAAGAAGATAATCATACATTCTCTATTTTAAAAAAGCGTGTTAAATATGCTACATAACATTTATTCAACACCGCTGTTTACAAAGATGTTCAAGGCATGCTGTTGTGTATAAAAACTTGATCTTCAACATCCTTTCTCTGAAGAGATCTACAGGTCTGTCAGATGGTATTTTGTAGGTCTTTCTTAAACCTTTGAGGTAAGAACAGCACATGTTTGGGAATTAGTGGCAGAAAATCAAGACACTTCATGCTGCTGTGAAGATGCAGCCAGGCTGTCCAACTCTCGCTTGTATCCAGTCTCAGCCAGCCAAACCTGTGACAACACATGTACTTGTTATCACTTGTGTGTCTAAGTCATTATCGATCAAACCAAAAATCAGGGATACTGGAGGACACTGTTGGAATATGAAGAGGAGATATCCTTAGAAATTCTACAATTATAATCACTAGTCCCATAGCTGTCACTGTTTTGGGCGCTAGAATACACCAATTAGGATTTAAGCACGAAGGGGGAAAATAATAGTGCTACATGTCTGTAGCATTAAATGGCTTTATTCTGTGACAGCATTCTTGCATCATTACCTTTGGTGGGACAGGAAGGTGTAGCAAATTCAAGATAACTACTTTTTTTTGGTGGGGTGGGGTGGGGTGGGGGAGGACTCACATGAAATCTGCTCTCTACTAAAGACTGAAACTCCCGTCGTTGCTCCCTGTCGAGTCCTGCTTCTTTGACAGTACGCTGCCAGCTGTCAACCTGCTTCTGGCGTTGGACCACTGCCCGCTGGTATCGTGCTGGCAGACCTCCAGGAATAGACTAAGGTAACCAAACCATTCACACTCCATGAGAAATAATAGGATCTTTTAAGTCTTATGTTCGTACACCCAAGTTAGCATGCTTTCATTTCTACCATAGTTCTTCAAGCACATCTGCCTCAACCTGGTGTTGGGCTGTTAATTGCAACATCCATTCATCTTACCATTCTGTTATTTTTTAATTCCAATGAGTTTCCCATCTGCACTCGAAAATTGTTTTCTTATGACTGCCTGGGATCCCCAAGTGGAAGCTACAAGACTGACTTATTCTTAAAGATCGTAATGATCACAATTTCAGGTCTTCTATTTTATGTTTTCAAGAGGTTGGCAAAGGGCTTTTATAAATGAACAGTTTGGTTATAAAAAAAATGTTAGCAATATATATAATGTGGAAACCAGTTTTTACTTTAGTAGGTCCGTCCATCTGGAAAGGAATGACAAAGATGCTGAAATCTGCAACTGGCAGTAGTTCCCATGCAGGCATTTCATCACTGTGATCTGGTCCTAGAAGCAATTAGTTAAAAGGTTATCCTCCTTTATTGAACCTACAGTCAGAGGAACCAACAGACTCCCTCATCAGTCACTTGATTCCACCTACGTGCACATTTATAAATTTAAAAAAAAAGCTAACGAATCATGTTTTAAAATACAGAGTACTGCAAGGAACAAGGAAAAAAGAAAGAAAGACCTCAGACTGTAGGTCAGGCTAGATGCTCAGGATAAGCAGCTGTAAAGTATGCAGAGGATGGGGCCAGGGGGATCTATCTAGGTAGGCTAACGATTGAACAAATTTATCACCAATACAGATGGGCTTGTCCCAGAGGTTGATGGATGCTGTCAACCCAACGCAAGACATATGTTCCTCTAAATTTGAATAATATGTGTGGTAAGGTGCCAGCGTCACTGTTTTATTGTTGCTGAGTAGCATTGGTCGATTGGGTGTAAGTAAATAGAATGTGCACTGACTGCAGCCACTGCACAGAAAAAAAACAACTCTAGTTAACACAGTTTATAGGAAAGGCAACCCAAACTAATGATGTTCTTGTTTCAATTTATGTCTTATCTAAACATCCATTAACAATTTAAAAATAAGTCTAAGATAAATTTGTGATTTTTTTTTCTTGGAACCATCAACATTAACCATATCTTCTAGTGCAAAGAAAAATAATAAATTGAAAAAGATTAAATTATTTTCCATATGCTGATAACAGAACACACATAATATGTCTTCCCAACCCCCTCCCCTTAGAAGTAATTAAATCCCAGTTTTAAAACCAACATTAAATTACAACTAGCCCACTGTCAGAGAAGGGCTATTAAATTCCTGCTGTAAACACAACAGACAAGAGTTGACAGAAGTTACCAGAATTTAAAGACACTAAATTGGAAAAAAAAAATTGTTTGGCTAGAGTCAGACCATGCAGCTACCCTGCTTCTCTGGCCTGTAGGCAGCATGCGTCTGGTACCTCTGAGGACTCACCTGATCATGATGTTTCGACAAAGGCAGATGACAGTGACGGACTCACAGTTGCTGATGTGAACAAAAGCTTCTACAGCACCAAGTATCACTGTGGTGTTGCGGCACTTCTCAACTGTCACTGCTCTGGTTAAGGAAAATATAAACAGAACCATACACTACACACCAGACTATCAGAACGGGTAATAAAGTCACTGGAATGTAAAAGAAAAAACAATATTTAAACTGCTAAAGTGAGTTTGAAGATCTTTGCTAGTAATATACAGTATATACAGCATCTTTAGAGGAGGACATAATATAACAAAATAAGTGCTGGCAAATGTAAAACAACATTGTTTAGTTATTAAAACTGGATGACTCATGGACCGGAGGGCTGCCTGGTCGGAACAAAATAGGAAATGTAGTTCTCACACAGGGAACAACACGTTCCTCTGCACAGACCTCTGCCACTTGCATTCTTTCATTCTGATCTCCGATCACATTCTTGCCTTCCACTGCTGCCGGATTCGCAAAACAGTTTTTGAAAACAACGCATCGCGAGAGGAAAAGAACCTCTATGCAAGCATAAACACCGTTATGAGTTTTTGAAAAACTTGTTGTCAACAACAACTTAGTTTTGGAAAAACGCTTCACTTTTAATGTTTTATAAATACAAGTTACAACTGACTTTTGCACAAACAAAATATTTCACAAGATTAAGAGAAGCATTATAAGAGTGAAAATGGGAATAACTCATTTTTCATCGTAACTGCTATTACTGACTTTTGGAAAAATGGTCTTCAATTACTGACCTATGAGGGTCTCCATGAGAGATACGCAGAGAGCAAGTTGGGAGTGGGGTGAGATAGACCAGAATGGTAAAAATGGAACCACACAGGAGCTGGAAGAGGGGTGAGATACACAAGAGTGACAAGCCCTGAAGCGCACAGGAACTGCAAGACAGGAGATGATGAAGAAAGAAGACTGAAAAAGACAAATCATACCTTAGTGGAGACAGCAAGTATAGGTGGGAGTAGTGACAACGGTGAATTTTGACTGTGCTCATTTCCAGTGTTCCAGAACTCTAGAAACATTCCAACAAAAATTTAGTCTCAAAGTGAAACCCTTAGAGACATTGGGTTTTTTCTGTGCTGAGCATATGAACTAAGAGAATGATCAATGCTGAACACAGCTGTGCCTAATAGATGGGTTTTGCCTGAAAGCAACTACTCTAAACATATCACAACTGCCATTATACACAAAATGGACCGGCATAAATTGGACCAAATTAAGATACCTTTCTGTTTTACAATGGAAAATGGACTTCAGAAACATAGGAATTTTTTTTTTAGAGTTTGTTGCACAGACTGGGAACAATTCACATTACTCAGGCCACTCTCATCTACCTAACAAAACATTTTTTTCCATATACTGAACACTTAAAGAGTTAGTATAAACTATTAAAGATATAACAGTGACATTAGAGGAAAGCAAACAATGTTTCTGCT
This sequence comes from Lanistes nyassanus, assembly GCA_004794575.1. NCBI lineage: Eukaryota > Metazoa > Mollusca > Gastropoda > Architaenioglossa > Ampullariidae > Lanistes > Lanistes nyassanus. The sequence continues at coordinate 185,214 of SMGT01008607.1, forward strand.
CACTTACCCTAGCTATTGTCTGCTTACTGACTTGGCTCATTATGATTAGCTTGTTGCTGAAAGAAAACGTTTATGTTATTATTTTTCAGTCACCACTACAATACTAAAACCCTCTGAAAGGGTAAAACTTTTTAAGTATAAGAATGTGTCTGGGCAGCTATAGTACATGAACGATAATGAAAAGCCTTTATCACATCTTCCTTGTTTTACAGGCAAGACAGGCATGCCCATCACTTCTGGTGTGGTTACCTTGTGATGGATTCTCACTTGCTTGCAAAGCCTATAAAATCCAATCCTAGCTCCTTACGCGCTATAGTGCCAGGCAGTGAGAACTACAGGTGTATCAAATGGAATCTGGAACTCCTAAGGTAAAGTTCTCATAATGATAGCAACTGAAAGTGACTGAAACTGCCAACTTACCCAACTACATGTTCCTTAGGAACAATATGAGCATTCGTAGCAATCTTCCCTCGCTTAAAGCCCTCTGAAACTATGTCGCCTTTGCTTTCATCCCCTGTACAGTGTTGCAAAGTAAGATTAAAACAAGATGATATTATTTTTACCAGTTAATTGGACAAGTATCTTGGAGACAATATAGGAGACATCTGTCATTGCAGGGTCTTCAGTCTAGCCCTAATGGGTGGGTGCATACAAAATGTGAGTGGGCTTTGCTGCTTTGGAAAAGGATGGAACACATCTGCAATATGCTATATTCAAATGCACTAATGGTGAAATAGTCATTACCACCTTTTCCAGACAAGGCACTGCAGATAACACAACCTCGGTACACTGTCCAGGCTAACAGGCTAGTCACTACACAAAGCAGCCTGAGCTTTGACCATCTGAACATGTACAACCATGGTGGTTCATCCATGCAGACCTTACACTGACTCACTGTGAATTATCTACCAGGAAGGTATGCTCCGGGGGCTTTGTCTGCAAAACACTTCACCTAGACTGCACAGTCCAAAAATATTCATGATAATAACCTTTTCAACCGCATTGGTGGAATATCACTGATTGCATAACTGTACCCAGAAATGAGCACAGCTGCTGTATCTAAATGGGTTTTCACATTCGTGCTTAGAAATCTCTGTGGTTATTTCAGACTCACTTCCACATGGCCAGGAAAGACGTGTTCCCAAAGCTATGCATGCAGACACACTATATGGATTCATTATCAGGTTATCCTTGAGCCAGATTACAAACTGACGAGCAGCGAATGTTTTGGAGGCCTGCAAACAAACATGGAGCATATTAAAAAAAAGACTCACCAACTATGACAATCACAAATGTATTTTTGCAGTAAACAGAGCAGACAATGTTTAAAGATCAGGGTTGGGCAAGGTCAAAGTTTCTCATTATACGAGAGACTAGTAACTTTTGAAACTCACTAGGCCACTGAAATTTCCACTAGCCCAGCTTTGTATGACAGTCTCTCTAAGAAATACATTTTTTAATTTCTGAAAAAATTAAGTACATTGGAACATATTACCTTAAAAAAAATCATGGGAAATTCAGTCTTACTTGGAACAGGGTCAATTAGGAAGCAATCCTTGCTTCAGTGATCGGGATGCTGCTATGCATGATTTTGGTCATTAAGTAGGTAAGCACCGACGCCTTGCAGTAGTCTGTCCCATCTTCTAACAAGTTACCAATTTATGCTTTTTTCATGGCCTCGCAAGATTTCTAAAGGCCATGGGCTACCAGACCGCTTTACTTCATCCCTAAATATAATTTATGCACAAAAATCACCATTTAAAGTGAATGCTGATAACAGCTGAAAAGCAATATTACCCACCTTTACATAGCCGCTGTGTTGCTGAACAGACTGTAGAACAGCAAGGTCTTGCAGTGGCATAATTATCTTGTTCTCTGCACTGCAAGAGTGAGACAGATGGACCCATGCAAACTTGTACAGAATGTTGAGCAAACCACAATCAAAACAACAGTTTAAACCATGTTATACTTTTGGTGTAAAAATAATTCCTCTTTCTGTTTCTCACACCATAGACCTACATGCATGCACACGTACGAGCACACACACAACCAACTTACGATTTTTCTATCGAGCCTGAGACAAGGAAACCCAAAGCCTCCACTGCAGCTAGCGACACAGATTGGCTGGCTGTGCTGTTACCACCATTACCAGTGGTGCCATCTTCAAGGAAAATAAATTCAAAATTCTGTGTTCATTCCATGTCCTGTATCATGTAGTTGAAAATTACCTTTAGCTCTTGGGCTGCAAAATAAACTTTAGCCTTAATATCAGGTTATGATAGCAAGGTAATTTTTTTCTGCAAGAGCAAAATAGTTCTAAAAGAATGAAGCCTAGAAACACCAAAATGGCCAACCCTGCTCCGAAAGAAGATCAACAATTTCTGTTATGTGGGACTGAAGAAATACCAGGTGGCTGTGGTCATCCAGCGACTGAGAAGACAAAGAAACAACCAAAAATAATAATTGAATCAGCCTGAACAGCCAGCTGTAAAAAAAAGTATTGATAGCATACATACATTTTTCTACAAAAACATTTGGTGAATATGGCCCCAAAATCAGGCTACCAGCCAAACTTACTCACAACAGCATCACCATACTTAACCTGCAATTATTGTGCATTACTGTCTGGTGACTGAAATAGTTTTATGTGGCAATTTTGTTTCCATTTTCAGGCCTGTGGTGAAAATTTTTTCTGGGTTGGAGTAGCTGCATGCATGGAATGCCTTGTGCGGATACCAATGTACTGGTTATAAGAGTAGCCGCGTAATATCATGATGGTTCTACTGCGTGATGTTGGCCTTGAACTTGGTAAACATCCAGGTTAAGACTGGCATTTCCTGTTATATATAATGCAGAATTACCAATGTCCTATAGCCTGCATAACCTTCTGTATGAACATAAATATGTCCATGCATGCATGGACACACACACACACATGCATGCACACACATACACACTTTCTCTCCCTCACACAATTCACACCTTTGAGCTTCTTGGAGTGGAACGGCCCTCTAGATCCTGAGACAAAGACTGTGTTGGCCATCTTCACTGGTTAAGCAGAAAGTGTGACAACGGTTTGATAATAAAAACAGTCAGATAGTGACAACTGATTTCAGATTACATTACTCGCATTCCTACAAACAATAATTAATGCATCTGAATCACCAACACAGTTTAACATTCATTCTCACAATGCTGATTGCTAATGGAGTAAATGCTTTAAAAGAGTTTCAGTTTAGAACATGTGCAGTCAGTGTCCTGAAGACAGCATCTGGCTAATTTTAGCAATGCATGATTGAGATCCCAAACAATGAAGTCTTCTGGTGGAAAAACTATTATTTTTCACATGCATACAACTATCCTATTTTTCGCTACATCAATGAGCGGCAACTTTTGCAAGCTACCAGTGTTTGTGCTACCTTCAAAATTAAGGCTGGTTTTTATTCCCAAAAACAGTTAGCCAGCCTTTCTTGGTTTCTGTTAACAAATACATGTAATACATATAGTAATATGCATGCAGGTGCCTTTTTCTCCAGTCTTTTGGTGTTTTTAAAGGATACTCATCGCCAGCAAGAAGAGATGCCCTAAGGGACACTTTGTACAGTTGTTGTATATACAGATACAACAAAAACTTCAGAGTATCTATGGAGTACTTAGCCCTCAGCTGAGCTGAAACACATTAAGTAAATGCAGTTAGTTTAGAATGGCACACAGTTTGGCTGCACTCAGCATTTAGAAAAGCACTAGCAAGCAGGATACACTCTGCACATGCTGTCTAGTCTTATTCAAATTCACTTTATAGCTGGACATTTTCCTGCTGTCCAGCCGCATGCGCCACATCTACTGAAGCTAAGTCTTTTTCTTCTGTTTTCATTGTTGTCGTTTTTTCGTCGTTTTTGTGTCGTCCTGATGAAGGGGTAGTGCCCCGAAACATGTAAATTGTCTTCGTCTTTGTCATGTCTTAGCTTGGTCCAGTTCCCTTGTTTTAAATTTAAGAATGGTTTTTCCTCCAAGCGGCAGTCACCTGCTTTTCTTGTTACTCTTTCTGTAGAAATCAAACTCATAAAATGTCTTAATAGACTAGATCAGTTTGTAGGCATATTTGTTGAAGGAGAGAGAAAGAGCGAGAGCTTGTGGAGCGAACCCGCTCCATCACATATTTGATCTACGCTAGCGGATATAAAATGTTCCTCAACTCTCTCCCCTCGGCCAGTCCTCCTTTCCCCCCCAAAAAATCAACATGAAATTTCTAGGCAACCCTACAGCATGCAGCAGCAATGACAAGAACTAAGGCAAGATAGTTTATCTATACAGACTGCTTGATTTAATTTCCTTTTGTCTTTGGTTACCTGCTCAATGTGCATTTTTCAAGCAGATGTTGCTTGCTTGAAATTCAATTTACAATATCATGTTTTATATATAAGTCCACCAAAAAGTTTCAAGTTTTACTCACCTCCTTCCTCTGGAGTTTTGCACCCACCCAAAGCCCTATCTCTTTCAGCTCTCTCTACTGCAGACAAGTTGGTGGTTAAGAAGCAGCATGTTTCAAAATACCTAAACACATAAGAGCCACAACCCTGTTCAAATCCAGAACAATATTGCGAGAGGTTATCTTATTAAACGTTTTGTTGTGTGAGATTTAACATGTATATTACAATACTAGTACTTCTTAGCCCAACAAAGGTTGGACTGTTGTCAGTATAATGTGACTGGGTGGGACTGAGGCCCGTGTTGTGACAGCAGTCCCACGTGTGGCTGCACGTAAACTTTGTCTAAGCAACATTGTCCTAATATACACCTAGTTTGCAGCGGGATGTTAAGTACCAAACACCCACCCCACAGTCATCCTGGAATACATCATGTTTGAACAATGCATAAACTGACCAAAGTATTGTGCTAGTTATAACAAAATGATCTGTGTACACCATGAAAGCCCCGAGTGTGACAGTATCTGGGAAGGTGGGGAGCAAGCTTTGCTCACCCACATTTCTGTAACACAGGCAGAAAGATCATACCACAGTAAACTATTTAATATGGTACGACATTTGAAACATGCAAATGAGATCATACTGCAAACAACTTACACCCATGCAAGGTCTTCTGACAGCTGCATCTTGTTACATGCAATGTGCTTCCATATTGAGTAGCTGAAGCAAAAGACAAGACTTCAGAATGCCACTACATGCAACTTCCACGAAAATAAATGACAACATTCATCCTGCGATGGTGATCTATTTTGTTTGGGGGCAGACAGTGGGATTCAATGTAAAATGTTTTTGCTACTCTGTGCCTGAACACTTGAATAACTCCTTGGCACAGCACTGAACTTGAGTGTCAAAGATCGTGGGTTTCAATCTAGCAGTGGACAAGGACTGTATTCAAGACTTCACTGACAGCCATCCTACCAAGTATTAATCTGCCTCTCCCCACTGACCATCTTACTGCAGCTATTAATTTACCAGATCTTCAGCATGCAGCTTAGTAATAAGGCTTCATCCCCCCCATACCCCACTGTAACATGGCCTAAGCTGTCGGCATGGCAAATAACTCCCTCAATCCCCTCCCCTCCCCCCCATCCCTGAAACAAACAATCCTGATCCCACACTTACCTTAGCTTTGGAAATCCTGTGCTCCCCTTATTCTTAGCATATATAAGAATTTTCTTGATGTTCTGTCATGATAAGACATCAAATGTATTAGTTTGGATAATATTCTTGCGATTCATAAAAACTAATGGAAAAAAATGGAATAATTCACAGGCATTTTCTGACAAGACATGATACTGACAGATGGTAAGCCTGTTTTCTAAAAGTCCAATTATGCCTGTATGCATATCAGGGATTGGGAGATATATGGTGGTTTGCCAGGCCATTAAAACATTAGAAATCATGCTGGGTCTTAAAATCACGTCACTATAGCCTGTGGGGCAATTTTGTGTGTGTGTGAACTGCTGTAGTCATATGAAAATGAGAAATTAAGCAACCTAGGGATTTCAGCCGGTCAGTGAGTTTCAAAAAATAAGTTACTAGGCCATCAGGCTGGTGAGCATTTTGTAACTTCGCTTAGCTGTCTGCGAGTGTGTGTGTGTGTGTTGGGGGGGGGGGAGATAGGTAAGTAATATCTTTATGTATTGTATGTCATGAGCAAGAAGAGTGGGATTTAAAAAAATATGGTCTTCCCTTCTGGTTGAATAAAAAGATATACATATATATACTAACGCTGAAGTTTAGTCGGGGGTGTGGTGCCACTGGAAGCGCTCCATAACTGAAGGGCTCTGCTTTCGCCCATAAGTCTACACCTGTTTTTGACATGTTCTGGACAGACAAAAATTAAAAACTTAAAAATATTCTTTACCGTCTGTAGTAACTGATCATTACAGATTACATTGCGAAAATATGGGTAGTTCACAATATTATATACCGGTTTCTCCTTTCCCCACCACTCCGCCCTTCTCCTCAGCCCCACAGTGCACAAAGATGCTTGATGCAGGATGTACCATTTTAATCTTAATGGTTTAGTCCTGTTACCAAAGCCACAGCTGAGAGATTCAAAGGTCAGTAACTCAACTGTGGGACTTTATTAGTAGGCCTATAGTTTAATATTAAAATTTAATTACTAAAAATAATTGCTGCATGAATATCTGATTTATAACATTCACAATTCATTTTGATCGAGTAACTCCATAACTACAGGGATATAAAACAGTAACAAAACCTAAAAGTCTGCTGTACTGAGAGGAAGCAAACGTCGAGATCAGTTTCCACAGCTCTGATTTACTGTTATCTCCATACGCGTCTAGCGTTTGCCAACACACGTTTCCTGGCATTGACCAATCAGAATCTTACTAAATTCTGTCGTGGCCGTTGCAGAACTTTTCCGCCATCCACATATAAACGAGATTGCCATTGGGCCACCTCACACAACCAGCAAGTATGGCAGGTGGAAAGGATTTTGCGTTTCTGTGCATGCTTCTGCTATCACTGTTGTGCCACACTGGTGGAGAGATCGTCAAAGGAGTAGTATCACTAAACTCAGGAGTCTTTGATAAGGTTTTTGCACTTGATTTTAATATTTTTTTGCAATAGGAAATCATTTGGTTACTGGCTGCCCTTTGTGTGGATAACGGGTTAATTCAATAATCGAAGCTTGTATCATGTATGATGTATGACATGTTTCCAGTTTCCACACATAATATCCCTAAATTTCAGAGTGAGAAGAGACCTACTCTTAGTTGTGGACACTTGCAGTTGCACGTATTGCTCATGCAACTCAACCCAAATGTTTTGCGAAGGGGGAGTCACACATTGATTAACAAGGCTTTATCAGACATATGTCGTTCAGCGTGATCGGTCAATACTAGTAGTAGTACTGTAGTAGTTCGTCACTGTTCTATGACTGTCAATTGTCATACGTTCTTTGTAACGCGGAACATCATTTTAATTAAGTTGATGTAAGTCGAGAATTTCTTTGTATTATCAATCAGAACATAATTGTCTGAGCTGTTGTAAAATTCTCTTTTTGTCCATCTTTGTTGTTCTGTCTTGCAGATCATTACCAGACATCGTGTGGTCCTGGTTAAATTTGATGAAACATACCCTTATGGCGAAAAGCAAGATGAGTTTAAAAAGGTTGCGCAAGCTTCACTATCCCAGCCAGATCTGCTTGTTGCGGAAGTACAGATAGCAGGTATGAATTTATTTAGATTCTTCCTGTTGGTGTTGGCCTAGTCCTCCAGACTTTCATGCATGAAAGGATTGTCGTTTATCTCTATGTATAGTAAAAAGTAGCTGTTTCTCCAGTTTGGCAGATGTACTTCTAGGTGCAGGAAATAGGGATTCTTCATAGAAAACTTTTGGAATATTGAGGTACTGCTTGTGCATAACAGGTAACTGAGGTTAAAATAAAAGATTAAGCAGATTTGCAATTTAGCAGTAAGAGGTAAGAGATCTCTGGATATTATATTGGAAGAAAAACCATCAGCTGGTAAAGTGAAATTGGGAATAAATTTTCTCTGGTTTGTTGCTACAAATTGAAACACAGTGTAGCCGCAAAAAACTGAAAATAAGCTTAAAGTTAACATTTTTATTAGCTTTGAGTTTGATGTGATTGAAGTTAGCTGACACAGTCACTGATTTATGGGCATACTACTAGGATCAATAACATTAGTCAGTCGATCTATGTGTCTGTGTGTGCAGGTGCCAGGTGCACATATACTCACTTCTGAATATAGATTTATTTTGGCTACTGTCCCTTTCTTTGCAATCGGTAAATTACAAATGGGTGTTGCTACACAGTTTGCATGTCACATTCAGAGAGCTCCTAAGGGGCATGGAAATAGACTGGACACAATGTGGGTAACCCTGGGATATTTTGCAGGTATTCAGGCTCTGTCCCTTTATTCTTTTCCCCCATTCCGCCCTCCCACCACCACCACCTGCTTTGTCATGTCTGTGTTGCTGTAGCTGTTGGTCTGGAGCATGGTTAAGAAAAGGTTTTAACAATAAATGACGACACAGATTAGTTTCTTTTTGCATCATGTTGTGTTGGGGGATGATTTACGACAAAAATCCCTTCTGTATGTTTAAATGTGCGAAATGAAGCTTCACACTCTCTTTACAGATTATGGTGACAAGGATAACTCGGACTTGGCAGAACGATTTGGTGTGAAGAAGGAGAACTATCCTGTGTACAAATTGTTCCTTGATGGGAAAACCGAGCCAATTTCATATGTTGGAGATAATAAAAATTCCGACAAAATCAAGAAGTTCATCATGCAGGAATCAGGTATAAACAGCTTATAAAATTGCAGTGTTTGGAGGGTCCTTGGAGTGAATACTTTTTTAATTTTATTTTAATTTTTTGTGGTTTGGTATAGGAGAGAAGCATGTGAGTATTCTTGCATAAATATCTCTGGCATCTGGTTTTTCTTCTTGCAGATGAACCTATCTAATCCAGTTAAACAGATTATGTTTATTTCACAGAATGGCTGTCCCTTTTTCCACGTCCAAGCTGTTGTGCTAAAAACATGATTTCTTGTCACAACACTATACCATGACCCAAAGTGCTGATTCAGCACAAAACGGAGGTGGGTGATGCCTCCTGAAGAAACTTACCAGGGTTATGAGGACGGCGCAGTCCAAATATGTTGGGTGACGACTGCCGCCGCCACCCCATATAGGCCGTCCTCCCGGCGGTCAGAGAGATCCCGCAGTAGTTACTGCGAAGTCACCCGCTAGCTAAGCAAAACAAGCAGCAAAGCTAACAAAGTAACGAAGCTAACAGTAAACACTGCGTGAGCACAGTTAAGTACGTCTGGGTCCACACCTGTAGACACG
>SMGT01008607.1:194566-217749 GCA_004794575.1 Lanistes nyassanus
CCCCCCCCCCCCCCGCAGTAAAACGGCTAAGACAGTAAAGCCTAACGCTGGGACAAAAAGTTGTAAAAAAGCAACACGCAGACAGAAGACGCAAGGAAAAGACACAAATCACTTTACTGTCAAGCCGAAGCGACGCAGTGCAGAGGTAGAGAGGACCGCCAAAGGCCAAGCCAACGCTGAGAGGGAGGAAGGTGAGAGCTCACACACACGTCCTGCCGGCAGCACAGCGCTTGAGAAAGTCGGTTTGACCCGCTCAGTGAGCTGTGCGCACGGGGTGCAGGCCCAGTACGCATGCGCGGAGGGGGCTTACCAGGGTTGCTGTGTGGGTTATTTTTTTTTTGGAGGTTGCGGTTAGGGATCGCTAAATTGAGAATATAGCACTTTGGGTCATGGTAAGTATTGATAAAGAAACACAAATTTAGAAAAGAAATTTGCATTTCACATAAGTTTAACACAATAACTTATTTGTTTTATTGATATGAGAGTTGGTAATATACATGTATTATTATTATTACTATTGCTATTATTATTTGCTTTGTGTGCAGGTCTTTGGCTTGGTCTACCGGCTTGTCTTGAGGAATTTGATAAACTTGTAGCCGAGTTTTTGAAAGCCACCCCTGAGGCCAGATCGGATATTGTTGCAAAGGCGGAAGAGGTGGTGAAGTCATTAACCAAGGAGTCGGAAAAAGAGTCCGCTGAAGTTTACGTTAGAACGATGAAGAAGATTCAGGAGAAAGGTGATACTTTTATTAACAGTGAAATTGAAAGAGTTGAGAAACTAAAGGATGGGAAAGTAAGCGACAAAAAGAAAGAAGAACTCAACAGGAGGCTGAACATTCTTACATCATTTGAGTTGCGTTTGAAGGATGAATTATAACTTGCTCTGTGTCTGTTGCTCCATCCGACCATACCACTCGTTTATGAACACTCAAACTGTTCAGCAGTAATCAAAGGTTAAAAATACTTTGTCTCACTGTGTCTAATGTCTTACCATTAACTTTGTAATACATTCAGCAATCTTTTAAGGAAACATCTAATTTTGCTTAGAAGACTCAAGAATTAGTGTGATGGAAATTGGTATTTGGTGTTCCCCCCTCCCCCATTTTTTTTTTTTGAAGTATGACAGGTGGGAAAGGAAGGTTTGGTATCATGTTCTTGATAGTAAATGGCTTGTAAGTTTATAAATCCATAGCCTAGAACTTGCTTGAGTGCCACCTGTCCACTTTTTGCCAGAGATGTAGCTTCTTGGTTGGTGGTTACACTGTCCAGGATGAAATCGGTGTAGTCACAACTGAAATCTTGTGAAATGCAGTGTTATGTGCTCCACCTGTGGGCTTCATTCCCATACCCAAGCAGAGCATTTCTGTGCACCTTGCTATGGTCTTGATGGCTTTTGAATGCAGTCTTAGAAATACAAAGGTGGCCCTTAGATGTGTAATATAGATTAAATGATGCTAAATTCTCAAGTCAGCTAGTAGTGGAAGCATAGGGTCTATTTCAGCAGAGACCAGAAAATGGATTTTTATTAATTGAAAGAGAAGTTCTGCAAAGTTTGGACTGTCAGGTAATTTATCAGGTTAAGTTAATAATTTGCTGTTATTGCTTTTACTGGTAACTAAACTTTTCCAGAATTTTTTTTATAGTTTAAAATCAGAATGTTTTTTTCAATGTTTAAAATCAGGTGTTGTATGTGTGTTCAGTATTGTCTAGCTTCACACCAGAAGTTCTTTAGTAATTGAGTCTAAATGGAATATCAGAAACAAGACTATTAGGTATGATATATGTGCAGCTGCCTCTCAACAGGTATGTATTTGTGCTGGATCAATTGATTTATGTATAATTTAAACAGCAACAGTGGTAACAAAATGTATCAGTAGCAACAAAATGTATCTACTCTATGTTCATATGGGTTTTATTTTATTTATACTTAAATTTGTGCAACTTTGTCATTGGAAGGAAAATCCTGCATGTTTGAGAAGCATTGGTAGTGATAATTATTTGTAAATCCTAATAATGTATGGGCCAGATCATAATGAGAATTCAAAGTCATCTGCCCCTGTGAGGGATATTGTAGAAATCCTCCTAAAATGCATTTTTTAAAGGGTAACAATGCATAAAGCCCATCGATTCATAAAACAGATTATCACAACTTAACCTAGACACAAATCTTCATACTTTTTTGTTAAAGCCTTATGATTTAAAATTTTTGGCAGATCAAATAAAAGTTTTGTATGTAGTTTTAACAAGTTTTGCCTTTTTCTTCAGCTTCAAGATTTCAGGAATGCTCTATTATTCTTTGGAAAACCTAAGAAGAGCTCTGACATTTTCCTACAAATCACCTTATTTATTACAAACTAATACATTAACACTCGGATATGAACTAATGATAAAATTATGTTCTGGTATTTTTTTAACTGTATCTGGCCCTTAAGTTCAGTCAAGATTTTCTTACACCTTTGACTTTAAGTCCTTAAATTGCTTAATAAAGCCGTTTTATATCAGCATAAACCAGTATTGAAAAGGAAGGCGACAGCCCTGTATCCAAAGTATACATTGCTTTAAAATCAGCTAGTCATTTTGTGGTCAGTTTAGTGTTAGATGCTGTTACTTGAGGCCCAGGTGAACTGTCTCAATGAGTCTGATGCTATGTATCATGCCAGATATGTTGGAACATGTATTTTTATAATAGCCATTCAGTATGCTTACTGCAAATAGTGTTATGTTTTCATTTTTCTGTAAGCATCAAAAGTACAGAAAGGAAATGTACATGGGGAGATGTATTCATGGGTCTGGTCCAGAATCGAAATTGAACTCAACTGGCACTTTCATGCACCAACCATATTGTTACGATTCTATTTTTCTGTAGCTGTAACCATAAAGATATTACTGTGTTGTGATGCCATATGAAAAAAAGCACACTGTTTGACCATGGGAGAATGCAGGAGAGAAATTTTAGTCTGATTTGGAAATCCTTGAGGGTGTGTTTATGTGGGAAATGTAATCACCATAATAGCTGCTTTTCTTGGTTGGTTCTTTTAGTACATGCTACCACAGTAGGGATTCATGACCAGACTTGAGAGATGTCTCAAATTTGTGAGTCTTATCATATGTAGGCTGATTCACAACGGAAAACTTTTTGGAGGTCGGCCTTCATGATATGGAAAGTTCTTGTTGAGTTCAACAATTCAACTTCTCAGCCTCATAGTAAAGTCATATGTTCACTGATTAAAATGTTTGCATGGGTGTAACTGTTCCATCTGGGTGATTGATAGAAATGTCTTCATAAATCTCACCATTGAAAAACGTTTTTTATTTTTAATTTGATAGCCGACAATTTGTGCACCAAGCATTGTGACAACCATTGAAAAGGAGATTTTTTTCTTTTGATTCTTGACAGATACATACACTGAAGTAGAGGTTTTCCTGCCTTTGCATGTCCTGTTAAACCAGTTTCCATCTTTTTGAGTTTTTGGAGTTGCATCCATGCATTAAAAATGTTTGTTAATGTTGCTGATTGTGTCGATTCAAATTTAGGGGTTCTCATACATGTACCAAGTTCCAAGAATTTGTTTTGGACATTAGAAACTTACATATTTCTTTATTTGATGCAAATGTTCAGCTTGTCATAAAATGCTCACAAGAAAACTTTTCAGCTTTTTTTTGTGTGTCTGTGTGATTACTTGGTTGTTAGTGGCCAGCAAGAAAACTACATCCACAGAAACGAAATACATTTATTATAAACATTAATGTATTTAGGGACCAAGCTTTTCCATATTTTAAATGGGACACAAAAATCAAGACTTCAAAACATTTTCACAAGTGGTTAGAATTGTGACAGAAGTCAAGATTATGTCCCCTGCCCCTCCTCCCCACAATCTTCTAGGTCATTGGACTAAAATGAGAATTAACTCGTCACCTCGTTTCTTCAGCTCATTTTTAATTTATATGTGTACATGTATAATATTGACAGTTTTGCAGATGGAGCAGGGATGAAAGTTAAAGCGATGAACCCATGATTATGTGGAACATTTCTGGAAATTGCTCTAAACAGCTGCATGCTGTGAATCAAAAGCAACAGGTTGGATGAGATGCCCATAAAATGTGATAAACTAAATGCAGGGTTGCTTTTCTTATTCCATCTTAAGTTCTAACTGCATGTTTTTCTACCTTCATCCTTCTCACACTGTATATTGTCAGCCAATGGGTGTGTGTCTGTGAGGGTTGGGGTAGATGGGGAGGCAGGGGTCCCCCAGTCCAAAATGAATGTGAGAAAGAAAAAAAAGAGTGCAGGCACATGCAAAGAATCATCAGCTCAACTCAAAAGATTTCAAAATTTAAACAATTTACTGATTTCAAAATGGATCTTTTCTTAAAGTGGACAAATTCATCCCGTGTCTTATATAATACTGGAGAACATAGCATTATGGGTTTCGGTTCCTTAACATCCTGCTACAAACTAGGTGCATATCGTGATGTTGCTCGAGACAAATGTACGTGCTGCAACATGTGGGAGTGTTGTCACAAGCTTTAGTCCTACCCAGTCACACCTGGCCAACCAGTCCTAGTGCTGTTACCTTTAGCACCAGCTTCTGCCAGGGCAGCTGCTAGACTGCCAATTTTTTTTAATTTTAGGTATGACTCGGCCGGGGCATGAACCACCGATCTCCCACCTCGGAAGCAGACAACTGCTAGACTGTCTAAACGTTATGGGGAGTCATTCATACAGACATAACATAGTCAGGCATCAAACAGTTCAAAGGGCCCCAGACTGAGCTGAGGCTCAAACCACTTTAGGAGGCAGACCTCTGATATGCTGCTGGAAGTGGGGGGTGATAATACTTGGTGTGATTACTAAAGAATCAAAGATAGATGTTTGACATTCTCTGCTTGATTCAGAACACATAGAGGACTTTTTTTGATGGTTTGTACCTAACCTACTGGCTATGATTTTGAATAAGAATTGTGAAGTTTGCGGTCTGGGAAAAAAGCAGTTAACAATTCCTATGGGTGTTTACGAAACACCAATGCTGTTAGTTTTTCTCTGCCAGCGTTGTCATGCTTAACTTTGGCATGGATGTCTTTTGATTTCCTCCCTGAAGGACTTCGGTTTTACTCCTTTTCTTCTTACAAGACACTGTCCTAAATTTGTGCAGGCAGTTCCTCAAGGTAAATGATCAACTGATGTGGATGCTTCGGAATTTGTTGTCTAGTTTTCCCGAATGCACTCCATCCGCAGGTGAATTTTTTTAAAGTTTGGGGTTTTTCTTTGTTTTGCTACTATCGTTTAAATCCAGTGATCAAGACTGCCGAAACTTTCGGTAAGATTTATAATTTATTATAAGAGCCAAGACTGCAACCCAAAGCTCTGCATGAAGCCCTAAGTCAAACCAGAGATAAGGAGTAGCTATAGTTTCTACTCCTTATCTCTGGTCAAACGTAACATAGTAACCCACTAGCGCGAGGGCAGGCGAAAATCAGACCGTATGGCCCAAAGAGGCTACAACAATACACTTATGTAACCTTTATTGCTTGGCCGAAGACAGATGCATGCAAGAACTTGAAGAAGCGGAAAACAAAGCGGAAGTCGGTACCTTTTCGTCAGCGTGCGGCTGAGACATAAAGCCGCAAGTGTTAAACATGAACCCCTAGATAGTTAATTCACCGCAGATACACCAAAGGTCATTAATTTACTGCCCAAGAGAAAGATGATTGAGTCAATACTCTACGCGTTATCAACGTACCTACAACTGCGGTATAAACGTCAGTAAAAACTAACTGCAGCACGGCATCTATTGGTAGAGTCTATCACATTGTGGTCACGTGACCAATTGAATAGCCGTATTTTAGGAGACGGATCGTCTGCGTGTCTTTTTACTATCTGGTGGTTCTCTTTGTACAGCTTAGTGATAGCAAAGATTTTACAGTACATGAAAAATCTTTGTTAATAGCAAAGAGGCGTCTAATACAGCCCCATTCCTTCATAGTAGTGCGAAATCACCGGACGGTGGAAGCACTGTCCATCTAAAATTACATGCCTGCTGCCTGCCCTGTGAGTGCATGTCTTTCACTGAAAGTTTCAGTCTGCGGTATCGCAAGAGGATACCCGAAATGTGTACATTGAATTATAATTATTCCTTTAAAACGTATATTCCGCCTTGTACATTCATCAAGCGTATCAGTGTTTCATGATCATTTAAAACATGACACACTGAAGATTAAGTGCCCTTGATGTGTTTGCTTGGCGAATAGACGATGGGAAAAAGTACTCTGTTGTACATCCCGAACATTATCGGTAAGTTATATTACCTGTGCTATAGCTGCATAATTTTCGGCATGGGATACTGATATGGATGTGTAGTCATGATGATTGTATTTGACTTGTTAAAGTTAAAAGAAAAAAATAACGATCCCTGTTGCGGCAAAAAAGAAATTGTAATAATTTAGTGGTAGCAAATTTTCTTAGCTGGGTGTGAGTCAAAATTGAAAAAAATGAAAAATGATTGTATAAAATATAATTATAATTTATATTTAATATTCTACTAAACGTATTTATGCATGTGTTGGTACATGAAAAAGAGATTCACATTGTTCTTGTTATCATACATCAGCAATATTTTATTATATTTAACTTTTTCAGGGTATATCCGTGTCATATTAACAGTTGCAGCGTTTCTTTTCTACCATCAAGAACCCCATCTGTTTATAATTCTGTATGGGGTGTCAATAACTTTAGATGGTAAGCAGTAAATAAATTGTCTTTACTTTTTTCAATGAAATCACTATAAAGCTTATACTTTATATCACTGTAATAAAAGCTTTTTTTTTAACCCATGCACCATGCAGTTTGTCTTATGTGCTGTGTGGAAAACTTAGTCATTATATATTTAGATCTAGTATACCGGATAATTTTCTGATAGTTTTATGTTGCTGTGCTGTATTCGTCTTTTACTGTGCTGTAGTCTGTTGCCACTGTGCTGTGTTCATGTCTTGATGAGTAGATCAAGTATTAGCAGGTTTCTGTACATGCCTTTTGTTATGATGCTCAAATGGTGCTGTCTCCTTTTCTTTACTCACACCAGATAAGTGTCTATATGTAATTCTCCTTTTGATTTGTTTTGTATTTTCTTTTTTCTGTCTTGTCTTGATAAAGGGGCAATGCCTCGAAACGTCGACTGTGTCTGTTTTTGTCCCAACTTGGTAAAGATTATCTGTTGCTCTTAAGGTTTTCCCTCCAAGTAACATTCATTTGTTTTGATATATGCTTATTGGGGACAATGATAAGCACCTGATAATCATATGTATTGCTGGGCCAGAGTTAACACTTGTTAATAGGGTCTCCTGTTTTAAGAAGTCTGTAAGTTCCAGAAGTCTTGAAAGGCTTTTCTTGTCGCTCAACATCTGAGGTGGGTGGTTATTGCCTTAGTTTCTGACTTGGCATAAAGCAACCAATGAACAACTGTCTCCTAATATCTGGATAACAGAGTCAGAAGATTAACGTTCTCTCTGTACTTTATGATGTGATGGTATCTGCGGGAGTATGTTTTGTACATCGCAGTTGTAAATATACCATTTAGTATTGTGTTTTTAGGTCTTGATGGCTATGCTGCACGCAAACTCCAGCAATGTTCAGAATTTGGGGCATGGGTAATTTCTTTCCCATTTTGTTTGTGCGTGTGATGCATGCATGTGTGTGATGCACAGATGTGTGTGTGTGTTTTCAAAGCTAAGAGAAGATGTGATGTTTTGTGTACTTCAGTGACCATAATATGCTGCAATTGTAAATGATAACAAAAGTACTGCTTGCAGCACAAAAAGTATTCTTCCACATACAGCTCATACTTAAACCTTTTCACCTTCTGTGAAGATTGCTGATTGAGCAAAAACGGCTCAAATTCTTAATGTGTTGAAAATTTCCAGCAGCATCCTTTGTCGGACATGTTTGCATTTATCACTAGACTTGCCTAATTACTAATGTACAGGTTCATATCTATAAAATCAGACATAGGCATTTTCAAAATAATTATTATCATAAAGTATAGTGATTAACGGTGATTGAAGATGTGAAAAATATTCAAGTATTTGAGTTTAATGCATTGGTGAAGATTTTATTACAGTTGTAACAATAGAAAATGAGTTATTGCATCTGTAGATATTCCACATGCATGTTTACGAACATCTGTAAGCATGTGCATGCATGCATCACACATTAAGACGTGGTTACGAGGTCTGTGTGAAAGACCCATGTTGTTGACTTTTTCAGTTTGACGTGGTGGTTGATCTCTTCAGTCGTGGTCTTCTCTGGTGTTCTGTGCATCAGGTATGCTGGAATATGACATTACATAAAGGCCTTTCTTTGCGCAGAATGACCGAGAGAGGTGATTACCCTTTCAAGTGGATTAGAGAATGTAAAAAAATAGAAAATAATAAAGAAGCATTGTGCATGCTGTATGTTAAATATTAACTGTTTTCCATTCACTCTTGTAGACTATTTTCAGCTGTGTCTCTTCATTGCCGAAATGTAGTCCATTTCCCATTTTATTCTGTACAGTATGGCTATCTGGTCATGTTTGTGGAATGGCTGACATTTGTGTGCACTCACTGTCGTGGTGCGCGATGGCGTATACCTGAGGACCACTTTCCGTGGCTGGTTACTAGGGTCATGGCCAATGGTGAGAAGTTCCCAGGTTTTTTTTAAACATACCAGTAGCATGATATATGAAGTGCCATTACATCATTTTCTTACTTTAGACTTCTATATTTCTTTTTGTCTTTCTCATGGTCTTTTCAAAAGTCACATACAAACCTTTAATTGCTCCTGTGTTTGAATTTTGGAAAAAGGCAATAAAGTCTATTAAATATGATTAAATCATTATCTTTTAAAAGCCTGCTTCAGCATTTTTTAAAAACGGAATGAGAGAGAGTGTGTGTGTAAGGGTTTGTGTGTATGTGTGCATGTGTAAAAATAAAACAACTGCAATTACAATATTGTATACAATATAATTTATGCAATACAATATTGTTTACAATACAGTATTGTGTGTTGTGGGGAGATAGAATTGGATTTGAGGACCGCCATTGGTTTACAGGATTCAAGACTGCATGGGGAGTAGCTGCCATCAGTGGACTGCATTTATTGCCACTGTGGCTGTATGCATGGAAAAAAGAGTGCCTGACAACAATGTTTGCCATGCCCCTTTGCATGCAGGTAGCTGGTGGAGTGCTACTCACAACAGGGAGAAGCATCTGCATGCTTGTAGAGGTAAGAACTGGTTGTACATGTAATAGGAAATGGGATGAGATAAGAATTGGTGTAACATTAAGCCGTAAAACATCATTGAGCTTGACTTATAATACACCATTATCATTGTGCATGTGTTTGTACTGTTTTTTCTTTTATTTGTTAGAATCAGGCAGTAATTTTACATGGAAAACTTTCTTGTCAGCACCTAGATCAGGGATAGGGGGTTTATAAATACTAGATGACGATGATGATGATTGATGATGATGATTGATATTGATGATTGATGATGATATTGATGATGATTGATGATGATGATGATTGATGATGATGATGATGATGATTGAATACATGCTCCTTTCTTTGAAAAAGCCTGCCACCTCACTGGCATTGCAGCAATTATCTAAAGGCTTTCTTTGATAAGACTTCTGAACCTGTTCAGGCCTCAAGTGAAATTAAAGTCGGAGACAATAGGAACAAAATAGCAGAATGCTACAGGACTGATTCATTGACTTGGAAAGACTGACGTTTGCTAACATGCTTTTGATACATGTAGATATTCATATCATTGTGATCAAAAGGGTAGAGTAAGTTAGGTGCATGAAAGATAATGTCATATACATAGACACAGTTTTAGGGGGCATGTTATTATTTTCTTGCATTAATGCTTATAACATTTAAATTAATCAGTTAATTGTTAAATTGTCTATGCCAACAAAGAATTCTGTGTCCCTTTCATTCCAGCTATTCTACATCAAGAATCATATCGAGAGTTTACTGGAGAATGGAACAGACAGAACAGAAAACTAAGCCAAGAGACCAAGCACTGAGCACAGATAGCCAAGCTTTGGAAACTTTTAGTGCTGGATATTTGGTGCTGAGGTCACAGAATGCATATTCTGAAACTCTCCTGTTCTCATTCACAGACCTTATTCCAGTATTCTGTTCTCTTTTTTGAAATGTCCCTTCCTGTTTTTGAATTCAGAATTATTAACTCTATAGCATCATGGGCAACTGTGATCAAAGTGGATTTGTGGGAGGACTATATCATCTTGTATATTTTTAGAAATAAAATAACCATAGAATCGGGTTCTGAGGCTGTGTAAAAATCAAAGGTAAATTTATCCTAGGAAAGTGGATTAATGTGGACAGCTATGGTGACATTATTTCCATCCATAAATATGGGAGTGATCCAGGGAATAGTAACATATATCTTGTCTGTGATACATACGAACATTGCTCGTTGCAAGTGTTATCAGCCACCAGTTTACAGGGGCTGAACTTTGGAAGAAGGGATAGGGAATCGGAGCATGTATTGTGGCTTCCTCCTCTATTTTCCTCTAAACCGTTTGTATCACCCCTATACCCCTCAATCCCTGATAGTGTCCACTTACCCCTAACCTGCAGCACTTTCCTTATAGCTAAATCAACCAACAAACCAGTCAGTCTGAAAATCTGCTATGTCTGCTCTGACTAAAGTTTCACAGTTGTATAGTAACCTTTTCTGCTTTCAGCTTTACCTTAGAACGCATTATACTCTAAAACTGAAGGAATTATTTGACATTTGACTATAGCTTCAGGACAGAGCTCATCTGATTTCATGAGTTAGTGAATGGGTTATTTGGTGCAATTTTGTAAATGCATTGTCAAAACCCCCAAATGTTTCTTAATACACACAATCCCTTTTTTCCCTTTTTGGTACAACACAGTAAATGAAGAAAACTGGACATTTATACACAGTCTGTTGTCCTGTCATCAACCAGTCCTGCACCCATGAGATTTGAACAGACCTGTATCATTGAAAAATACATAAGATTGATGAACATGAAAGGGAATGAAGAGCTTGCTATTAAAATTTATCACAAGACAGCTTTGGTCTGTGGTGTTTATCTACATGTGCTGTGTTTGGGAACCAGTGTCAGTAGGAGTTTAACAAATTGACATTTTCAAAAATGTCTGTTTGCTGTATTAGAAATATATAGGGCATAATATATGGGGGGCTCAGCTACTAAAATCCACTAATGTCTTCTTAGAAAATGTACAATGTTGTGGAAATTAATTCAGTCCTGTCGAGAGCTTGGCATACTGGAAGGAAATAACAGTTTTAAAAATTAACATCCTGCTGAAAACATGGTTCACACTGTCTCTTCTGAAGCTATATGCAAGATTTTCTTGACATATCCAGGGATTCATCATATAGTTCGCTTACAGCACTGGCACAATATTGGATGTTGGTTTCACGTCACCATGTGATTCAAATACTGTTTTGATTTTGGCCATCGGGGTACACACCACTGAAGGTCCCAATGCTTGTGGCATTTTCCCTCAGACTGTCAAAAAAGGAATGGAGACTGTTTCTACGTAACTTGCATGTGGAAGCCATTTTACCTAACTGGCATATGGTAGTTACTTTTAGGCTATTAACATGAAGGGGATGTCAATGAGCAGATTAAACTGTTCAATGGTGCAGGATCGCAAGATGGAAAACTTGTGCGATTGTTGCCAATACAGGGTAGAATTTCCTCTGCCACAAGGCATTCCCTGTGGACAGCTCATCGTGCCTGCTCCAGTGTGATCCCTAGCATATGTCTCTGAAGGAGAGGATCCTACACAGCACCAAAACAGCAAAAGCAGGATCCCAAAAGTTGTAGGGAAACTCACGGCAGTGATTGAATACCCTTAGCTTAAGAATTGTTGTCTTCTAAATACCATTTTCATGTGATCAGGCATATGGCCCTTTTCAGCAAATCTAGGTGCTCTTTGCCTTCCCGGCAATTCCCCATTTCTATTAAAGCAAGGGGAAGATAACTGCGACATCTCATGATTACAGGAATGTGCTATAGAGCACGTAGACTTTTGTATGGGTACATGAGCTGTAGTAATATGCGCAAAGACATTGCGATGTGATTCATTGCATTTTCTTTAGTTCCATGTCGGGAACAAGGACATAACTAAAGCACGGCCAGCTTAGGATCGAGAGGCGTAGGGTCAGGTATGCGACAAAGCCACTAAAGCTTTTATCCAAAGCAGTCAGGGAAATAAATCATACATGTATTTAAATGTTGGTCGAGCAAAGGCGCAGCATGGTAGAAATTCAAACAACCTGTCGATGGTAGATAATCACTGATTGAGATCCCTTCATCTGACATTCGTACTCGTAGCTCAGGCGTACGGTTCTGTAAGAACTGATGAGACGGATCGAGTAGCCACTTAAAAGTCACCATATTTTTGCATCTTCGTGAATGAATTCCGTTCAAAATATTGTGTACTTCAAAGACTGTCTCACATGACAAAAACTTTCCCCCGAAATTCATATGTTTTTCTCTTATAAGTTAGGGTTTGTGGGCTATATGTTAAAGGTGCATGTGTCACTATAGTCAGAAGAATATACACAGTTAAAAACGTTAACTATGTCCGCTTTTGTTTTGCGAATTATTTAAGAACGACGAAATCAGTTTTTCGTTCAGCGGTCATAACGTATTTGGCATACATCATGGTTATTTATATCCGCAATCTTGTACCTCTCGGTATAGAAGCCCACCAGCAGTCGTTGCAGTTTGGACACCAGAAGTAATTAAAATTACCATTGCAGGGCTTATCACATCAGCGCGTACGTGGGCCTTCCATGCAAAAAACGATGCTCGTAAGTCTCATTAACACTTTGAGATTTATGAAACTTTTATAAATGGAATAGAGATCAATGCTCATACCACCACTCCGAGAAAGTTTTCTTGCCAGTGCTATACCCTAAGTTTTCAGGATAGTGGAGTCACGTCAGCAGTTCTGAAATCTTGCAGAAAATGGCAACATAATTACAGCTTTAACAGTCGTTCTCGTTTTGCAGCCAGGATTTTACCGGTTCGCGTACAAATAATGAAAGACCAACATCTAGGATCTCATGCAGAAAGTGTCTTATACTTCTTGCCAGTTAATGTAGCTTCTGTTTGAGCCTATCCCTGTTTTGCTAAAAGCGGCATGGCTGGGTAGGGATAGCGGATCTGACAAAGTTAAAGTTAAGAGTGCAATCTGTTTCTGCTACATTAAAGAATGAGTAGACAAAGTTGGATTCCGCACAACAGTTTCTTAAGCACTGCTGTGCGTAACGATCAGTTTGAGTTTCAGCACCAGATTGGCACGGTATCATTCATTCGAGACACCTAACATGAGCTGCTAAGGCTAATATATGTCCTCACCAAGATTGTGTTTTCTCCTGTCATTCGACTCATTGCTTGGTGTGATCGACCTACACTTCCCAAAGGTTTCTTGTTTCAGAACCAGTTCAACTGAAATCGCAGATATTGGAAGTCCATTGAAATGGCCAATCCAAAGTCTCTCGGAGCTATAGGTCATAGTGCCGACAGATCTCCGTCGAGTTCGAAGGTCGCTGAATGGCAGGATTTGCTTCTAGATCTGGACTTTGGTCTCTGCACAGAGGTTAGGAAATTAATTGCCAGGTGGATATGATGTAGATTATATTTTATATGATCCATTTACAGGGAAGGAAGTATAACGCTGGGTATATTTTACTGACTTAATGAGATGTTAAAAGATTTGATGTACGATTCATTTTATAGAATTGGTTTGAGGTTAAAACCGGGAAGTGGATATGAATTAAGTAGACGTCATTTTATTGACTCATTTAGAGGGCTGGCTGCTTAACGTCCCTTCGCAAAACTAGGTGAGTATCAGGAAGGTGTTGCTTAAGACATTGTGCTGCCACACGTGGGGCTGCTGTCGGAACGCAGACTTCAGTCCCATCTAGTCACATTATACAGTAAACCCTCCCACATAAGACCTTCCCATATACGACTTTCTCCAGGGTAAGATCCAACATTTTCTGATTTAAACCATTTACTATATAAACGACCTCCCATTTACGACCACCTCCTTAACCCGACCACCGACCGACGCAAGTGGCCGGTTTTGCACAGTATACGACTTTCCCCGGTCGAGCGGAAAAAAGGTTAGCAGACTTTTTTTTTAAAACCAAGATGTTCACCGAGAAACGAGAAATGTTGACCTCAAATCCCCTGAGAAGCACAAAAGAACTGTTTTAAATCTAGGAAAGACATTGAAAGTGCTCCTAACAAAGAAGCAACAATGGCCTTGGGGAATGCCTTCTCTGCTGTGATCGTGAGAGCTTAATGTGATGTTAAGTAAGGGTTTAGAGTAGATGGGCAACAGAGACATCAGACATCAGATTACTTTTGTTATAAAATTTCAGTTTCTTTAATTGGCAACACCAGAAAGAAAGAAAGTTTTATTAATGATCTATGGTAGGATGAAGTTAAATATGATGAGATAAAGTGTCTGATGTGCGATAAAATTACATGTTCAGTAACTGAAATGTAATTAAAAAAAACACTATTTTAACATCTCGTTCGGTGTAAATAAAAAACAATTTCAAAACACGTGTTGGAGCTGGGTGCCACGATAACATTCATGCAGATGTGTTTATTTCTCACCCCATCCATCACGGTACAGGTATCTACATGTTGTACTAACGGTTCAGGGAAAACTAGTCCTCCCTTATAAGACCCGTACATTATGGCTATTGTTTCAGAGTCGTATATTGGAGCTTTGACTGTACTGACATCGGGCTAACCAGTCCTAGTACTGTTCCATTATAGTGTCAGGGCAGGTACTAGATTGCCGGTTTTTAAGTCTTAGGTATGACTCAGAGCACAGCCTTCTCTCTGTGTAGAAGGCTGTGTTCAGAGCCGAGGCCAACCACTGGAGCTGTCTTCACCTGAGTTAAACCCACATTAGTTAACACCAAAAATAACATTTTAAAAAGTCTGCACCTGTTGCGCGCGATGCAGGCTGTCAGTGAGTAGAATCAGCATGTCTGCCTGTGCGTCCTTGAGTTTCTCCAGCATGTGTATGTTGGTCAGGTACGCTTCCTCTAGTTCCCTCTGTAAAGACACAGCAGCGCGTTTCGAGAATTCCAGGTATCTCGAAGACCAAAGAATTAAATCACTTTTTAGGCGTAAGAGCGAGGAATTTTGTTTAACATCAGGTCAATCTTACTAGTTAGAAATATATGTTTACAAAAAGATTAAAACAGTTGCTGACCATCCTAATGTGTAGCTGATCATGTGAGGTCTGTAGCTGAAACAGTCGCCCAACAATGTTCTCTTGGTCGACGCTTACATCACATGTCGGCTGCACGTGCGTTGTAGCAACACCGGCAGGCTTACTCCAGGGTAGTAAACGCTCCGTAGCACTAGAGGGCAAGACAAAAATAATAGAACTGTTACTTGGGATTTTTTTCTTAATGAACTTACAAAAATTATGGCTTTCACTTAAGAAGTTGGTAGAATTAGTGCCAGTGTTCCGTCTAAGATATGTTTGGCGATGTCATCAGAAGACAAATGTATGTGTGCGTGCTCTCGACGTTGGACTGTTATGTCCAGAAACCAGTTGCATATTTGTGGATCCTCACAGGTTTGGTTGAGTTGCCTTTACTGGTTTTATAGACGACCATAATCTCATGTCTAGGATGATCACAGCAAGACTTGGAATATTCTACGTGTGTCTGCCATCTGGTTTTTGTGTGCGTGCACATTGACAGAGTTCTTACAAGCTTGCTCTAAAAAAATTCTAAGACATTTTTTACGATCGTCAAATCTTCCATAATTAAAAGTTTCAAAAACTTTTAATCAAAAAAAAAAAAACCTCATGAGTTTCGTGACAACAGACTGAAGAGCATAATTATGTTAAAATTAGAGGAACCATTTTCTCTTCATTTGACTGCCTATGGTTTGGTGAAATATACCATCATAAGTCCTCGTAAAATGAGCAGTCAGCACGCAAACTGATTCAAACAATACCTGGCCTATTTTTAAGAAAAGCTGTTCTACACTCTCCCCGCTCCCACTTTCTGTGTTTTTTCCCTTTCTCACTCCCAGTCCCACGATTGCATGGTTGCAGGGGTTTCGATATCTCCTGTTCGTACATACAAAGGACAAAGGAGCCTAAAGGTCCCTCTTATGACCGGAAGGCGGGATTCAAATGCTCATGCAACCCAACCCACAGACGTAAACCAGTGTTCCGAACTCGATCTTTGCTGTAAACGTAACAGATTCAAAATCGTGTACAGTGAACAAGCTACTACACTGCTTACAGAATCAACCCTTTTACTCTTGGGATCTTATCTCATTCAGTTGACATGTGACAGATGCAACTGTATTAAAATTAATCCGAAAAGAAATACCTATTGGAAAAGAAATACATATTGTTCGTAGTCGTAGTTTGAATCCGCCAAATCTCTGCAAGAGGCAAGCCAAAATATGGAACCACCAAACAACCAGTTGCAGGTAGACGGTCTCATCGCACTGATTTTCATGTTACCGTTTGTAGAGACTGGGCTGCCCTACAATAATAACACAAGCCATGTTATCTGCTATTTGGTTCAGTAACTATAAGACGCTCTTCACGTTTGCTTTTGCCGTAACTTCATGTTCGACTGTATCATTTCCGCTGAAAGTACAGACACCCTGTCAAAGGAAACATTTACTAAGTTGAACGCAACCCGCAGGCTTTCCAAGGGTAATAACCCCAGACGATTTATTGTCTGTCAGGTTTGTCAATGACCAATCGATACAGTCTGCGTTTGCAGACCGAAGCTAGAAAAACTGCGCTGTTTTGGTTTTTAAAAACTTCATGACTTTTCTAGGACTTGCAGGATAAAACAGTTTTCCAATGACTTTTCGGGCCTGGAAATGGGTTGGCCTTTTCCCCAAGCTTTTCCAGGACTTGGATGACCTGCACGCACCCTGGCATCTATAGCGTTAAGGCTATAAAACCGATTCATTCCGAAGCTGCGAAATCACCGACGGGTGAAACCACTTTCCCCAAAACAAACTGCCAACTGCCAACTGCTTGGTGCTGAAAAAGCATGGCGAATAGCATAGATGCACAAAAATCCACTAAACTGTAGCTGTGGTGATAGGTTTAGCACATCACACGTCCCGTTAGAGTGCAACCTAAATAGTAAAGAATGGGGAAACCTTAAAGAAGATCAAAACAAATACTAAACTAGCACTAAATTTTAAACCAACCCGTAAGCCCCCCCCCAGACATCTTTGGAAACATATGCTTGTGCTTACAGTACAGACAGTAAATAGCCATCCAGAAGCAAATACATCTAAATAAAATTCAAAATCAAAGTGTCCTCTTTTGTTAAAAAAAAGCACGGAATTCAACATTAACAAAAATTTAGAACAATAATAATGGAGAATTTCTATCGAGCGGACACCAACACCCCCCCCCCCCCGTCCTCACGGGCGCCGGACAGAATACTGTAAGTACGTGAAGGCACTTGTAGACACACGCACACAGACACACGCCATCGCCATACAGTGTTACACAGAGAGACTACCAGTTATGAACAGACAAATGGAGCAGCTAGTCGAGATACTGCATATACAAGTGCGAGTTGAGGGCGCGTTTGAAGGATTGGACTGTGTTGGCATGTCTGAGATGATAGCGCAGTGAGTTCCATAGCGTCTAGGCGTGGAAGGAGAAAGTGCATTTGCCATGTCTTTGAGCATATGAGATCATCAGAGGCTGAACATATAAACCTATCACCACTGAAAATACGAAGTCTAACATTTAAGCATAGCGCAGCAGGAAACTGCCAACAGGGACAGTGACAAAAGCAGCCAGGACACCGCAGAAAAAAGCCCGAGGAGAACTAGCTTTTACCGCCACCGGTTCAGCCCCCGCCCCGCCCTCCATCGTCACCTTTCCCTTCCCTATTCTGCGAAATCACCGACGGGTGGAACCACTTTCCCCAAAACACAACAACCACTTAATTGGTGTGGACTTTCGAACTGCACGACTGGTTGGAGGATGACATTTAAACAGGTTACATCTGAAACTGTTCATAGCTTTAGAAGGGTCGTCGATTTTTCTGTTTCTGATCGTTCGTCATGAAATGGATCACATTTGAATTGGGCTTTTTTCCCTGATAGTAGGGAAGGGGGCTTGCTTGTGTTTTCGGATATTTTAAAAGCTATCACGTCGCGTCACAGGTAATAACTCAGAGACGTTACAAAGAACCCGATTCTTAGGTAGAATACAGTTAAGTCACTGGTAAGGAAACTCGAAAGGGCACATTGGTTTTCATGATATCACATTTGTACAAATGGAAAAGGTTGTGTTAAATGAATAGACAGCTTGAATGGTTTTTAGTATGTGGGCTGGCTTTCATGAGCAGTCGTATCTCCTGTTCATTAGTAAAATACACAGGGCTAATGGAGCTTACGACCACTTTTATGATGGGAAGTGCAGACACGAGCTTCATGCAAGCCACTAAGCCAGCCTAGAGAAGTAATAGAGCGAGCAGAATGTTGTTGACGAAGACAGTAGTATATACCTTTGAGCATAACTTCTACGACGGGAGATGGGAGGCGCAACTAGGAACCCAACATCGACAGCCGTGCCAGACGAGGGAAGAGAGGTGGCACCCTCAGCCGCCTTGTGCTGAGCTAAAGTTCTGGAACATTCTTGCCTGAAGATGTCTGGTGCCGAGTGGGAGCGACATCGACATGGTCTAGTGTCGGCATCGCTGTCCTCGTGCGTGGGGTCGTTGGATGAGGTGGGGGACAGGTAGGAGTACTCGGGATGTAAAAAGTTGTTTTTACGGCTTGCGTCAGACGCGTGGTTGCTGCTGTAAGTCGTGAGCACTGCGCCGGCACTTACGTCAGAGCACGATGCCTGCGAGTTTTGACGGTTTATACCCAGATCAGCAGAGTCTGCAGATTCTAGCGTGGAAGCACTATCCACCCGAATGGCGGGCTTGTCTGCCTGAGGCAGCTCGAGGTCCTCGCAGTTCACACATTTGTTTAATGTTTCCATTTGTTTTTCCGAGCGCATCGTGCTTGGGGAGGAAGACGGAAAGTTTTCGAACGTCCGCACAGCAAACTGCCCGTCCGATGCGGCGCATTGTTCTTGTGTGTTCTGGTCCTTGCCCAGGACCTTGAGGTCTGTACCAGTCTGGTTCACGGAAATTTTTTTCGGAGCTTTAATTTCTGCACGACCCATTTCCAGAAGACTTCGATCGAGCGAAGCGCTTTCGGCATCGTTGTCTGAACTCGAGTCGCGGCATTTCGAGTCAGAATGATTGCATGAAGGAGGCAGCGCACGGCAAGGGTTCGTTTCTACAGCTCTGTCCGCACTTTGCACGTAGTTCATCTCCACTACTGTTTGGTTGTCGGATGGGGATTTAGCAGCGTTTGACGTCTCATCCGGTCGGACGTCACGGGCTGCCAGGTGCTGTCTGATCTTGACCTCCTTGTTCCCAGCGTCCGTGGAGACAGACTGACGACGAGGTGACTGGGGCGATGCGAACTGGTTGCACTCGTCGTCCTCAGACAGCACCGGGGCATAGCACCCCCCAGGCGAACTGTGCAACAGCTGGGTTACTCGCTGTTGCATGCACAGCTCAGGAGCCGTGGACCGGGGCGTGCATTCGCCCTCGTCACTGACATCACTTCCGTTCGAACAGCACAAACACACGCCTCGACCTTCCTTGGCGACACTGTTGTCACAGCAAGCCCATGGGAACTTGAAGGGCATGCCGGTGTCGCAGCCGGTCTCCGAGTCTTCGTCTGGCTTCTGACGGCGGGCTTTCCGGTGGAAGATCTGCCTGACGCTAGAGATGAAGGACTGAAAGCGTCCGTAGGTCTCCGGCGAGGCGCTGATCTGGCTGTCCATGTCGTCACCCGTGTAGCAGTACGTGTACGTCTTTCCGCCAGGCCCAGTGCAGGTGTGGGCATACCTGTCCGTCGTTTTGCCACCCAAACACACTTTGACGTTGGCACCGGGTGCAGTTCGGGTGGGTGAAGTGCAACGGCCGGTTGTAGTGGCTGTGGTGGTAGTGTTGGTGGCAATGGGTCGCATGCTGAGGCGGTGCCGGTTGTTGACGGTGGGCAGTTGGGCCATGGTCCCCATCTGCTTCAAAGGCTTTACCTTCTGGCGATGAGCCTCGATCTCGCGCAAACGCCGCTGGCCGTAGTCACGGATGATGGACTGGAAAGAGCAGCAACATCAACAGGCACAATGTGCGTACACCCCCTCCCCCAAAAATGCATACACACATCCACGCGCACGCGTGCACGCGCACCCACATACTCATACAGTGAATAAAAAGTTGTCTTTTCCTACTATTTTAAAGGAAGCGACAAACCATTTGTGAAATTTGCAGGTGCCAGTGCAATCTTAAATTGATTAAAATTAAATGTTAGTCATGCTTTGGTTACCTTTGACAAGTTTAAAAACTGAGATAAAATAAATGTCTGATTCATACTCTGGGACGCCACCACGTCTGGGTTGGCAGTGACGTCATTCGATACATACGTGGTTCTTTTCTTTTGACAGGCCCTGTGGTTTGTAGCACATGTAATCAACGCACACGCTTCGATCCACCTTTGTAATTTGGATTTAGAGATCACGATTCAAGACACTTTTTATGCTTTTCCTCCTGCATCCCTGTTGCATCGTTTGCTAAAGCATCCGAACGCTGCACTCTGGGGTGTGCAATCTGTGCTGAAGTTAAACATCTGTTGTTAAAGCCCAAGGACTCCCTGTCCTCGGTGACCGATTGGCGCCACATGCAGCATCTGCTCTGGTGCTCGTGCACAAACATGCCCCCCTTCATCACCCTAAACATGCCCTCCCCACTTCATCACCCCAAAGCTGAACTTTCAGAGTTTTTTTTAAACCACAGTGAAAATACGGAAAGACTAAGCGAGTGTTAAAACGCCACTTCAGATATCTTCGTTTTGTTTTGTTTTGATTTGTTAAAAATGTTTGTTTAGTCTACTTGTGGCTTGTCTGTGCTTTTCCCTTAGCAGTACTACAAAGTGTTAAGTTCCACAGTTTAGGCTTTTCATTCTACTTACATTCCATTGTATGAGTTAGCCAAATAAGTAATATTAATAGAACGCGCAGACGATAATTTAATAGATCTTGGTCTTGCAAAATGACAAGTCTTTTTTTTCTTAAATAAAAGCGCCATGCTTATGACTTCGGCATGCCCTTTGTAAGAAAAAAAAAGTCTGCTTACCTCAGCGTCCGGATGATCCTTGAGCGCCCCAAGCACGTCATCACGAGACAAAACAAACAGTTCGGAGTAACCGACAGACCTTACGTCAGCTGAGCGTCTGTACAAATTGTCCAAAACATAAACGTGTTGAGTGATTTCTTGGTTCTTGAGTTTTGAGCCCCCCCCCATCTCTCTCTCTCTCCTTCTTTCTCTATTTGTGCGCGTGCGAGTGCGTGGTTCTCGTGAACGTTTACATCTGTGGATGCAAAAAAAGTCCTAAAAAGTCCTCTCTGTCATGTCTCTGTACGCGCGTGTTTACGTGTGTGGGTGCGTGCGTTCACAGGTCTGTTCTTGTGGTTTTTGTGAATGTTTAGGTCTATGGGTTCTAAGAAAATTCCTAAAAAGTCATCGCTGTCATAACCATTTTCATTGTCTTTGTCGGTGTCACGTTTCATTGACTATATACATATCATCGGGAACAGCCAAGACTGTAACAGTCATTGCAACGTCCTCATCCCATCAAAAGGGTTGTTATTCAAATGCACTACACTTTCAGACTAGCTACACTTAACAAATTTACCTGTTAATTCCTCCATCGAGGTTTAGAATTCCAATTTCTCCGAAGAAGTCACCAGCTCCCATTTGTTTTAATATAGTCCCGTTTTCGCTGCAATTTATATTTCATAACATCATTTTCAATCTTCAGTATTTATTGAAACAAAACGACTTTTCTAAAAACTGAATTTAAGGTTCGTTCCAACTGTCCTCTCCTTTCCGTAATGAAACACTGTAAAACTTGACCTAAAATGACTATGTAGTGATTACAGAACAAAGAACAAGAAACAGTGCAAATAACAAATAAAATGTTGGAACTTTTCAATATGTGCTCTTCACTCAAAGCAAGACGGTCTAGTAGTTCTTATCATTGTGTTCTTGATCAAGCGAATAGTCCAGGCGATCAGGTTTGCTCTGGGCCATCTTTTGCAGATTAGCTACTGGAGTAACGTTTTTGCGCTACCTTGCTGAGATCAATGCGAATGATTGCCCAGTAAACCATTGGTGTCAAGGCAGGGACTAAAACATAAATATCCGTTGATACCTGATGATCTCCACAACACCGTCGGCGATAATAAACATTTCCCTGGCCACCTCTCCACGTCGACAGATGAGATCGCCTGGCGTGAATATGTAGGCTTTCATCTTCAGAACAAGGTCGTGCAAAAATTCTGGCTGGCATTCTTGGAAGATAGTAACCTGTAAAAGTAGTCGTGAGATCTTGAGGTCGTCGGCTCTGTTTTGTGTTTTTGTATGGACGAAAGGTTTAAGATAACACTGAGTGGCCATGGATGTTGGCAAGAAGACAGGTCCTTTTCACGGCAGGCACACACACACACACACGAATGCGAGAGTCATTTGGCTATGAAGAGCAAAACATATGTTGTAGAGTTTGTTTCCAGTCACAGATCTATTCGTATTCCATTCATAAAATGCAATGTAATCTGTATAGTCATCGGATTCTATGGGCACTTTTAATTTTCGGAAGAAGGTTCTGTGGCTCATGCAACCAGCCCGCATGTCAAATCGTATGCTGCTGTACGTCAAGTTAAGCATTACACAGCAAAATGCACATAACGAAAACGGAAAACCTTTTTCAGTGTCTCCAGATTGACGTGTATGGCCAGCTCTGTCTTTAGCTTGTCAGGCAGAAGGCCCAGGGAATTGATGTCACATCCGTTCAGCCGACCTCTGTTGCATATCCAAGGAGCAGTTATGGAGCAGCTTAACGGAGGACGTACAGTTAATGTACGACAAGGAAAAAAAGTTCGATTCTAAGTAAGCCTTTGCCTGAAGTGCTGATACGAACATCTGTTAGAAATCGGGGGGGGGGGGGGG
>SMGT01008608.1:17960-40753 GCA_004794575.1 Lanistes nyassanus
TTTTCTAGTTTTTTTAAAAAAAAGGAACATGTGACTGCTGCTAGGAAAATAAATTTAACAAAAAGGTACTGAGCCAAGCTACGTTGAATGACACAAACCATCAATCAACAGTTTTGGGGCATTACCCCATTATCAGGACAACACCAACACAGAGACAAGAACAGGCAAAAGCTGTATGACCTCCTTCAGCTTTTTTTTTTTTTTTGCCTTTGCCTATTCTTGTCTGTGTTTGTGTTGTCCTGAGGAAGGGGTAATGCCCCGAAACTGTTGATGGATTGTCTGCGTCATTCAACGTAGCTTGGCTCAGTACCTTTTTTGTTAATTTACAGTGTGGGGTTTTCTTTTGTATGGCAGCTAGGTCATCCATAATATATTGTATTTCAGATTGAAAACTACAGTGGGCCTGCTCGGATTGTGGTGTCACTTGTGACTGATGAGGCTCAGCCTCGTGCCCATGCCCACAAACTTGTGGGTAAAAACTGCAATGATGGGATATGTACTGTTGAACTGCAGGCCACTTCAGGACCAATCAGGTGCAGACCCAAACCTTATTTTATTTCGCATTCGCATTTCCAATTCATTCAGTCATTTCTCTGATTTCTTTTTCCAAAATGACAGATTTATACCTTTGTTTTGTGGCATTATGTGAGGAAAACCTACTCTTTTGAAAATATTTGGATTGGATGGATTATTTATCTTGGCTGAAAACCACCAGAAGCCTCTGTTGTCAAAAGTTGAAAGATGGGGGGGCTTATTTGTAAATTTGAAAACTGGTCAGGCACAATCTGTAACTTTTGCCTTGTATCCACAACCAGCCCTTCCAGTTTGCTCTGCATGCAGATGATGGTAAAATGCTGTGGAATGGGATAATGTCTGTATTACATTTCAACAGTTTCCCCAATCTCTGCGTGCTGCATGTGACGAGAAAAAAAGCAGCAGAAGTGTTACTGAACCGCATCTTGGAATCCAAGAAACTGGAGAAGAGACTGAAGGCCAGCGATATGAGTCTGGATCCTAAAATAACAGGTATGTGCCTTGCACCTGGCCAAAGGGTGAGACTAACATAAATGCATGTTGCAGCTGGTAGAAGTGATGGCATACCAGTTATCATGGTGGTCTTTGAGCAGATTCTACCCAGCTGGTTCAGCCCTCCACATAACAATCAAACATAACTTTTCTGACTTTGATATAGTTAGTTGTTAGCACCTGTGTTTTGTCTTATTAAGAATTTTCTGTAACTAATTATGGACATCCGAAAGGGACTTTGGAATTATGATTGGGTTTACCCAACATAAAATTGCAGACGTTACTAACGATTTTAACTTTAAACTGTTTTCAGCAATAAGTTTGTAATTTGGTCCATATTACTGTAGCGGTGGTTGGGGAGTGTGGTTTGTTTTATAGCAATATATACTGACTGCTATAGATTCCTATTGCAGCTGAAGAGAATATGAATGCGAGAAAACAGGCACAAGAGCAGTCTCGGAACATGTCTTTGAATGTTGTGCGACTCTGCTATGAGGTGTTCTTGCCAGATGCTTCAGGGCAATTCTGTCACAGGCTAAACCCTGTCTATTCACAAGCCATCTATGACAGCAGTGAGTACCTATCTGACACCAGTTGTTAGCCATCTTCTTAGTACTTAGTGGACTGGATGCTAGTGAAGGTTATGCTGCATGCTGATAGGTCTCACTTTTAACCCAAACATGACTTGCACAAGATGGATTATACTGGAAGATGGGTTGTATTTGTTGCTTGGCTCCGTTCCTCTCTTGTTAACTATGAACTATTCTGACAGTTTGATCTGAACCACAAAATTAGCTTGTGTCCCCATGGTAAGTCACTTGGAGATAAATTTAGTCAAATCTATATTTATGGTACTGGCAGCACTCGACATAACCGTATGGAGTTATCTTTCAATAATTTAAGCACTCAGTCCTCATTTGTTCTTTATTATCCATATTTATGCCGCATTGAGGTAAATTGCCAGGACTTGACGACAAAGGCCTAGTCTCAGTGATACTGAGGTGTTCTGAAAGCAGTGGCTGTCAGCAAAGCAGACAAGTGAGAAACATGTTCTCTTGAAACAAAATTTGTGTTTTCAGAATCCCCAGGGGCCTCAGCCTTGAAGATATGTCGCATGGACAAGTATGGTGGCTGCTGCACTGGCAATGAGGAAGTCTTCCTGTTGTGTGAAAAAGTTCAGAAAGGTGAGAATGCTCAGTCTGTATACATGGAGATATCATGTTTCTTAACATTGGAGACCTTGATGTTAAGCTTTACTTTCAGTTTTTCATTACATCAGTTTGACGAATTTTCAGACATGGTGCCTGTAACAAATTTCTAGTATTCTTCAAGACATTTTATTTAAAAATCTGCTCAAACGTGTTAAATTAAAACTCTGTTGAAAACTGTTCATGTTTTAGACTCGATGAGATTATAAATAAAACGGCAATTAACTATATTCTAAAGAATTTATAAGCCATCTTGTGCAGGTGACTGAATAATAAAAAAGAAAAACTGCAGAATATTTTTATGACTATAAGTAACTTGCTTTGGTGCATTGACTTGCCACATATTTCTAGACACTAAAGTAGGTAGGTAGGTAATTTTAGAGGGGCAGTGCCTCCATCTCACAGTGATTGTGCACTATGAGGGGGTGGGGTCCTATTACTAAGCTACACACTGAAAGAACCACCAGACCGATAGCTGCTGTAAGATGGTCAGTGTGGACAGGCAGTTTAAAGTTAGGAGGAAAAGCCAAATTGAGTCTTCGCAATGTTGAAGCCCAGAAAATAACCCTAGGCCACTCCTGGATTTGGACCCGAAACCTTTCACATGCTAGTTCACAGCATGTCATTCCTTGCAGAGCTATCCAGGCACTAAGGCTGCAGTTCTTGGTGTTGGGTAGTAAATATGCTTCTGTAGATAAAACAGTATTGGTACATGTATTTTGTAGTGAGAGGGGGAGGGAATGACAGATATTGAAATATTTAAAAAGTATTTGCTTTCATGTATTTATTTACATGAGCAATTAAGTGGAAATAGAGAATCAGGTAATGTAAATACATTCTATAAAAATTGATTAAGTTGTCATTAAACAGATATGTCTGATAGTCTTTTAATATTCCTTTAAGAGTAGCTCTTGTCTGTATGTAATCAGAGGACATAGCCGTACGGTTTGTGGAGCACAATGAGGATGGCACGGTCAAATGGGAGGCATATGGCAACTTTAGTCCACTAGATGTCCACAGGCAGGTAAGAGATTTCCCTCCACTCCCTCCACTCCCCCTCCCCTCCCCCTCCACTCCCAATAGGTTCCACCTTCTGGCCATTTAGTCTGTACAGAATTAAGTCCTCTTTGCTCTTCAGTTTTAAGTCATTGCTGCTTCTGTGTTTTGTTAAATAGCTTTGGAGCTTGAACAAAATCTAACACGAGAGAAAAATGTGAGTCTGTTCGAAATGAGTCTGTGTAGTGTTTTATTTGTTTGTTAAACAGTTCATGGTGCCCATTTGTTTAATGTTCGAAAAGACATTCGCCGTAGAGATGTTTAACTGAAAGCATTCCACAGTTAGAGTGTTATTTAGTGCATGGTAAATCCTGTACATTTTGATTCCTACGTGCACTTTTCCTTTATTGCAGTATGCTATTGTCTTCAAAACTCCTGCCTACTACAATGCCAACATTGACAAAGCAGTAAATGTAATGATCATGCTACAAAGGAAAACAGATGCAGAAGTGAGCGAGGCAAAAGCCTTCACCTACTATCCGCAGAACAAAGGTTCGCAGATAAGTCTTCTTACACAAAATGACACCTGGAAGGTGCACATTTCTTTACATGTCATTATTTCAAGATGGAATAAAAAAAAGTGTGACAGACTTTTGTGCATTCTGTTTGCAGATAAAGACCTCATTGCCAGAAAGAAGCGGAAGAAGCTTCCTCTTGATAGCACCTTCAACTATTATGGGGGTGGGGGGGATGGTCCAGGGGGAGGGGCACCAGGTGGAGGGGGGATGGGTGGAGGAGGCTATGGTCATCTAGGTGGAGGTCATGAAGATCTGGGTGGCGGTGGTGGTGGAAGAGGTCCCAACAGCTACAGTGTTATGCTGCCTAATGGGAGTGAGTACAATTCAGTTTCTGTCAGCTGGTCTCAGTACCATGGACAACCATACAAGGGAGCCTACCATACCCAAACGCTCTGCCACGTTCCTTACTTTCGACTCTCTCTTTGCTACGTGTTTGGGTACGGTAGGCTCCCTTGATTGCATACGTCAGCATACGGTTGTGTCTAGCGCTGCCAGTACTTTGTTGGGTTGTCATTTGATGATTTATAGCGCTCTGTCCTCATTTGTTCCTTATTAATTATATTGTGCATTTTGTGTAAATTGCATACGGGATAAAGTAGTCATAGCTGAAAAACTTTGTCAGTGACTGCTTATTTTCATATTTTAGCTGTTATCGATACTTTTATTAAAATGTATTTGAGCAAGTGTTGTTCCTAGGGGTCAGTCAGTGGTAAGGACTGACTAAAGCTCGAAATAACTGATCGATTTCACCCATGTCAGGACAGACTGATCAAATTTACACATCCATGATCTATTGGTGTTTTGTTTTTGTTTTTTTTGCCCATTGGATCAGGTTTGCACTTTGAAATTTAAGTCTTGGTATTTTGTATCACAAGGTTTCTCAGTACATGATGTCATCAAAGAGATATACTTTGGCTGTTTCTAAAGAACGGACAGATGAGACAAAGCAAGCTAAATGCAGGGCTCTTGAAGTCTCCCAGCCATGACCTGTTAGGCTGTTTGAATCATAAGGCTCAAAGATGAAAAACACTACTGCTTGTTATTGGTTGCAGCGATTCAAAAAAAAAATTGTGAAAACCTATTAAGTTTCTCACCTAGTAACAGCACTGTGAGCTTATTTTTGGTGAATTTTTGTGTGGTATATAGATTTGACATTTATGGCACTTGTTATTAATCAAATAAAATTACCTTAAATTTCTTGCAATAACCATAACATGAGGAAAAACTGAGACATATAGCTTGTATTGTTTAGATGTTTAATAGTCTTTGATGCATCTCGTATTCTTTCGACAGATATAGTTGATCAGTTAGGTGTCCTTCCGGCCACAGTCGAGCAAGGTGAGTGGTAATGTCTGTAGCAAACGTTACAGGTAAAAAAGTATTTAATAATAATAAGAGTATTTGTAAGATGCCAAGTCTTTCAAAATAAATCAAGGTGAAGATGTTTGCTTGTTACGTTCTTATGTTTAATTGCCTATTTTAGCAATGCAGGGTGTTTTATATATGGTGCTGATAGGGTATGAGAGGTGGGTGGGTGGTAAACTGTACAGTACAGTACAGTGTACAGTATTTCCTCAAGTTTTTGTTCAAAATCTGTTGATTGAGTGCTATTCCAGCAGTAACCATTATTTGAAAGAAATGTGATTTAAAAAAAACCAGTTTGGTTTTGGTAGGTAATTGTAGAAGGACAGTGCTTTCACCTGGTGGTGATGTTTTTCGCATAGTAGGGGGTATGGGGGTTCTATTATGTACAAAGCTATGTACTGAAACAACCACAAGACTGATAGGTGCAGTAAGATGGCCAGTGCGGAGAGGGAGATACTGTTATAATGAACGGCTGATTGTAGGATGCACAATGTTGAACCTGAGAGATAATCTTTGACCACTTATGGATTCATGCCAGCAACATTCAGAACATTTTCCCTTAATGCACTGCAGCACTATCCAGGCCCCAGTTTAGTTCTTTCTGCTGTGATGGCTTTTAGTTTACCTGGCCAGGTTTCATCTCACCTGAGGATTTGAAACAGAGAAAAGTAATCTAAAATGAAAGAATGAATGACCTGGTCAGGCTTTTATTACTGATAACATTCACTAACTAACCAGTTCGGTTTTCCAGTTGTAAAGGAGGAGTTTGCGCGGCGCTCTGACAGCCCTGACCAAACCTCCACAGACGATTCTAACCAAAGTGTGTATGCCGGCCCTTACGGGGATCCAATGATGTGGTCCGTCACACTGCCAGGCGATCTTGAGATGGATGCAGCTCCGCATTCGCTTCGGCCTTCTGTCCGCATTACAAACAGCTCCATTACCCACTGTGCAAAGAGACCAGTCTGCAGTCTGGCTTCATCTTCAGAGTCTTCAAAACTTGACGGTTCCACAACACTTTATTGGAAAGAATCATCGGCTTCTACTCCCTCATCTTCTGTAGCATCCTTCACACCAGACAACAGGATCAGCACTCAAGCAGGGGCGAAAGATACAGTAGATGGTTTGTCAGTAGAACAGAAGATGGCCGACATGGCCCTGCCTGCAGATGACGTTGTCATTGACAAAGCTGATTCAGTGCTGAGTTCTGCTCATGCTAGCATGGCACAGGAGAGGGACATAGAGGACATGCCTCTGTCACCAACATCATCGGTACCAGATGTGTATTCGAAAAAAGACAGGAACTCTCACTCTGATGCTGGCTCCCTAGCAACCAAGATAAGTGAACCTTTTGTGTCAGAAAGTGTGAGAACAGACGAAGGGTTTTCTGAGACATCAGAAGAAGTATCAGTAAGAGAAGAAGGTCCCAGGAAGATGGAAACAGAAGCTGGACACACTGCAGAATCCAGCAAACCAGGTTAGATTTTAGTTTTGATTTGGATCAGCATTTGGATTTTGTCTTGAAAATCTAGAGTGTAATGGTACATGGTCGTTATACCTTTACTAATTGTATGCCACCGTTGTCATGCTGTGTGGCCGAACTGTGACACTGGCGTTAGATGATCCAGGCCTATGAGCAAGGCTGAGGGAAACAGGTGCATGAGGGATGGGGGTTAGATAGGGTGGCAGTGCAGAATGACAGGAAGATGCAGGACTGGTTGCAAATTGATGACATGATTTCAGTCTGGCTTTGCCATAATGACAGTTGGTAGAACTTCATCCCCACTTATCGCCACAATTATTCTTCCTATTGGACAAATGCACAGTTTCTTTGTGAGTAACCAGACATTTCTGACATTTTTGAATGTATTGAGCTTTCATTGCGAATCCTTGAACACAGAGTACACATGAAAAGAGCGCGTGCTTGAATTGGATTATATTTGATACTATGAATTGTTCCGCTAAAAATTATTTAAAAAAATTTTCATAACAGCATATAAAATATTGAGTGCTTGTGTAACGAAAATCATACAAACTGTTTTCCTATGTTTAAAGTTAAATATTATTACCCAGTCTGGGAAATGGTAACATAACTTTAAAAAAATTACTGCAAATTTCTTGAAATTTCTAGCAAAACAAGATATCCCTGCAAAACCTTTTAAAGAAGCAACAGCAGCTGTGAAGAGAATTATGGAACAAATCACAACACGCATGGTGAAAGCTTTGCAAGACTACTCTGAAACAGGAGAAGTGCGTTACCTGTTAATGGTGCAGAGGCATCTCGCCATGGTGAAAAATGAAAACGGAGATTTGTAAGTGAGGATTTTTTTACATACATGTAATTTATATATCTGCCTCATTCTTTTTCTGTATCCACTTCATCCGCTAACAATTTTTTCCCCAGGTAACACAATAGCGTTATTTTTTTAATGTAGGTCCAGGCAGCTAGTACAGTCCCATTTAAGAGAGTAGATAATTCCCACAGACAGTAAGGACTTAAAACGTAACATGTCGTTGGTGCTGATGGACTTGGGTTGTGTTTGTTTGGGTTTTTTCAATCAATTCATGGAGAGTGCAATGGTGGTTAATTTGACAGAAGAATTTGCTGCATGTCCTTAAGTTTTTCATTTAGATTTGTTGATATAAAATACCAGAGTTGACCCTTTTAATCTGGAAGTTTTCAGTTCCACCTTTGTTTTTTCTTAACCAGTAGCAAGCGTTACACAAGTGTTGTTTTGCAGGCCTGTCCACCTGGCGATCATCAACAACCAGATAGGTGCTCTGCAACAGCTTCTTGATGTGATGACCACACTTCCCAATGCACGTGCTGCCGTGAATACCTACAACTACTTGAGACAGGCAAGCTGTGAAACATTTTAGAACAAAATTAAAACAGTGCATTCTGGTTCCTCGGAACGCATCAAGAGTGGAACACTTGCTTGGCTTAAAACAGATTTCAGTTAAATACTTACATTTGTATGTAGAAAGTTCTGTTGAGATTTGTCTAGATCATACGGCTGCCTCTGTTAATTACTGGTCTCATTAAATTGTATCAACTGTAGTTTTGTGATTGAGCACATTGTAAATTATAAAGAAAGTCCTTTCAATTTATCTTATTTTATTTGTGGAAAGAGCACCTTGACTTTTTTTCTTCCTTGAATTCCATCCTTCTCTTTTACCATGGGTGCGGGTGTTTTCAGGCCACTATTCTGGTGGCACTGGACCACAGCCCTTGCCACCAAGACTATGAGACTCTTGGGTCCTGGGTCTAATCTGATCGGCAGCATGTTTCCTTTAGATGTGGAGCTTGCTGAGCCATAGCTTCTGCCTCAGCAAACACCAGGCAGCCAACCATACTCACTTTCACTACCACGTGTATCTTGGGAAACATTTATGCCCCACCCTGAAAGAAAACCATTTGCCTAAAAAAAGTAATTTAACTGCAAACATTCATGTTCATGTAGGACTTTTTAGACTGGAAAAAAACCTGTGTGCATCTGTTTGAATGAAATTGTTTCTGTGTCTCAGACACCCCTACACTTGGCTGCAATTATAATGAAAGTGCCTGTGTATTACAGAAGGCCCTACACTTGGCTGCAATTATAATGAAAGTGCCTCTGTATTACAGACACCCCTACACTTGGCTGCAATCATGCAGGAACCTCTCGTCATCGAGATGCTGCTGTATGCAGGTGCAGACCCATCACTGGCTGACAGGAACGGCAACACACCTGCACACCTGGCTGTCATCAACAACTCTGCTGAAGCACTCAGAACTCTTGTAAAATACCTGCGGCCAGGGGTCACTGCAGCAAAACCATTCCCTGAACTTAATTACCTGAATTATGATGGTAAGTCCTTCATATTTGAATTATTGTTTTGGAAAGTAGATTTTTTGCTGGTGTTTATTTTTGTTGAGTCATCTTGGTTCTTTTTAAGGAAGGGGAAAGTAAATGATCATAAAATATGACTTACAGGTTACACACCTGTTCACCTTGCTGCCCAAAGTGGTAATGTCGAGCTACTTAAAATACTGGTTCATGGACGTGCAAATGTGGATGTCCCTGATGGAAAAAGTGGACGGACGGCTTTGCACCATGCTGTTGAGCAAGATGACTTGCCTGTGGCTGGGTATCTTCTCATGGAAGTGAGTAGCTGTCATATTAATTTCATTTTAAACTTCTCTGATCTGGATTCTTGGATATGGTTTGTTGTGAGAAGATGGGTGGGGATGAAGAAATGTTGTGGATGCTTTGGACAGGCAGATGACGGGTAACAAGGTGGCTTTGGAGGTTGGGGAAAGTAGATGGGTATAGTAACTTTATACCTATATGTTTTGGCTTAATAGATGAATGTGATTACAAGATGTCTGTAGAATGAAGGAATACGTGTCTTGACTCAGTACAAATGTAGATTACTACAGATGTAATTGTTGTACATGATTTGAGCAAACAAATGACTACAGACTTAAAGAGTTTAAGCAAATATTTTCGCAGGCCACCAATGCTGATGTTAATGCCAGATGTTTTGATGGAAACACACCCCTCCATATTGCCTGTGGACGAGGTCTGGTTGGGATGGTTGCCTTGCTGATGACAGCAGGAGCCAATCCTGATCTGGAGAATGAGGAGGTGCCATCTGAGGATGAACAAGCAGCAGATTCAGAATCAGAAGAGTCAGAGGAAAACCATCCACGGAGATGTCGGAGAGGACTGCAGCCAATTGATTATGCTGCAGGCAATGAAAAAGTCAGTTCAAGTTGTTGCAGAATAGCATGCTGTTGTTAACCACATCAGCAGAATGAGTTCTAATGCTCCCAGAATTATATACATGCATTATTTCTTTCTTACTGTTGCTGTTGCCTTATACATAGTGTTGTACAATGCTTATGCTAGTGTATATTGCGTCCCCAGATTATCCGTGTTTTGAAGGGTGACCAGTATCTAGGGCAAGACAACATGTCGGCGCCAAGTGACCTGCAGGAGGACTCTGCAGATGACAACACCACCACCATCCAGTCCGGCTGTGACAGCGGGCTGGCAAGCATACCTATATCCGCAGCGCCTGGTAAGGAAAGACCTCCACTCCTGCATGTTTCCTTTTATGTTAATTTCCCCCGTTGCCAGTTGCTAAGAAGCATTATCTAAGATGACAGCTTTTTAGTGTGTGTGTGGGGGGGGTGGGGGGGGGTGTGGCCAGTTGTGGAACATCTACCATTCTGACCAACCTGGTGAGCTCCAACGGGAGAAAGCCTCATCACAGCACGAGACCACTTGACTACAGCACGTGTATAACTGTAGGGACAGTTCAGATCCATTTGATCCCAGCAACCAGTGTAGGGTTGCCCAGGGCTGTAAAATTTGAGGGTGACAATCACCTCCAAGTCTAAAATTTTGAGGGTGATTTTTTCAGTTCTTGGGAGTGATGATCATCCCCAAATAATTTTTTTTCCAGTGAAAGGATTATGTGTGAGTAGCTAAGTATTAAAACGCTCCCACCGCTTTAGGGGACTGTTCCGCAGTCGAATTTTGCTACAGTTGCCGGTGCATGGGAGAGTGTTTTACAATGACTTATCGAAAAGGCTCAATAGAACCCAGTTTAGTGGAAAGGGAAATATAATCTCATGGTTTTAGCGACATGCACCATTTCCCTTTAGAGTTACCTCTCATAGACCACAAAGGGGGATGATATTAGAGGGGAAATGGCATTTTCCTGACCGCGCCAGTTGCTACAATACTTCCAGCTGCCATGTTGTGGGTTCAGTTCG
This sequence comes from Lanistes nyassanus, assembly GCA_004794575.1. NCBI lineage: Eukaryota > Metazoa > Mollusca > Gastropoda > Architaenioglossa > Ampullariidae > Lanistes > Lanistes nyassanus. Next base: position 28,901 of record SMGT01008608.1, read on the forward strand.
GATAGTTTTTTTTCAATGCAGCTTTTTGCACAGAACTCACACCAGACAGATTTCAGGTAGGGATAATTTTATTCTTCTTAAGTTTTACTTTCAAACTGCTTTGATATTATGTTTTTATTGCCGTTAGTTTTTTTCCTACATTTTTTTTTAACATGCATAGGTATTATAGGGGAAGCCCAGGTACATACGATGAAGACTATGGGCGAAGTTATGGCCTCCTTTATGCCGTCGTTAATGAGTTAAGTAAGTACAGATTATTAGAAATAGAATATGTGTTGGGTAAGAGATTGTTTAGGTGTCCATTGTAAGACAGGTAATCTGTAAAGTCAAGATTTTCTTCCATTGTTGTAAACCGGCCAGACAGTGCTACCCAGCTTGGACTCTAGACTATCACTTGTTTTTTTTTCTTCACTCACTCACTTGCACACAACACACACATATTTGCTGACCCGGAGATAAACACATTCTTCTACAATCTCTGCCTGAAGTAATTCTCAGATTTTGATACCTTGATGCAACTGCGCAAAATAATCAGCCATTTTTGATTTTGCACCACCTAATGTTTTTTTAAACTTTCTTTTTAAACTTTTTCAATGTCCTCATAGTCTCAGTGTTTTGGGTTACAGCCATTTCACCCCAACTAGCAACTGATCTTATCAACAATTTCAGCCTCAAAATTTCTGGTTTTTCTATATTTAAGCAATGTCAGAACAACATCATGATAACTATCCAGCAAGTGAGAATGCATGCAAACACAAGGGAAGCAGTTAAGCTGCTTTCTGCTAACTTCAGTTGCTTTGCAGTACTGGGTACAAAGTATGTTAGGTCTGTTGAAAATATATGTACGTCTCCTCAGAAAAAAATGTGCATAGACGGTACACACATTCTAAACTTTGTGCATGATTTCACCATTTTTGTATGTAATAAAGCACACATGCGTAAATCGGAAACCCTGCAATGATTATAAGGAAGATAATTACAGGATGCTGCTTTAGTCTAGAAAACAATATTGTGAAAGTTTGAGAAACATCATTTTATAAGTCACAGCACATCGGCTTAGTAATATTGATGTAAATCTCTATGGCAAAAAGTGGACCTTTACCACATCATTGTTAACATTGTTAATATCCACGTCTATTTTTCAATACACGGTTTTATAGCAAGGTCAGTGCTGTAGATTATTGATCAGACATTTAACTTCTTTGTCAGATATATGTGATGTGCAACGGCTTTTTCAAACCTCAAATGGTTGACACAAACTGTTCCATAGTCAGCAGGTGGAACTGACTGGGATGTTTTGTACTGTGCTGGAACTGTGTAGTCAGTGAGGCTGAGTTTCCTTCTGCAATGATCAGATTGTCCTGTGCCATGATTGACAGCCGTCTTTGATGTGTGGTTAAGCTGGATACTTCTCAGAGTTACTGGCAACTCCATGTTAAAAAAGTTATGTGACTGGTTTAATCATACATTTCAAACAAAGGATAAAGGAAGAGGATTTATACATTCTTTTTAAAATGTTTGTTGAAAAGTGTAGATTGTCCAGTCACACTGGTAAGTCACCTGCCTTTTGTAGGTGACATGGAGCATCTGCAGTATGTCACTCGTGTTGAGCTGTCCGAGTTGCTGGACAAAGTTGCTGTCGGCAAAGATGTCTTCACACTTGCAGCAAAGCTGGGTTACGATAATCTCACAACCGCCTTGGAGGTCATGGGAAGCAGTGGCACAAGCCCGACCCGCTTCTTGTTAGACTACCATGAGGTTTGCAGCTCCACTTTCTTCTTCAGCTGAAGCTTATGCACACAGTTAATTAAACATCTTGTTTTTCCTCCAGTTTTATTTCTCTGATGTAGAATCACATTAATGGAAGCAGCTACCAGAAGCAGCATATTATCCTACGCTGAACTGGTTGGCATAAATGGTTAAGACAGGCAGTATGTGAAAGTAGAATCTGACTGGTGAAGAGATTCTTTTTATTTAGATCATCAGAATTCACATTTAGAGAGGCTTTGCCTGCCTTGTCTGATGTTTACGTTTGTCATGAGTCTGACATTGGTTGCACAGACTGCAGATGGCAAGATAGGTCAGCTGCTGCACTGCCTGCGGTCCATGGGTCGCGAAGATGCTGTGGAGCTGATCAAAAAGGCACTTGACGGTAGGTGTATTCCTTACAGAGAAACTGCCACAAAGGGCGACCTTGACCTTGAGTCGTGGATTAAGCCCTTCTTTAGCTTTTTTTAAAAAATGTTATTCTGGTGAGTTAAAATAACCCTGTCCATCTTGAAATATGTTTCGTAAAACTTGCTGTTTTAATTTTTCTCCCCACATGATTAGCACTTGCAGTGCCACATCACGATTCCTGTGGTACCAGACATGCTAAAAAAATATTGCATCAAAAACCAAGAATGTTAACCTGTAGAGAATAAGTTATTGGGGAAACTGATATTTAAATATACAGTACATTCAACATACATGCACAGTTCAGGGCAAACATTTTACTTGTGACCAGAACAAACTTGGTTGTATCAAATTGAATTCAAATGGCTTGAGCACATAGCATGTTTATGTTGTGCTGATAAATGTGTAATTGTCATTTCGATTTAGTTTCAGGTGCTGTCAAAGAAAACCACAGCCTACAACATTCACTGATAGACTCTGGGTGCATTTGATCCTACTGACTTTATCATGAAAGGGACTATTCATACAGCTGTGCTGTTGTAATTTCATGTTGTGCGTTTGAGGTACAATGTATCTGAAAATATTGCCCATAACAACTGATGGTTTATTGGAATGTGTTTCTGTGTACAGTAAGCTTTATCTTTACAGCCTTTCTTAATGTATGACATTTCAGTCAAGGTGGAAGACATGATAATGAAGGTGCATAGACTAGAACAATCAAGAGCTGTATGGTACATGCCTGGTATATGCCCAACTTGGTTGACCTTATGACAAGGATTGGTAGGCAGTGCTTTACTGAATGTATATTTTTGTCTCACAGAAAAATTGTAGCGGACTACTAAAAACTAATGAAGTGAAAACAAAGGAATATTGGTAAAGGGATATCAAACTTTCTTTATTAGCAATGTCACAGAGATGTAAGATTTGGGAAATATGAGACATACCTTTGCAAAGACAACCTCTCTCCTTGGTTTATAAATAATGTTTTAAATGTAACCGTTTTTCTGTTGAGTTTGTGTTTGTGTTTTTTAAACAGGCATATATGGTTATCTTTCAGGCATATTCAGAGATCTGTGCTGTAGTATGCATATCCCAAATTAGATAGAGTCATCTCAGGCACTTATTATGTGCACAGGTGGATGGTAATCACAGTTTCTTCTAGTGCATCAGAAAATCTTTCTTTTTGAGAAGCTGAATTCTGGTTATTAAATATTTCCTCGTGAAAAAAAAAGCAATTCTGAGAGTCGATTGATATGCTGTTTGTGCATGTATGCTTGTGTATATGCATGTGCATGTGTGTGTGTGGGTGGAAATATTGACACATGTAGTTCTGATCTGTGAGTCACTTATTTTATGATGATGTATGCAGATTTAAGTGTGTGTACACATGGGTATGACACATAGATTATTAAAGCTTTTATGTATAGATTGAAAAAAGGCGCGTGACAGCATTTCCTGAGATTAAATGCAAAGACATCACAAATGTGGGTTAAACAAGGCAAGAATCACCTTCCTGGAGAAACACAGAGGAAGAAAGCATGCCATCAGAACAAGTGCAATGTCAATGTGAAGTAATTTCACTTTGCAACAATAAAGGCTGGTCATATCTTGCACAGCGTCCTTGGCTGTTGATGTACCCCATCTGCATGTCGTGGCATATAGGCTTACCCCCCTTTCACAGCTATTGTTCTTCATCATAATGTTCACAGTAATTGCATGACCTCATTTGGATTAAAATTCCATGTTGTCGAATATGATGTTTGACTTTGAAATCCAGAGGGTAATAAATAGAGCCAGAAATGGTAATCTTTCTTTATTGATCAGATGTGTAGCTTCCGTGGTGATTGACCAGGTGTATGCGGCATGTGGATAGAGTGCTTTTTGTCTGGGACAGCTCCAGCTTTCTTTGTGGTCACTTTGTTCCTGTGATGTCTTTGGGGGCTTGTTTGGTTCAAAGAAAAAAGCCGACTGGATCTTAAATTTATTGGAATCATAAGATGCATGTCAACCCGGCTAAATGGCAAGTGTGTGGCTTTCATGAGCCAGTCAGTAACTTGATGGATTGTTGGAGTACTTAGACTGGAAAACAAGCTCTGACACCAGCTTGTACATCTACCCATTTTTCTCAGTACTTTTGCCCATCCCTGCAGACTTGCAAGCAGTCATTGTCCCAATTATGAAAAGAAGAAAACATGGTAACATAAATACATGCAATATATGTGCACAGAATAGAAGCAAATGTTCTACAACTTTTTCTAACAGTTGGGGATATAACAATAATACTCACTGATCTGGGGGTTGCAAAATTATTATAGACTAGCTTCCAGAATATAAAGCTAAATTGTCTAATTCCATCACACCAGCTAGTCCAATTTTTCCAGTTCCATACTGCATTGCAATCATCACCCTTCTGTCGCTATCATCATAACTATGTTGTACAATTGTACAATTATGCTTTCAAGCTATGGGTTTTGTTGTTGTTTTGGAGTAAATTGTTTTCCCCAGTTTAGTGATTAAATACATTAATTACATGGCCATTTCCTGCCTTAAATGTTTGCCTCGTAATTTATTCACAAATAAATAAATAAAATGTGGATTTTTAACGCGCGAAAACACATTTTATGCACACATCGCGCGGACGAGAGAGACAGACACTCTAGTGAAAGCAATGAAACACACACACACACACACATAGAGGGAGAGATGAACGGAACACTGACCAAGGACGAAGGAATGAATTCAAATGTTTCCTTTGTTTGCAATGCATTTGTACCTTCTGAAAGTTATAAATCTATATACAAATTTCCGAAAATTCCACATATTTGGTTCGTCCCTCCGTCCGTCATCGCCCACATCAATGGTGGCACGTCACCGCAACGTCGTTTGCGTTCTACGTCACGCGTCACTTGTGTTGAAGAGGGTCTGTGTGCTGAACAAAGGCACAGGCCAAGACTGTTAGGTCATTGGGCATCAAACATTGATAAGTTGGACGTCACTGACTGATGTGGCCCGGGTAAGTAATGAAAAACGTCAGGCGGTGGGAATGGAACTTGTAAAGCCAAGCAAAGAAACCAGAGTTGCCTCCCTTACATCGAGGTGTCACACCCGTGACTCGGCACTTTCCTACACAACAAGGAAGAGGGGTGTGTAGCTTGTTATACATTGTAACCTCACAAAACTTGCAAGTCATTCTGTTATGAATATCAGTTACGGACTATGTCCTGGAGCGAAGAGGAGAAGGTATTTATAAGCACTGTTGCGGCCCCTCAGTTCTGAAAACCGAATGAGATTCACATTTGCGAACATCTTTCCCAGTGGCTGTACATACATTGCTTACGTTCGACTTCTAAGCTTGGTGACAGCATCCTTGACACACAACGCAGCCAGCAGTGCTAGCAGGTCTACCTGCCCGCGGCGAGAAATGTCAACACAGAAGCAGCCAGTTCTGTTTTTGTCTCACGGAGGGGGACCGTCATTTTTCCTGAGCGCCAGTGATAACCCGATGTTTGCTGGCATGGATAAAGATTCAGACGCCGCCAAATATTTGCGGAAACTCGCAACAGAAGTATGAATATATGCAATGCTTTAACATCCATGGTTCGTGCATTATTTCTTAAGTAATCATGTAATGGTGGATTTATCGCGTTGCGTAAACCATCTGGATGTCTTTCAGATCTATACTTGCATAGACCAGATATGAGTACTGAATGATCTTCAAGATTGACAAGTTTTATAATTTTTCATTCTTCTTATGAAAACATTCAAAGCTGCATTTAAAAAGTTCACTAATACATGTAATAACAATATACCAAGACAGAAAATACTTCAGACACGAACTATAATAGCTTGATCATATGCACTAATTTTTTAAAGTTTTCAAAACTTCAAACTGCTTTTGCACAAAAATTTGTTAAGTGCAGATTTCCTATACTGTGCAGTTGTTTTCTCAAAACCATGCTTAATTAGAATTAAAGCTCCTGAAAAACTTTTCAGGCTAGAATTTACAGATAAGCAGTTCATAATCAAAGGGTTCGAGACCCATACGGACACATACAGGGGCTATTTTACTTTAATGCCACTCCTTGACCTTTTATCGCCACCTTTAATACACCATTAAGATGTTTTAATGCATCAGGAATGCAAATGGGGAGGGGGGGTTGGGGGACTGTTTTTATAATGTCGTGCACTCTTCTCTGTTAGGAAAATCTGACTTCTCATAAGGCAGTCCTGGTTGTGAGCGCTCACTGGGAAGAGCGTGATGTTACTGTCCAGACAACGCAGAACCCAGACCTTTATTTTGACTACTATGGATTTCCACCAGAGAGCTATAAACTTACATGGCCAGCACATGGGTCTCCAGAGCTTGCAAAGCGAATTCAAACTTTTCTGGAATGTAAGGAGATAACATGTCAGACCAACAACAAGAGGGGTTATGACCATGGTGTGTTCATACCCCTGAAACTGATATATCCAGATCCAAAAGTGCCGGGTAAAAATTTATGTTCTATCACAATTAGAAATTGTGTGTGTGTATGTGTGTGCCATTTGTTCCAACTATATTTTAGTATGTTAACATTGCTGTTGTACTAATTTTAATTTTAAAAAATGGTGTTCAGATGCCAGTTGCAATAAGTTGCAATTCATTTTCTCTTGTTCATCTGCTGTAGTGTTCCAGCTTTCGTTAGATTCCAGCCTGTCCACAGAAGCTCACCTGCAGCTAGGAGAGGCTCTGCAGGAGCTACGCGGGGAAGGAATCCTGATTGTGGGGAGTGGTTTCACTACACACCGCATGAGACCTAGCTCAGACCCAGAGTATGGAAAGAAGATGCAGGTACACTTTAGATCAAAGGGATTGGGATATGGGTGGGCAGACTGATTCGTCTCCTTGGCCGACCCTCAGTGATGTGCATACCTACGTACATGCTATGTCAGTGAGTTAAGAACATTCTTTCATTCATTACTCTTGTGCATAGAGCAGCAACAAAAATCATCCACAGCTGTCTTTGGCCATCCTCTCCGGCATAGTTAAGGCCAGTAATGTTGTTAGGCCATTGAGCAGTACTCATTTTTCTGTAAAGATCATGAGTTTTTAGAAAGTTTGTTATTTAAAGGTTGTTTTATGCATGTGTAAGCTTTTCTGCTCTGATTCTTCTCTGTACAATACATGCGCAAACTTTGGCCTCCAACATAACATACAGTTGCAAGTGGTGTAGATATTCTGAAGAGAGGCAGAAGAAAATAAAGTGGCCTAGATGTTGGGTGACACTGTCATTTGCTTTGTGGCAGCAAAATAAAGCTTCCCACTTTTTAGTATTGACCTGTGTAGTAGTCATTGGAATTAGTTACAGCTGTTTAGCTTTAATTTTTTAAATACACTGCTATCTCCCTTTGCAGGAATGGCTTCATAATGTGTTGACAAACCCTGACCTGTCACCAAATGAGCGGCGTGACATTTTAGTGTCATGTGACCGTTTGCCACTTGTACGCGAGGCACATCCAAGAACAGAGCATTTTTTGCCCTTCCTCGTTGTCATGGCAGCAGCAGGATATTCTCCTGGAAGAATTCTGTTTTCTGCTTCCCTTCAAAGCAGTTGGGTCCTGGAGCATTATATTTTTGACAGCTGAGCCAGTCTTCTGGACTTATTTGAGTGTTCGATCTCTCAGCAAAGGTTCTCGGTGATTGGCACAGATTTTCTTTGATTTGATGCAAAATTTATTGCCAGATGTGATTTCCCTAAATTTAATTGTTTTCTCCTACAGAGTCGGATGTGAAATTATTACACATCAGGTTCTCAGCAGTGTACAGTAGTATGAACAAACTCTTAAAAATGCATTGCTCTTCATAGTTTTTGTGTTTCATATTTTTTTGAATCATGTGATTCAAATGATGATCTTGCTGAGGCTCATAGCGATAAACTTAGTTTATAATGTATAAGCAATGATTAACTGACGATTCGCTGAAAGTCCAGCATGAAATGACCTCTGCTTGGGGATAAATACATGGTGAAAAAAAGAAAGTGAGCCAAGCTACAATAACAGAATCACTAAGGCAGCATCTCAAGGGTTTTTGCTTTCTTTAGGAGAGACACAAAAACTAAAGGCTACTTGAAACCACTTTAAGCACTTAGATCAATAAAAACAACAAAATGAAAGAATGATTAGCAGTGTTTTTCTCTCTTTTTTTTGTGCATTTTGTGTTGTAACAGTTCAGGCTCGGTTTTCTTGTTGTCACCATCAGATAAAAACCTATGAATAGCTGCTTGTTTTAAGTCGTATGGATGTGGAAATTTTTATTGATTGCAGGTGGATTTTTTTTAAAAGATGTGATTCAAAATATTTACAGTCTTCTAATAGCAAAGTTAATTAAATACCGATATGGAACAAACACGACATGTATGTTTCTTACATTTTGAAATTGTGAAATAGGAGGAAGCCATGCTTGTCAAGTCTTACATTTTCTCATAATTCTTATAGAATTTTGGCAATTTTTAAGTCTTATGGTGTAGGCCCAAAATCTTAGTTTTAGTCCTCTTTTCTCCTCATGGAGCAAAGGGCCTTGACAGTTGTCCTCCCCTTTCTGCACTCTCTAGCTTTTTTGCTTATTCTCAAGAAAGGTTGATGGCTTTTAGTTCTTCATTTAGACTCTTTCCAGGTCTGCTCTGGAAGTGATTTTTCATGACATTTGAAGTTTGAGCTTCCAATCTTATGTCTTTCTAAAACTTATCAAAGTACTGTTCATCAGAGTCACGTGGTGTCATCAAGTGCCATGTATTGTACAGATGAGTCCAGCCACAAGCATCAGTTTTCATCGTGACTTTACTTTTGTTTATGTGTGTGTGTAGGAATGTGTTTATTTTGCACTGAGTCTTTTGTTTGATAATAATAAGTTTTACTTTTGTGGTGTCGTACGGTGCAATCTGTGCGTTTCATGTGTTTCTTATGGTTTAATTCCTGGTCAAACTAAGATGAGTAAACGTTTTACGTTACGAGGTCTGAGTAGCTTGACAGACTGATGTTATCCATAATCCTGTGTGTGTGTGTGTGTGTGTACAAAATGAAATATTTTAAGAAAGCTGAAGAAAAGTAACACTAACTGGTAGCGTCTCTGGTTACATTAGCTAAGAAACTTCATGCATCTCTTTCTCTCTCCTATGGAAATTTTACCCAGACGTTGACAGTCCGTGGTGCGTCACTAGAGGAAAGTGAGTTTTTACTTTGTCTATATAATCCGGACATGGTGGTGTAATGGTAAGGGTTATTGTACAACATGACCCAGCAGGAAACAAACCATACCATAGAACTACAGTCGTATATCAGCAGACCAGACCCCGTGACACCAAAGTGACTCGTGCTGGAGGAATTTAAGAGAAGAAGGAAAAAGGCGCGTAGAGATTTAGAACATATCAGTTTTTTCTGTGAGCAAACACGACTGCGCAGTCTTTAAATTCGTCAAGACGCGTCGCCTGCTGGGAAGATATACGTAGCGCGATGGCTTCATTTTGCATCATATTCACCAGTTCGATGGACGCCTGTACAATCTGTTGCGCACAACGCAACAGGTTTGCACGTGCCGATGCTGACTATATAGGAAGTCTTCTGGGCTAAGCATCATCTTCCATTCTTCCGATTCTCTGAGCATGAACGTACTAGTAAAACTTTAAGGAAAAAAATCACGTTTAAAACTGGATGAAACGCGTTTAACCAATTGTTTAAATGCCAGGCTATTCCATCCAAATTCCAGATGAAACCATGACGCTGACAGACATCCGACCGTAGACATCGTTCGAACCATGTCATCAGTGTGTCTAAACGTTTCAAAAGAATGAATTTACTGTCAAGTACTTGTTTGTCATATTCACAAGTGTTTATTCTTTTTTGGTTTAGAAATGGTCCATCAATTCCTGATACTTGAAATATATATAAGTTACAATGCAAAAAAGTTTATGCTGTACACCATATCGCATCGCCTGCACATCCCGTCAGTGTCTGAACGTAAACGTAAGAAACAACTAATTTCACGTTTAATATTGTCCGAAATATTTCTGCTTTTTACTGTTAAACCAAAGATTTTGGTTACACGTTTATATACTAACATTTCCATAGTACAGGACAGGCATGTGCACCGATTCCCGGAAGACAATCCTTAGCGGAAGATTGTAGGACTCTGCGAATCTTGATTGCCCTGCCCAGCTGGTCTGCAGCGTGAAAGAAATAAGGAAGTGGTGACGACTTAAATACTGTACTTCAAATTAAAAGATGCCTCAAAATACCCGGGAGTATGTGTGTGAAGAAGGGGTTATGAAAGGGGATAGGGTGCGCGTGCGCGCGCTCTCGCGGTTGGAGTATGTTTCGCAGATGATCGAAAACCTTGACTCTGTTGAGAGGAATGGGATCTGAGAAGGATATCTGAAAGACTGCCCAGTCGCGTTCCTCGAGAGGCACCTCGCAGCCACATGAGCCGTCCTCATCAGCAGTCGTCATGGTTACGACCCGCTGGAATGGCTGTGGGCTCAGAAAATGGGCGGAGCTTTGTCTGTCATTAAAGGGGATGAAGGGGTAAGAAAAAAGGCTGCGAGGAAGAGAAAAGCGTGTACTTGGTAAGTAAATAAATAAATAGCAACAGCACGAGAAGTTGAGTGGATCAAGAAGTCAGAAGAACTTCATGAGTGCATTACTCCATGAAGCAAAATGTGGAGTCAATTACGTCATAACACGGCTCCCACCCCTTGCAAAAGGGAAAGGGACTCTCATCAACGGGAAGTTCTAAACATCGCATTCAAGACGTCTGGTAATGTTGGGATGAATTTTTCTGTGCATTTTGTTAACATAAAAAATTTATGAACCGCCTTTTCCTTCATCTCTTAAACACACACGCATGCTCACAGACCTACCTCAGTACCTCAGCATCTCTTGTTCTCATTCGCGAGGCCAGAAATCCCCCAGTAGGTCAAGGGTGAAGGGAACGGGAGGCGAGGAGAAGAGGCGGAGCTGGAATGTGCTCCGTGGCAAGTTCTTATGACGTCACACTGCCAGAGAAAAAAGGGGGAGGGGGGTAGCGAAGAAGCAGCAGACCTGTGTAGTCTACATGACAAGGTGCCAAGAACACAGCGAAATTCGGGAAGGGGAGAAGGGAGAGGGGAGACGGCAGGCGTGGAGGGTGCGATTGTGGCAGTTGGCGGTGCTGCGCGCGCGGAGTGAGCGAAGCCCCAACAGGCGCAAGTCGGCCTCTTTCTGCCCAGCTTCTGCAGACCGTTTTCTTTTCCAGTGGCGAGCACTTGAGCTACTGTTGCCCCGTTCGTGGTAGAGACTAGAGAGGTCTTTTTCAGACGACCCTGAGACAAAACAAAAGTACCGAAGTTTTCTACCGAAACTCAAGACTTGACCCAACACTCGAAGAACTCCCCCACCCCCCGCCCCCTGCTGGGCCCCAACGAACTATACCACCACCAGTCTCAACACTTGAGCTCACCCAACCAAGTCGTCACCCCCCAAAAAAGTCGGTCGTCGTTTCGCTGCAGTCCACGACAGTGGCCCTCGTCGCCCCGCCGCCGCCCTCGCCATGTCGTCGTTGTCGTCCAGCCTGGACACGAGCGCCTCGGTGTACCAGCCGGCCCAGCTGCTGAACCTCTTATGCCTGACGCTGGCCGACAAGCAGGGAGTAGGCGGCTCCGGCAACCT
>SMGT01008608.1:65326-105876 GCA_004794575.1 Lanistes nyassanus
CCCCAATGGGGTCTCATGCACCCCGATTTCCCTGACCCCCCCCCCCCACAAAACTGGGGGTCTCATGCACCCCCACTTCCCTAGGACAGAAAAAAGGTAACGGTGTTCCGTTACCTAATTTGTCTAAAAGGTAGTTTTTCCTAAAGGAAAATCAGTTTTAGTAGTGTTTTCACAAGCACACTCTAGAAATCATCACGTCTGACACATGGAGTTCCTACTGAAGCCCAAATATCTCAAGACTGGGGTTCTCTCTCTCGCTCGCTCGCTCTGCGTCTGTGTGTACGTGCAAATTGTACGAGTTTATTTCCGCTGTACCACACCACGTTCGCTGGGTTTGTGGAGATGGATGTTTAGCAAGCATGCGTGCACGTCATCTTGCGTTTCGCTCAGCAACAAGTTTTCGACACGATCCTGCAGCAGCGTCAGTAGGTGAGCCAGTACGCCTGGCTTGGTGAGTGGGAAAACATCCATGGACAAGGCCTGGAAGATGAGGAATGGCAAACCCACCGAGTTTCCCCTCTCTCCCCCACCCCACCAAACACCCCTCTTCTTCCGGCTTACAAACACACCGAACATAATGAAGTGGATAGGTACCCATCCCCCAGTACCAATAGTGTGGCTGAAGGGATGATCATGATGCTGCTGGTGATGACAACAACGATGACGATAAAGGTCTTCGATAAGCACGTAAATCTCGCCAAAGGAGTGTTCTTCCAGTGCATAAGTCTACATTGCAACCTGATAAAGTATTTTTATAATTCTCGTTTTAAGATGAAAACGCCAAGTTGGTAAGAGTGTGTGTGCGCAAGAGAACTGTAGAGTAACGCACGGAAAGGGTTACGGCAGCTTTCTGTTCTGCACCGGCGAATAATCCAAAGCTGAGATAAGGTCCAACGAGCTCTCCTAGCTCCAATTAAAAAGTCCATTCAGCTTCTATGTCAGGTTCATTCCGATGGAAAAACTGAGTCGCCCGGAGCGTTCCCAAAGGAAATTCTGCCCGACTTGCCAGAAATAGAATTAAAAATTAAAAATAAAATTCTCTCTTGTCTCTATAGCCGACAATCTGCAAAAAAAACAAACAAAACAAACAAACAAACAAAAAACCCACCACCACCCTCCCACCTTGCTAACACAAATATACCACCAGGGAAGATCGGTGGGTGGGTGGGGGTGTAGGAAGCCGTCGGGGGGAGGTGTCAGAGATCTGAGAACGAAGCAGCTATGCAGTTCCCAGTCAAGTGAACAGCTACCCCATACTCATCAAGCCTCCGCGGTAGGCATGAGTGGAACCCTCTGACGTTGCGTAACCCTCTAGTACCACTATGTGCGCTCTCTCCAGGATTTAAATTTCATTTTTTATGTCCTGCTCCGTGTGCCTGAAACTAGTTTTGTAACCGCATTCACTCCCCCCGCCCTCTTCCCTTTCCTCCCGTTGCGCGAGCTGCATGCCCCTTCAACGTTTACGCATTTCAGATGCCGCGGGCTGCACAGAGCGAAGTGAAAGTCCAAGGCCATGTGACGAGGACTGGGAGAGATTCCGCCTTCTTCGCGGTTTTAAAAACCGAACGCTCTTCAACATTACACGGGTACAAGACTACAAGGTCAACGCGCTTTCCGCCGGATTGAAACAAAACGGCGCACTCCCGAGGCGTTAACTGTTAGCCTCTAGCCTAGTGACTAAGGTCAGAATCGAACCTGGTGGTATCCTAGTGAGTTCTAGCCTGCCTCTTAGTCTAGTGAATGCGATCAGAATCTACACCGTTGCTGCCAACTTCTAGCCTGTCGCTGCGTCTCATTTCTACAGTTGCCCTGTTTCTTTGTTCTGCAACAGCTTTTAGCGATTTTTTATGTAAAAAATCTTGGTTTTTTTTGTTCTAAAGTCGGTCTGCATCTCCTTCATGGGTTGCTTTTTTGTGTGTTTTTCTGAAGCTGGGGTGCCTGACTGATGCATTTTTTTCCAAGAGCAAAATGTGGCAGGATGTATCAAAACGAAGAAAATTCATCCGCGCATCTTCCCGCAGTTGTGCGTAACTCGCGCCTGTAAGAGCGAGCGACTCCCGCAGACCTGGGTCCGCCTTTTATCTGATGGCCACAGACTAAACCATCTGCCCGAAGCTGTCCGAAAGGTTACACAAACAAAGACTTTCTTCTCAAAGATACGGAAGCGGTTCCCAAAACGGAACAGAAGAGCATACGTACTGCGGTGTGAGATCTCGTCCATCCCTCGCCCTCACGCCGCATTTTACTTCCAAAACGTCATCTTTTGACACTTCGTGCAGAATAAATAAATCTCTTTTCTTCTCTCAGATTATTTAAAAATTACTCTCAAGTCGAATATGCTTATCCTCTGATGGGAACATGAGGATCGAGTCAAATGGCCTAAAGTATTGATTTCAATTTCTCTCTCCGTCTCTCGGTAGGTGGGCAGTGGGGCTAGGTTCCCGAGTGTTGGATTTCTAGGTTTGTTTGGTCTGAGCAGATCGACAAAAGTCACACCGCGGGGGGTAGGGGTGGTGAACCAACAAGTCAGTGAGGCTCACAGGCAGGTCTGAACAACAGATCGGTATGTCTGGACCCTGTGATTCGTGTGGGGGCAAAGGTCAAATGGTCAGCTTGAACTCCAACTGATGATCAGATCAAACCTGAACTTATTCTCGTCAGCGTGTAACTCTTCGGAGACGACGCAGATAGTATACTATCTACAGCCTATCATACCCTTGAGTCTGCGCTGCTTGCATACTTGCATAAGTTTTCCTGCCTTACACCCTTAAATGCGTCGCTGCAAATTTTTAAATCCGTAGAAAGTATGCAAGCAGCGCAGACTCAAGGGTATGATAGGCTGTAGATAGTATACTATCTGCGTCGTCTCCGAAGAGGGGGTATTACGCAAACACCCACGCATACATACACACGAAAACAAAAAGACGTGTCCTACATTTTCTGGAAATCTCAAGACTTTACCGGTTTTGGGTAGCGGAGATCGCTCCAGTTATTAATAATAAACTAGCTGTCTTGGATGCTGCCAAAGGTATTATTTGGGCATGAGAAGACTCTTTTCCTGCTACATCCAGCTGAAAGAAATCCCTGGGTTTCAATATATTACTACACATTGTTTCCAAGTTTCTTCCACAAACAGTATTGAGACCAGCACAAAATGAGCATCAAACGTGCAAGCCATTACTTTAAAACCTGCTTACAGGGTCATATAAGACGATCACCTAAAGATGAACCAAGAATACAATGAACCAGTCTTTCCAAAAATGCGTTTTCTTTGACTCTTTTGAACTGCTGGATTTAAATTTCTGTCAAACGGTAATATTTTTTTAAAAAAAATCTTTGTAGGCATCTTCTGGAAGTTACATTCTTCTGCATGTGGTGTATGCAGGCAGTTTTCACGGAAATGAGCAAAAATGACGAGAAAAGAGAAGCTGACCAGACCCAACCAAACAACAACAGGACTGAACAGGTGCAAAACGAGCTACATCACCCTATCTCAGCTGACCCAAATATCAAGTCAGGTTCACAAATTAGAGCACTGGCGTCCCAGAGATGCTGGTTCGATACCAATGGGCCGCAGCAGACACTTCCCAGAGTCGACCCATCTGGTGTTGGTCAGCTGGGAATGGGTGCCTGCCCCATAAAGGAAAGGTACGGCAGCGGGTGAGAGGAGACAGGCACCCCCCCCACACACACACACAATGCTGGCCCACAGGAAAGAGGGGGTCTCAAACACCCGACTCCCCTATGACCTAAACACAGGTCACGGGACAACCTTTGCCTTGTTAAAAATCATTTTGATCTCAGTACCAAGACAACTGTCAACTGCCAACGTGACAGTTGAGATGTGGAAAAAGAAACTGCAATGTAGATGTTTTACCAAATGGACAAAATCTTGAAAATAAAATCTAACGGCTGCTATGTTATGAGCATTACGACAGGGAAAACTTTAAGATTGAATTTCCGTTTCCAAAGACATGGTCTTGGCAGCAAATAAACAGATGAGAACAACATCTCTCACAACAGCTGTTTTCTGTATCAAAGACGCATCAATTAACAAAGTATTATTACTATGACTATAAGACAGATCTACAGGGTTCAAGTCTGGTGTTGGTCATGGATCACTGATGCATAACATTTTGAAATGAACGATAGATTTGTCAAAGTCAGTTGAGAAAATTCAGTCCCCCACCAAAAAAAAAAGAAAAAAAGAAAAAGAAAATCATCGATCCTATTAAAGAGTGAAACAACGAATCTAAGGAAGCCCCTTTCAGTGTGTCACTCAGATCTAATTACTACAGTATTAATATTATGACTAAGATAGACACATCTAATTCCTAAACTAGTATTATAATTAAAACAAGTTTGTCACACGACTTGTTTTTAAACTGTAGGGGAGATAGGGTGAACGAGACCCTCACATTTTTTGTGGAGCAGCATTGTGAGGGCGATGCCCATCTCTCCCTCACTGCCTTACCTGTCCTGACCCACGTGTCGGGCACCCATTTTCAGCTGGGTCAAATGGGGAAGTGTGGCACAGCACATGGCTGTCGAACCAGCTACATGAACACTTGGCCTCCCTGTCCATCCATTATAACTAAGGCAGACACATCTAATTAAAGCATTTAACAAAAAGAAAAACTTCCATACCTTACTGAACCACTTTCCAGGTCTATTCATTTTTCAAGACCTTGCATTCCTCTGAATTGGCTTTGTTCAAAAAGAAAGATTCGTAAGGCACTTTGGTTCTTTTTGTGGTCCTTCTCCTCAGTGTCTTAAGACCTTTAAGCTTCTCATACTTATTGAAAGATTGCCTGCAATTATACACCAAATCATCATTCAGCCACAGCATGCAGTTTCAGTTACTACCATAGTGAGCAATAGGGACTGCTGTTTTACACATGAACAAGTTCATTGAATACAGTGTTTGAGGCAGTGTAACAAATCCAAAAGGGACAGTCATTTAGGCAAATACAAACCAAGATGCAGGACACCGTCCGAGATGAGGACAGACATTTTAAAGGGGAAAGTAACTCTGAAAACAAACTGTGCTTTGCTTATGGATCAGGAGGAGGCCACAAAGCTATCAAATTCTGCCAGAGACAATAATGTGACCCCAAAATTTTGAAAGTCACAGATGCTGTGCTTGAGAACAGATGGATGAAGACATGCTGCAGTGCCAGGTTCAGAGCAGAACACGACTTGAAAGTTTGAAAAATGGAAGACTGTCCTGGGAGGTGCAAGGCTATACACGGTGCAAGTTGCACTTCGATCTCATATGCGAGGATCTCTAGAGACTCTCTAAAAAATGGCTAAAAGATGGAGCAGGGTCCACTATCATTGATGCAAAGTAAGCAAATGAGAGGGGCTTTATTGCAGCACACTGATTACATCACGTCAGAGATCGGATGCTGCAGTTTACAGTGAACACCCTGCTGTATCAGAGACCTGATCCTGCCATAAACAATTCCTCTTAAATATGTTTTTCTACGGCATGACTCTACAATCTGAAAGCTGACAAGATTCTCTGAACAATTATGAATTCAGACTGTATTAGTTTTCAGAAAGAACAGTTGGCGCCATGTATTGGCTTCTTTCTTAGGCAAGAATTTGTACCAATACAACTTCAAGTATTTCACCATTTAACAGGTTACTGAAGCAGGTGTGCTGCAATATGCAAAAACATTCTTTCAGTTGTGATGCACAGAGATTTCTAGCAGCACAACAGCATCTCTTCAGGAACGATTTCTAGTTCCCATGCACAGTTGCCGCACTGTGAGGGAATGTCACTATCAGATAAACTTGAACCATTGTTATTCCTCCGATCTGTATCGCATGCTTTCTCCACCTCTTTGTCAGTGTATTCTGGCTGAAAATGATACAGTGAGTACTGTACCTCTATGCCAATACAGTGTAACGAACTGTACTTCAATATCCACAGCCACAAGATTGGTCTTGAATCCATCTTGGCAACATGTACTTTTTTTTTAATCAACAGGCAGAATACTCTTAGGTCTCCACATTTGTGATGTCACTGGGTGAAGCAGTGTGGTGGCCTACAACGCACACCTCTGTTGGAGGGAAGATAGTAAGCTTGGGTTTTTAGTTTTATGGCCCAACATTGTGTGCAAACAGGACCATAATCCATCAACTAAGAACAGCTTATATTTTAAGCTGCTTTGGCCTTCCAGACAGATGACAAAACTATAAGAAACAGCAACTAAGGACGATGAGAAAGCAGCATGGAAGCACTGAGATAGACGAATAGTTCAACAGCCACGCGACTGGGGAAGGATGGTGTAAGACAATTATAATCCCATCCCTCTACGACTCATACACAAACACTCTTTATTTGTGCCTGGATTGAAAACCATACCTGAAAGTGAATTCTGGTCTCATCATTTGCATGCAGAGTTTCAGTGGCATTTCATAGAAGTCAGCATCTGTTTTGAAATCAATAGAACTCTGACCCTCGCCAGTGAAAACGAGTCCTGACTTCAACACCGACGAGTCAATGCGCATGGATCCCTCTATATAGAGAGCGCCCCTGTCAAACACAAAAAACGCAACAAAAACATATCTTTAGAGATGTCACTCCAGGTTTGTTTTAAATGACAGGAAAAACAAGTTTTTTTTTTAAAAGAAAATATTTATGAAAAATATGAACGTCACTGAAAACAGTGAAGCCAACCCATCAATTCCTCACCACATTCAGAAGTCTGGCAAACAAAAAACAAAAAAACAACTGCAAAGCACACAGCACAAGGCCTGTTGGTTTCTCACGCAAAACTGTGCAGGTGATAGGCATGCAGGCACACGATAAGAATCCAGGTATGTACTTGTAATGAACATCCCAGGAATAAAATTGCAGGTATGTGATAAACATGGCAGCATGCTTGAAATGTGATGGTGTGCAATAAACATGCAAATGTGAGGTAAACATGCAGAATTGTGATTACATGCAGGTATGCAATAAACAGCCAGGCATGCGATATATACACAGGTATATGGAAAAGATGGACATGTGGAAAACATTTAGTCGTGAGATAAACATAGAAGCAATATATATATAGAGGTATGTAATAAGCAGGTCTGTAATAAACATGCAGAGGCACTGCATATACAGCTGTGTGATAAACATGAAGGTTTAAGATAAATATGCAGGTATGTGAAAAACATGTAGGGGTGCAATACACATGCAAGCCTGTAGCACATGTTCAGGTATGTAATTAACATGTAGGTATGCAATATACATGCAAATATGTGATACAAATGCATATTTGTGAAACACATGCAAGATTGTGATAAACACAAGTAATGCCTATAAAATGTGACTAACACATTCCTGACAGCATAAAATGGCAATAATTTCGCCTGTTTTTTCCATCTCATGTACCATGGCTTCTCCTGTAGTCTCTATGTACGTTTAAAAAATGTAGAAAAATCTAACACTGATAAAGCCATAATTTCGACATAGTAAAACTTAAGAAGAATAACATTATTTCTACCTGAAATCCGTGAATTCTGTGCAAAAATCTGAACTGAAAAGAGTATCCGAACTGAACACAGAGGACGGTGGAGACCCATTGAAAATGCTTCATGTATATGAAGATACAAGTTACTTCCCTTTCCATTGAACTGGTTTCTGTTGAGCCCTTTTATAAGTCTTTGCAAAAACCTCTCCAAAGCACCACAACCGTTGAAACTTCTTTTGGAGAGCAGTCCCCAAAAGCGATGGGAAGGGTTTTAAGCAAGCAGGTATGCAACTAACATATAGGCACACATGCACATGCAGGTGTGCAATAAACATGAAGGTATATGAAAAGCATGCCAGAAGACCCAGCTACCTATTTTTGATGAGGGCATCACAGTTCCTATTCCACAAACTAATGCTGACGTAGCCCGAGAGATCCATCGATAGCACACCCACCACCTGCACCTCGAGCACCAGTCCATTACTTAGGTGCACTCGCTGGGAGTGGTCTTGAAGTAGCAACGTTGCCTGTCATCAACGGTGACAGAGATTGTATAGAATGGTCACTTAGCACCCACAAAGCTGAACTTAAATTGTAAATAACTTCATAGAGTTCACAGACGCAAAGATGACCGCCCAACCCTATCATCTTATAACAACAACCCTATAATTTATTATCTTGACAATCTGCACACTTGGCTTCCCTGAAGAGTGTTTTTCCTGAAACATTCACCTTTAGTAAGTGCACGCATAAATGCTTTTACCTGCAGAGCTGACGTCAGTTCAGAAGGTGCATTCCACACCGCGGACATCAGTCCCGCTGAGCCACGGAAGAACTCGATCTGGCGCAGCACTACATCCATCAGTGTGAAAGTCATGCCAGCTGTGGGCTCAGCGTGACTGACAGAGTTTTCTTTGTCATTTGAATCATCTGTCTCTTCTGAATCGCCAACAAGAGATTCCAGGCCCTCTGCATAGATCCCAAACTGAAAGCAAGCCATGTGTGTTACACACATGTATTAAGGCAGAGCATTAACTGCACCTCAACGTTTACCAAGTGTTCCTACATGTCTGCCTTTGCAACCAAATTTATCACCAAGAACTCTAAATATGTTGTTAGCTCTACTGACGTAACACCTCTGCCCAACCACATAATACAGTATATAGTCTCTATTTAATCAAATGCTTGACAAGTTTTCTCCATGCACCTGTGATATCAAATCCCCCATCCATCCCATGGATATCCCACCCCCAACCTCTTCACCACCTAAAGACTTATCCTTACCACCTGCAAACAAGCAATCTTAGAAAGCTTCCACAAATTGAACTATCCTCACCAACCTTCATGAACGGCTGTTGTCGATGTCTCCTAGTGAGGTAAACGTCCATCCCACTCTTCTTCATGATACCAGATTTGGTGTTCTCAATAAACATAGTGTATGTGGCATTGACATCTGCAGTCTCTGCAAGGAAATACAGGGACATTTACTCATTACTGGCATAAATGGTTGGACTAAGTTACCAATACATTAACAGATACATGTAATACAAATGTATGTCAAATAAGCACCCTGCCCTACCTAAAATTGTACCCTGTAAATGATGTCAAAATGATTTCAGTCAGAAATTTAAAAAGTAGAGTAAAATAATAATGTAGCATTTCTTCAGCTGTCTACATTGCTAAAGCTGGTGCTGTTAACTTTAACATTCAAAGTCAGCATTCTAAAAATCCAGGTGAAATTATATATCTTTACATGTTTTTAAGAATTGGTAAAAGATCCCTGCCTATTTTACATTACTGATCAAATACCAGAACACTACGCACAAAAGAGGCAGATGAAGCATAAAATATACTTCTACCTTTGATACTTTTCATATTAAATAGGTGTATTATATTTCAATATTTTGACATACTCTGCATGCACCACTGCTGGTTTTAAAACAAAAAGGGCATCTACATACAACTTAGCAGAATGACTACAGAAATTTAAAACCTAAAATATTGCTGGGTTTCAACACATTTTGCGACTTTCAATGAGTGTGTTTGATACATTAACATATACTACCTTAAATATGTACACTGTTCAATCCATAAAAAATGCACACTGTAAATAACTTTAAAATTGTGTATTATAAAATATCTATAAGCTCTCTTTGAAAGGGGCAACAACTCTCTTGGAATTGCCCATGCCTAATGAAGCTAATTTATTTTTTCTGAAATAGGATCTCCAGCCTACGATACTTCCTGGTCTGAAATATTCATGCTAAGGCCACAAAATACCACATGGTAGTGTTGATGATGATTCTGATGGCGCTGTGAGAACTTACTTGCTAAGTAGTTGGTGAGAATACTGGATTTTCCTTTCTGTGACATGATGTAATAGTTATTGACGGAGGAGTCTTGTAAAACAGAACGTAAAGTTTCCCTAGAAGTAAACAAAAACGCAACTCAAAAACGGAACTGCAAACTTGTAAACATAAGTGTTAATCAGTTTTGAAAAAAAAAAATGACTTACATAATAAGAATCCCTATCTGATCCCAATATTGTTGTAATCTATGACCCACTCCCCCCTCCTCTCCCCCCCCCCCCCCCCCAACCAAACAAACAGCAAAAACCAACAACAAAATAAATTATAGGATGTTAAAAACTTATATGTGAGCAAACGAAAAAATAACAAAGAACGAAAAGTACACAACAACTGAACATTAATGCAATAAGCTGAGAGTTAAACAGTATGCAGCATCAAAACTCCAAATAAAACAAATGTGGACTCTCGTGTGTCTACTTTCATACACACCTGAGAAATGAATCAGAAATGGCAGTGTCAAGAACACATCTGACAACAAATGATGAGAATTCAGGATCTGTTTGGTCAGCAGCTGTCAAAAGAATATTTCTTAAAACTTGTGGAGAAGGCTTGTTTTTGAGAATCAACTCCAATGCTGCAGATCGCACAGTGCTGTCATACTGAGCAGTGGTTTGGTGGAAGATTCTGAGCATGGCATTCTTCACCTGAAATTCACAGTTTGGTGCTAACAATGTAACGCTGCTTAGACCTTGTAAACAGAAGCTGCACACTTCCCACCCCTCCAACACACCCTGGCATTTATCAAATGTTCTTACTCTCCAGCTGTAATTTCACAAAACAGCACTAAATAACTCACCTCATCATTGATGTATTGGCTGTTCACCCTGCGCAGTGCGTCGATGGCAGTGACAGACAGCATGGGCAGGCCAGGAGTCTCTGTAAAAGGGAGAATTGCTGGGACAGTGTCTGATAGTCCAGCATTGCCCAGTGCCCGTAGATACATTTGTCTACATGTCTGCTGTCCACAGTTCCCAAGCCCCGACATGAGAAGGTGCTGCACGTCCTTCACCACCTGTTGCAGAAACAGGCTGAACATCATCCGGCAGTCTGGAAACACTCATCTAGATCTCTACAGTCCTACTAATGGAGCTCATTTGATTACCGCTTGCACAGCAAACGTCTAGAAAAATATTAATCATCTGAAATGAATGCACCAAAATGTTTTGAACATTTCTCACTTCTAAATATTATGGACCAAAAAGGTCAAGTGTTGGATGGAAGGAAGGAAGGGGAGAGGGGGGAGGGAAGGAGGATTCTACATGCTGTTTCTTCCAAACCCGACAGCATATTAGGCAACCTACCTTGTGTGAACACTGGTCTTTGACTTGGCAGTATGTATGAGTGATGGCAGCCAGGCTCAGCAGCACAGATTCTTTCAATGTTTCACTAGGAATTTGTTTACCCAGCACTCCCTGTCAAAAAGTGAAAAAGTAACAAATTCATATAGAAATGAGTCATCCTTTAAATGAAGATCAACTATTCACACACCAAGAACTGATCTTTCAAGTGAAAAGTGTCCAATTCACACAGAAACAACTCACCTAGAGGAAGATATCCACTGCAAAGTGAAACAAATGCTACAGCCACCAAACTGAACTTTGTGTAGCGTCTTCTCCAGGCATGCAATTTAAAACATAGGCTGTTACAGTATGGCTTTCCATTACTTACCATGAGATCTCTGATCAGTCTCTCAGACGGGTGAGTGGCATAAGCAGTAGCCAAGAGGTATCTCTCGGGATAATCCAACGCGTAGTCATCTTCAAATGACAACAGACTCATCAGAGCCTCCTGGGCTGCAACCGTCTGAGCCGCTGCTGCAGCGTCTATCAGCTGGGGACTAAAGGTGAAAAAGTAAATAAAAAATTCTGATCACACAAAGATACTTTTTAATTTTATTGTACAAGTCCTAGTGATAACATTTTCTGTCAAAACTGTTCTTCATATCCCTATTACTTTTTGGTGGTGGGGGTGGGGTGGTGCAGGGGAGGGTGGTTAGCTCACAAACTATTTCATGATAGGCAGTGTCATCGAGAGGAGTGGGCAAATCAGGTACTAAGTTACATTTATATATTTAAGAAGGCCCCAGCCTCCCCCATCATGACATTTTTCCAGGGTCTCTAACAGCCTCCTGGCAGCCCTGATAAGAATACAGATAAATTTAAAAGCCAACAGAAAGCAGAAATCTTGTGTTCAGCATAGGTTTGCGAGGAGCTACCAAAAAGTTTAAAACTTCCAATTTAAGCTTCAATCTTCACGTCGCTGCAAAGGTAGAAAATAAAGGAACTTAACAAAGCAAAATTTAACAGAGACTTGAATCCAATTCCTTAAATGCTGAAGAACGAAGAAGCCATAGTTACAACAACAAGAAGAGAAGAACTGCAAAGCGATACATACACAATGTAATAGCTGTCAGGACTGGAAAAAACTTCAGAAATCACTGTTTTCCCGGAATTTCTGAAACTTTGTAACATCTTGGCGAAAGCTTTGGCCGAATCTAAAGATGCAACTTTTTGCTGTGTCAGGTCGTCATGAAGTTTTGAGGAAAGCTCTTTAGGCTGAAATATTAAATAAGATGCACAGTACCATACAGAGAAGAAAGAAAATGGTAGAACTATATCAGTTATGATCAATGTGTAGTCATCTTCAGAATCATCTGAAGACAATTATGATTTATAACAGCAAAAAAAAAAAAAAAAAAACTTGTGCACACAGATGCTGCATTAAAATCTACTCGTTTCCATCACCCTTTCAACGACAAGATTTCCAAGTATATTTTTTTAGGTTGAGGTGCTAGGTGAAAGTTTTACAACATGCACTAAAAGAATGCATTGTGATCCACGTTAAGCACTGTAAATAAACTTACTGACTGGCAATCTTCATCACACTGCTGAACCTCATCATCGCTGGGTAATAAAGACATTACCAGTGATTTCCCAATATCTTAAAATAGAATAATAAAAAAGACAAAATATAAAGGAGAGAATTTAAAAATTAAAACAAGAAAAATAAAAGAAACAAATCCTAAGTCCATTAGCAGGAAAATAATGCACAATATTGATCTGTTGGCGTTTATAAACAGAAGTAATAAAGTCCTAAATGATGTGCTGGCATACACTATACCGAAGACTAAAAACCATGAAAGCCCACTTCATGTGGGTTGTGTTCTAATTAAGACCTTGTCCTCCCCTTAACGACTTTCACAAAATAGATATTACAACTTTTTTTGTCATATACAGAGAGGAAAATGCTGGGAGTTCCAAGGATTTTTAAAAACAATATCCCACCTGTGTTTCTACCTTAAATATATAAATACTTTTGATTAATAATGTGAATACTTAATTTGTATTAACAGATATAAATACTTTTTCCTGACAGACATAAATACTTTTTATTGGCAGCTTTGTGCCCGTTACCTGCTTCTGCTTTCTCCAAAGCTTCCTCGAGGCTCAAGGTACTCATCAAGCTCTCACCACCTACATTTTCTAAAGCAAGTTTCTGGCTGATTAAAAAAAGAAAATCAAGATTAAATATTCAAATGCTAATCTAGACAAAACAATTTCCTCATATTTCTTATTCCAGCTCATAGAAAGAAAGCACCAGTGCACATCAAATTGCATTTTTATTCCAACTGATGAAAACATAAAATCTATAATTTCAAAATGTGCAAGAGACAACACATTTTTTTAATACTGCAACATAATGTTTGATCCAAATATCACCTTTCTCTATTAGTTACATGGATTTTTGGTTTTTTGGAGGGCAACTGGCAGAAGAATAAAACTGGAAGAATTCAAGCCTGGTAACTGCATACAAAGAATAAAATGAGTAGTGAAGCTGTGATAAATATTGAAAAAGATGTACAAGAATTCTGATAAAGATGAATGCCAAAGAATTTTGAAAAACCCCAATACCTGACCTGCTAATAAGTCCACCATTCAAGCTGGTACGGATGTTGATGTAAGACACAATACGGGTAGTGCCAGCGGCTTTTTGTATAATACCACTTTCTGTTTCATAGTTCACGCTTGACTTCATCCACACAGTTAAACCAAGCACCTGACAAAGGATGTAACATTTTTTAAAAAAACTTGGATTTTATAAAGAAATCATATCCTCTCCCATCTCTTTCTCCACTACCATACAGCCTCTTCTGAATAACTTTTGTCAGCATTTCTTTCATCCCAACAGTTCTTTGATTCTTTTATTCTAAATAATGAACTCCACCATCCATGCATACTAAAAGAATAGTAACAGGTATGAATCATGATGGCATAACTAACATAAGAAAATAATTAACAACCTTGTTAGGACTGTAAAATTGTCCAGCAATCTCCAGGTTCTCACAAGAATTCTTGGTTTTGATCACATTGTTGGGTGAAGGAACCTCATATGTTACTCTACACTCTCCCGAGACATCGATCTGCAAACACAAACTTGAACTCAATCATCGGCATTGTTAAATCCTGTTATTTTAACACCTGCCATCTGTGAAAACCATTTGTGTATGCAGAGAGCTACATTAAGGAGAGTGCATACAGTCAACAAAACCTTTTGCAGTTTTGTACATGAGACAAAAGACTCTAAATGTACAGTGATTCAGGAATTATTTTTAAATCAACAGTCAAAATCACCATTTATCTTGAAATCTGAGGGTCATTTCTGGGGGGGGGGGGGAAAGCAGGGCTCAACCAAATAACATGGTCAAAATTACTAAGAACACCGAACTTTACTCTTCCACTTGGCTTTTGGATGAAATATGTGCACCAACATGTATGCATGATTTATGAACATATAAAGTGTGTGAGCACATATACGCAAGCATGTGCAAGACATGTGCAAACAGGCCCTGTGGAAAGTATGCGTCTAACTCTACAATTAATACAGTGGACGTTAGAAATAAGTCATCTTCTACCTACTTCAGTTCTCTCGCCATGAGCCTCTTTCATCTGGAAGAGTGCCATGATTCCTTTCTTGATATTGGTGGCAAATACTGGGTCACCATCAACAAGGAACACGTTGTTTATTGTGTCTTCTGTCATTTCAAAGAAGACTGGGTACCTAACTAATGCCGGCAGTGCCATTTCCCCCACAGGTCGTGCCATACTGCTGAACTTGGCTGAGGTAAGCTGTTAAAGAAAATTATTTTACTTTCAAAATTCACAAGCTCCTTAAAGTGCAATGTGATTAAAAATAAAATCTGATTCCATGTCCAAAATAAAACATCATGCTCATTTTGTTCTTAATCATTTCAATGTCAATAATCTATAGTTACCTACACATCCCCAAGTAGCTTATCTCTCTTTCCTCCTCCCTTGCTCTGTCACATTTTTCAGTTTTTGTGACATTTTCTTCTAAAAGATATTATGCAAAGTCAGCATATGCACAATATGCTGGCCAGTCTTCAGAAGTTAATACAGTAAAACTTCCCATACAAGACCTTCCTATATGTGACTTCCTCCAGCATACGACCCAAAATTTTTGTACGGAGCCCATTTACTATATAAATGACCTCCCATTTATGACTCCCTCCTTAACCTGACCAACCACTGACGAAAGTGGCCAGTTTTGCACAGTATACGACTTTCATGGTTGAGCTGAAAAAGGTTAGCAGACATTTTTTTGGCAAGGATGTTGGCTGAGAACCATGAAATGTCGACCCCCAGATCCCCCGAGAAGCACAAAAGAACTGTTTTAAATCTAGAAAAGATCGTGAGAGCTTAATGTGATGTTAAGTAAGGGTTTAGAGTAGATAGGCAACACCGACATCGGTGAAATGCAGTTCACAACTTGATTACTTTTGTTACTAGTCCTCCCTTATAAGATCCCTCCATTATAAGACCTGATTTTGGCTGTTTTTCAGTCGTATATTGGAGGTTTTACTGTACTTGCATACCTGCACATCTGGACACCTGCAAAGAAATGTCCATTTCACCATGTATGCATTCCAGCTGTTCATGTACCAGATGAGTTCCCAAAATACTTTTCTGCTTAAATACATGGACGAACAATGTCAAGCTAAAGCTAACCTGCACTTTAAAAAGGTGTCTGTTTCCTGATGTGATGAGTGGAACAAGGTCAAAGGTTACAGAAAGCTGAACTCCGACATCTTTTTTCATGGATGCTGCCAGATTCTCTGTGCTCACTTCTTCAAACAATGTGCTTGTGGAGTATGTATACTGGTACACCTTACCAGCTTCATATTTAAGACAAAACCCTGTAAGTACAGAAACAAGGTATAATGTTCTCTCTCTTTTTCTGTTGTTTCTTCTTTCTCCATTCTCTCTCTCATTTGCTCCAAATAATGGTATCAAGAGTTATGGTCTACCCTGAATATTTAGTTTCTATTTGGATAATGGGCATCAAGTCAACATCCATATATATCAGGAAAAATATGTAAATAAAAGTTGGCATATTACTCTAACAGTTAACAGGACACATATATACACTGGACAGAGTACACTACAGTAAGATATAATATTACATGAGGTATATGCTTTGATATACTTTTAACTTCTGTGCCCTTAGGAAATGTATGTACTATGTAGAGAACATAAGACAGTGTGGTGGTGGTGGTGGCGAATGGGTGGTGGTGGTGGGTGTGCATGCATGGAAGCTACCAATAATTTGCAAAAGGACAAATTGAACAGATCCATGTTCGGGGTAGGTTTGCTGATGTTGCATGGTGAGCATTTGCAGGAAGTATTCTTGTTAGAGATAAAACCTATATAAAGTATACAATGACATAGTTTTTTTTATCATTTTCAGGAGTTCGAAGGGCAGTCATTTGAAGTAAGGGTAACACGTCTTACACTGCAGGTTGCATGTGTCATGCTGTCAGAATACCTATACTGTAGTTTGGTACTTGCACAGGGTATGGGCCAAGCTTGAGAAAAACAGCAAATAAATTCTAAAAATTACTATTATAGGCAATAAAAATCTATAAATATATATATCCTAAAGACAGACCTACCAGGCACAGAATAAACAACAGCAACAAACATCACAAAGCGCCAGAAAGCCATGATGCTGCCGTAGCAAAGATGTGAATGACCTGTGACCTGCGGATGACGATATTCACAGAGGTTAGCTGTACTGTGACCCGACCCACTGTTCAGAGCACGAAGTCCGTGCTTCCCAGGGTCAAGCCTCTGCGAACAAGAGAAAGCGATAAAATAAAGCATGCAGCAAGGCCCACTACTGATAACAGTCAAGCGATAACAGCACTGTCATAAGCATTGTTACAATAATAAACTAAGTCTTCAGGGACCCTGAATTCTATGTCCTCGTTGAACAATTACGATGTACGATGAATGTCTGTTCTGTCTCGTGCCATTGCAAAACAAGCACATCTACAGCACTCACCCTTCGTAAAGCAAAAACTGTCTTGGTATTAACACAAGTCTTTTCACTGTTACAATCATATAAAAGACTTATATCAGTACGTCATTCCAGCTGTAGTTTGTTTTAGCAATTAAGGTTCGTAGGAGCATGGTGGTTATCTACCAGACACCTCTCTGCAGCTGATCGCTTCCGCTCCATCTCGGAGCAGACGAATTTTTGACGTTTCTGGGGAGTTCGCGTGAAAATGCGAGTAATATGGCGGCGTCCACTCCTGCATGGGTATCGCAGTTAGGGGCTCTCAAGGCTTTCTGAAGATTTCCACCTTTTATCAAACATTTGTTGTTTCTGTTGATTGGAAGCAAAACGGGAACATAAATAATAATGTCTGCAGAACTCGGATCTGTGAAATCAGACGACGGTGTTGGCACAGACGAATCTTGTGACCAGTGCATGCAGACTGAGAAGCAAACCTCCCTGTCCAAAAATCAGCTTAAGAAGCTAAAAAAACGAGAGAAGTGGTTGCAGTTTAAGGCACAGAAAAGGTACCTTTTTACAAAATTTATAAGGTGTCTAGATTAAGATATATCTTGATCTGACTATATTTTGTTTGTTGTCGTATTTTTGGGCGTGCGTGCGTGCATGCATGCATGGGCCCGGGCGTATATGAGCGAGGGAGAGGCACGTCCCCGATCTCGATCTTGGATCTCCAGAAAATTACATTTATTAGTGTATCATGTTCTTTGAAATAAAGCAGAAATACCATGCCATGGTTTTTGCGGGGGGTGGGGGGTGGGGGGTGGGGTGGGGAAGGAGGAAGGAAGGGTCTGTTGTAAAAATACGTAGAGATCATTTGTTTCTGCTAATAATTTCCTGAAGTCTGCAGAATCAGCAGTTGGTTTTAGTACAGCATCAAAAAATTGGGACGGAACTGATATATTTACACATGTTTAATGTTTATGTATGCGCACTTCAGTGCCACTGCCAGCTCTGCCTCTTTGCATTATCAACAAAACAACCATTTCAGGACTGATCCTATTTTCACTTGAAAGTTTTGTTGTCAAAACAGTTTCAGGAACTCTTAAAAAACATTTACCTGTCATTTGCATGTCGTAAATGTCTTACGACATATTTGCATGTCGTAAATGTCTTACAACATTTACTTACAGATCAGCAGAGAAGGAGAAGCGAAAAAAGCGACTGGCGGCACTGAGAGAAAAGGGTGATGATGCTGGACCTTCTAGAAAGACTCTTAAGAGAAACTCCATGGAACATTCAGCATGCAAACAGAAAGTTGTGATCGATTGCTCTTTTGATGACTACATGACAGAAAAGGTTTGCTTTTTGAGTTGTGCTCCTAGCAACTTTTAGTGGTTCGCACCTTGGCCAAGTCATACCTAAGATTTAAAAATTGGCAATCTAGTTGTTGCCCTGCCAGATGCCTGGCACCATATAGAACAATACTAGGAGTAAGGAATGGTTGGTCTGGTGAATACGACTGGGTGGGACTGAAGCCGTTGTTGTGACAGCAGCCCCAGTCTGGCAGCACATAAACTTTGTCTAAGCAACACCATCCTGATATGCATCTAGTTTGCAGCTGGACATTAAACAACAAACACCCACCCCTGGCTAAGCAGAGGAAATTTTATTTGGAAATGTCATGTCTTCACATTGTGTTCTTTAGGAAGAAAATGCTCCCTTTATTAAAATAAGTTACACATTTATGGTATTAACTTATGTTTTCCACTGCTGAATTTCTGAGGTTTTGTCACAGGATATTACCTTCTTGACACAGCAACTACAGCACAGCTATGCTGCCAACAGAAGAGCTGACAATCCTCTGCAAGCAAGTAACTAAGTTATTATTGACATAGGCTCTTACCTGTCTATTGTCCCTCTCTACTGTCTACAGAGAGGCACTAAAGTATAACACTACTTATTCCTGCTGTCTCATTCTGCACCTGTAGATTGTGACACGACGGGCCGTACCTTAACTTACTGGACTCGACTTCTCCAGAATTACTCAACAAACTTTTATGGTGATCTCATAAACATAAGATTAATTGAGCAATCGTCACCAAAACCTTTACTGCCTCAGGTCAATGGTTTCTACACCAAAGGGTGACGACGCTATGAAATAATGTGAATAACTAGAGAAATCTACCGAGGGAGAAGATTCTCATACTCTGACACGCTCGCTCAGTCTCACACAGGCAAAACACTTCTTGCTCAAGAGCCCCCACCCTCGTAAAAGACACAACTGCAGCGAACCGTTATTCAACATATATTTCATACACTAACTGACAACATCAAATATATCTACAGATTATTTACGGAGAATCACCTTGCTCGTGTCTAGGGTAAGATGGTGCCTGATTACGTCATACCACGAGGAATCAGACAAAGAAGATAAACTCAAGCCAGAAGAGAAATCAAACTGCAATACGGCCTATGATCCCGCTCTATACACAAATACAATAAGTGACCGACAACAGAGCTCCTACTCTCTTCACTACTGAAACAACAATACACAGTTTACAATACAATTTCCGCAGTACACAGCTCTAAAGCTATTCAACGACCAACAATGAAGCTACGACACCGCAACGACCAGCATTTCCTCTACCTCCTCTTGGCATACACCCGGCCACTAGCTTATGACGTCCCCTGTCTCCGGCAGGAAATAGCCACCTATCCTAAATCAACCCGAGCCCCAGACTCTAAGATAGTTTATGGCAATAGCAGTCCTTAACTTATAAGGCACAGTAGCAGTCACTTACTCATCTGTCTCGTAGACTTGTCGGCGAAATACAGCCCAGTGTATTAAGCGTGAGTACTAACTCTTTCAATGTCCTGGCTAAGATGGCGGGGGCAGAGGTCCGTGGGTCTACACGTGTCTGCTTCTTTTGGTCTTCCTACATTAACTCTCTCTCCGTGTCCTGTGTCCAAGTGTATCTCTCTACCATGCGGGCACCATGCTCAGTGTTCACGGGTACCACCTTATTCTAGTTTAAACCAGTTCTGACCAGCCTAGGTGAAGCAGGGCAGCTGCCATGACTAATGACGTAGCGCCCACCTACCAGGTGTCAAGAGAGGGAAGGGCGAACAGGCTAAACTAGGAGTGACAGGTGACAACCTAGGAGTGACATGTGACAAGATTGCACAGTACTAAAGGGCAGGTGTGATTGGACTATTATCATCAACATCTTCCGTCTCCTTATCATAACCATGGCCAGCTCCAGTGCCAGCACCACCACCGTTGCTGTTGCAGTCACCTTCATCAATCACCACCATTTTGTGAGGCTGCGGGTCACAGTTAGGTTTAAAGTGACTGAGCAGTACATTTGTTGTATTGACTTGAAATTTCTTTCCTAATTCTGGTAGCTGTTTGTGTGCGGCATCCGGGGAAAGACTAAAAAACGCCTGGACAACATCGGAGATTATAAAAGTTGGGATGTGAGTGAATCATTTTTTATACGTGTATCAAATCAACAGCATGTATTCAAGTATGTGCTTTTTACCATAGAAATGAGCTGACTTAAGGAGGTTTATGCTTATGCTAGAGTGTATATTGCATATATTGTAGGTATGTACTTGCATCTGTACAGATGTGCATCTAAGTGTACACTGGTTGCATTTAGACATTCTTTTAAAAAGTAGAGATCGTTTTCCTTACTTATTACAAAACATATCATGCAGGAAATACAAGTATGTTAATGTTTCCTCAAGGCTTAAGAAGGAGCTGATGAAAGAAATTGGGCTGACGCAAATGCATTGTAATTTCTCTAAAATCTGCATAATGTTGCATTTAGATTTCTCCACTTCTGCAGATCTTTAAAGAAGAGCGTGACTATAATGAGGTGTTCCCAAAAGATGATATTGTCTACCTGAGTAGTGAATCACCAAATGTGCTTGACCGCCTGGATGATCAAAAAGTTTATGTCATCGGAGGTCTTGTCGACCATAACCACCATAAAGTGAGTCATTTCCTCTGTTTTCTCTAGACATTATGTTGACAAACAATTTTATGTTTCAGCTGACATAGAGATTATGCTTCTTAGTAAAGTATCTTTCAGAAAGGTCAAAATTATCTTTTAAGTTGGTGAAGTGAACATCACAAATGGAACAAAAGAAAAGGAGACTTTTAGCAACGTACTACTTTTATATTTTCCTCTTCAGAGGTTGTACAATTGTCTGTTCTTAGGAGATGCAAAACTATTTACAGTTCACTGATAGGTGTGGTTGTAAAAATCTGGTTTTTCTTAACGTCTAAATGATTATACAATGTTTGTAGTATTTACCATGTAGAAATTAATAAAAAGTATATTTTTGCATTGCCTGTAGACTACACGTGAGACAAAATATTTCCATTTCTTGATAAACCCTGTTTTAGCTGTGGTTGGTTTAGTTATATTTCTTGTTTCCAGGGTTTGTGTCACAGGCTAGCAGAAGAAAAAGGTGTTGCGCATGCACAGCTACCAATCGGTCAGTTTTTGCATCTGAAGTCCAGGAAGGTCCTTACTATTAATCATGGTAGGTAATGGTGGAAGTCTTTCTGATCTGCTTTTCTGGTTCTGTCAGTACATGTACCACGTAAGACCACCTGGGTGGTCTAACAGTTAAGGCGTCTGCTTCCAAGGCAAGAAGTTGACGGTTGGAACTGTGGCCAGGCCATACCTACGACTTAAAAACTGGTAATCTGATAGCTGCCCTGCCAGATGCCTGGTACCATGGGGAATGGTACTATGTCTGGTTGGCCTGATCACTAGGCGGGACTGAAGTCCACGTTGAGAAAGCAGTCCCAGTGTGGCAGCATAATAACTTGTCTCAAACAATACTGCCCTATCCTCCAGAAAAACACCTTGTTTGCAACAGATGTTTAAAAAAAACCCACTTCCACTCAGAGTTTGTGAAGTATTTTCCATTTCCTGGTTTTGTGTAGTGAATCAGTGATCATTTATTCAGCTCTGTGAATTTATAAAAGAAATCTATCATTTGCGCAGGATTCGGGCCAATTGGTTTTACTCAGCTGTCCAAAACACTTCACCTATCTGTATGTGAAATGTTGGAAGACAGTTCCCATGAATTAACTCCTCTGAGATTTTCTATTATGGAGGTGCTTTCTTCTTGCAGTGTTTGAAATTATACTGCGGTTTACGGAGACAAAGGACTGGCAGAAGTCATTTCTAGAAGTTCTGCCACATAGGAAAGGCGTATCATTGAAAGAAGCAGCAGCTGAGTGTAGAAGGAGCAGTTCTGAACCAGACCCTGCTTGTGACGTTGACAGACAAGAATGTGAAACAGCTGAACCCAAGTGTGAGACAAAACAGGAAGCCGTGACAGTACATGTACCACGTGACAGTGTTCTTGACAGAGAAGGGAGTACTTGTGGGAATGTTTGAAAATTGAAATTCGGAGTTCAGCGAGATTAAAATGGTTTACCAAATTAAAAACTTCTATTATTTTATGTGTGTGTGTGTGTGTTAACTGCAGGAACTGTACATTTACGATAATCTTCTGCTTCAGGCATCTATCTAAAGTCAAACAGTCAAAAGGATGTTTTTAAAAGCAATTTTTGTTCGTACAATAGATGTGTGGGAAATTTCATTCAAACAAAATGTATCACACCACAAAATTTATTCACACATAACTGTAACTAATAAACAGTATCACAGTAGTGCTCAGAAATTCACACAAAGCATGCATAATTTTTGTATGGTGAGCATTTGCAAACAAGATGACAAAAACTTCAAGAGCAAACTGGACAAAATGCCCCTGATGCTGTGCATATTCAGAACGTGATAAAGACCCGATTAATATGTCCAGATACTATACATTCACAGGACACAAATCGCTCAACCCCAGACATAAAGACAGTGAAATTTGGAATACCATAAATTGAATATTGTGCTAGTGCTAGGTTTGAATTAATGCTGCATAAGTCTTTCAGTTATGGCATGCTAGCATTACAGCAAATGTTCCATAGCATACTCTTCTTTTTTCGTTTACATGGAGATTTCAGCACCTTTGGTGATAACGTTGGGTGCACCCTTCTTTAAAAAAAACTGGATTAAGTAATTGACCCTGGAGTGCTTAAGATTTAACAAAGATTTCTGATGCAGAAAAAGGAGGAATGCAGTTAAATTTTGCAGCTGAAATTTGAAGAATGACTAGTGCAAATACACAGCAGACGGGAATCTTCTCTGGTCTGGCATTTTATGTGAATGATAATATAATGAAAGATTAAGAAGGCAAAGGTAGGGAATACATTTGAACTGGCACGGAATTGTCAATAAAGATTTCACACAAAATATATGGCAGAATAAAAATCACAACATGGAAGGCAAGATTAAAAGTTCTGACAGGCAACATTTGCTGTGACAAAGTCTTTTCATTATTGTCAGTGTTTAAAATATTTTGATCTGAGAACACCTTTCATGAGAGTACTACAACTGTAATAATACTGTGAAACAATGTTGATATGTCGAGTATGTTAGAAATAATACTGATCACTGGTAAAGGTCATTCAGTTTATGCATGAGGCATGCCATTGGGCGCTACCTTCCCTTCTCTGAAGGTATGCTTCTGTACTATTATCCTGTAGAAAAGTATTCCATCTGTGAGTCTCAAGTGATTTCTAACAATGTAAAAACAAATTGTAACAAAATGTTATGAGTGTAATGGATGGTTTCATAAGTAAATCACATAAAGTCAGGCGAGGGCTTTTCAAAGAAACCAGTACCTCTGCATTCATTGTCCAAGAAAAACTGATAGTGATGCATCACACTTGGGAACACAAGGAGGAAACTAATAAATAAACAACAAATGAGGACAGAGCGCATAAATTATCAAATTATCACTCCAACAGGAAGTATTTGAAACGCTCAACATAACCGTGTGCTGACGCATGCAGCCAAGGGAGCTTACCGTACCCAAACACGTAGCAAAGAGAGGGTTGATGGAAAGGGACCTCGCAGATCTATGGTAAGCTCCCTTGGTCGCGTGTTATGTTGAGCGTTTCAAGTACAACCTACTGGAGTGATAAGGAAACGAACAGGTTTTGAATGCCTTCTTAAAATCTATGTAAAAATCAGATATACAGACTCTGTGTCTAATTTTTGCATGTTTGGAAAGATTTGCTGAATTTCTATCTTGCATCTTCATGGATGGAGAGTTTGAGCATCTGCATGTGGGGATTTCTGTAGAAAATTTTAATTTGTCACATGAAAAGTCAAACCTGTGTGCTAATACTTTTGTCTGTATCAAGCATAAGTTGTGTATGAAGCTTCACATGATGCCAGTGTTATGGCCTTTCAAACAGTCTTCGATCACAGACTACATCTTGTGGATATCTGTGAGAACTGTCTGCAAATTTGCATGTACATGTGCATGCATGCGCTACATACTTATTCCAGCAGTCTCTGCAAACTTGTGCACATTCTAGGGGATGGTCAAAATGTGTTGACACTCTGACTGGGGTTCCACATAGTCTGCAAATCTGATGCCAACTCTTTGAAGGGAGACTTGGTGTATTTCAAGCGGGCTGTCTGTGGAGATGATGGCTTTCTCACGTCATCATTTGCTGAAACTCCTTTGGGTTGTGGTGGTGGTACTGCTGAAGGATGAGCAGTCTGTGGAGGCGCCAGTTTCTTTGGAGGAGAAGGGGGTCTGAACACCTCGTTAGTAGGCGGCTTGATGGCTGCGTCTGAACAAACAAGACAGAAGCAAAACTAAATAAGTGTAATTTTTATGCACAGCAGAGTTGCCTGTTTGAAACTAGCCCTGAGAATAGCTAGGAAAGCTAGGGATTTATGGAGGGCCTGGAAGGATCATAACTGTTGTGGAACTAACAGGATGGTGGTCATCTTTTTGGAATTTCCAGTGGCCTCTTTTTTTCTGATTTATTGATAGAACAAATTTTGAAATTCCAAGACAGTGGGCAACTCTGTGTTCAAATTCGGATTTGGAAAAGTTTTCAAAATGTTTATACATCCATTTTTCTTCCACATTTAATGAGCTGCACATAGGTAAAAACAATACTGACACCCTGTGTGTTGCAATGTGAAACACACACCTTTTAAATCTGAATGTGGCCTTCAACCAAAGCATGTTAATTAATGAGGAACAGATAAAGACACACCTTTGTCTTCAATAACCTGACGTGCAGGTGGTTGTTGAGGTTGGGGGTTGACCTGGGGTACTGCAGCATCTCCATCATCTATCACTAGCCTAGACACACAAGGCATGCGTATTCAGGCATCATGGATTTACCAGCAGCTCTTGCAAAAATGATTCTGATGAACTAGGCCTGACTATAATGTTTTTGACTTATTTCTGTCATTAGCAAAAAAGTACATATACTCATGCAAATATAATTAAATCAAACTAAAATTTTGATATAAAAGGATGATTGTGTCAAAGTCAAACATCATGTCTCTATAGCTGTACTTGGACAACAGTTAGATGCTTTACAGCTACTATCAATGGAACACGGTGCACAACAAGTGACATTTTTTGAAAGGGGTGGGCTTTAAGGCTATAAACAATTAATGAAAGTTACATGTACTGCTCACTGTCTGGAGTTTAGATACAATGGGGTTCACAGGTAAAAGTAGAGGCTACCTCTCTCCTTGTGCCAAATTAACATTTTTGGACTGACCAATCCTCTATATAAGGTCAAAATTGAAAGAAAAAAATAAAACCAATCCAACTATACCCATTCAAAGATTGCTTCAGCTTGGAAACCCTGTGCTCAGTCATGATCATGGGATAAATCTGGCCTCAGTGTTTGCTTATGAGGCAGAAGAGCAGATGTGGCTTGACACAACGACAAATCAGCTTCATGAAGGGGATTATGCTTTATTCTTGATCAGCAGACTATGCCTTTGCACTGTGCCTGCCTGCAGTAAGCAGCCTCCAACCCATATTGTTTGGGGTTTTTTTCCTGTGGGGAGGCGGATTTTACCTGTTGATTTCATGGCTGGATCCTGGCTTGGTGACGCCATTGATGGGGGGCAGCTTGTTCTGGGGGTCAGTCTGCTCCATGACGTCTGCTGGATACTGCTTCCAGTACTCCTCTCGTCCTGCCAGGGCTGCACGGATCATGTCCATCACCAGAGACTTCTCTGTGACACAGAAAAGGACTCAGCACTCAAATATTTTCCACAGGATAGAAAGAGGCAAATTTTGTTACGGTTATGTGGAAATTTTGCTGAAAGCTGTAGTTAGATGTGTGCGTTACTTAGTTGTTAACAAAAGCATAACAAGTTGTCGTCATGGGCTTTTGTGGTTTTCGTTATAAAATCCTGTTTGCTCTTAACTACTCTGTGGCCATTATAAAATCCTGTTTGTCATTATACTCCTCTGTAGTCATTATAAAGTCCTGTTTGCTGTTAAACTCCTGTAGTTATTTCAAAATCGTGTTTATTCAACTTCCCCCTGATCGTGGGATTGACTGTAGGAGCTTTCTTATCACATTTTCCCCATAAGCTGCCCATAAATTCTGCAAGATAAACTATCTTACTGACCAAGCGGGTATGGTGTGCGCGGCAAAAGCCACAATATGCAGTTCACCATGTGCTTTGGCCCATTCAATCTTTCTTAATAACACAGGGAATATGCCATATCGCCACCTACCCCTCTCTCCGGCTGAGCAGAGCCACGCCTGCACTGCGTTGACGTCGTCCGTCTGCAGAATCTGGCACAACATCGTCAACACCTGCAACAAACACTCATCTCCATGACAACGGACTCCAAAGTCTGTTAACATCGGCAGTAGAGTGACTGTCTGTTCCCCACCCCCACCCCCCAACAAAGACTTGTTCTTTTAATGTAACAGGCAGCTAACAGATCTTAGATTTTCGTTTACAGCAGGCAACAACAATATGAGTAATAGGAATAGTTTTGGTTGAAGGCGTTATATCATGTCCACAGGATTGGCCCTATCTAGGGTGTTGCGGGACACGGAACGATTGTGTTATGAACTGTGTGCAATGACTGATGCAATGCAAGGCTTTTTTTCAGTAATTTAATATCTCAATTGATGTGCACTTTATATATAGAGGCTTTCACTCGCACGAACCATGGCCAAAATTGTCCCATACTTGTTCGACGAGGAAGAGGGCATTGCAGACACTAGATCTGAGAAGAGAAAGTTGGGATCGTCAAAGGGTCAAAAGTGTCGTCTGTATGCTGTGAGTGTGATATCGCGCGCCGCGCCTCGCATCAATGTTCGAACTTAACTGACGTCTCACTTCTAAAAGAATGTTTAAAAACCGGTACTAGGGTAGGAAGTTTTATTTTAAAATGGGATATAGTTCAGTCGTTAACAAGTTTCACTTTGGCATTTGTGTAGGTACTTCAAAATTATTCACTGGTGTCCCATTTCTTTTTCTATGAGCAACACTGAACGCTTCTATAGCAGCTTTACAGCACTGTACTTTCAGTTCTTGTGACACTGTGCGCCAGTTGAATACGGCCGAGTATGAAATGATTTTCTGCTTCTATCATATCGTGGCTGACATAAGCAATATGCTGACCGGGCTAAGCAAACAAGACTTGTCTCAGTCAATAGAGCATGCAGACTTTTCATTTTACATAAGACACTGGGGAACTGGGGGACGCTTTTTTGTCTTCTGTCAGTAACGTCAGCAACGCCACTATCCCCGCTGGCTTTTGTGTGGTTGTGCGAGCACTTTGCGATGTCACAGGTCGAGGGGATTTTTTCCCCCGCTTTGATCGTGTCAAAGAGAACCGAAAAAAACCCCACCCTGAACTGAATTAATCACAGCAGGTGGGCTATTAAGCTCCGGTCGCTATACCTTGTTCTGAGGATCGGCCATCATCGGGGCAAGGACAAGTGTAGAACAAGAGAATGGAGGGTCGAGGGTCAAAGTCAGCTCGCCTGAAATATGATTAAGCATGATTCTGGATGGAGGAGGAACGGCCTGTCGTGATCTCCGCAGTGAATAACGTCGATAGATATTCCTGACTTACGAACATTTCTGTTAACCCTTAATGTATAAACACGCCAGGAATATTTATTTGCTTGCCACCCAATGCGCGTAATGTACATAGTAATTTACATTTTCGTGCAGTGGCTACTGTCCGAAAACAGTTTTTTTTTCTCTTATGTACGTTTGGTGAAGGCAAAGGATGTCCCGTGACCTAAAGGTCGTAGGGAAGTTGGGTGTTTGAGACCCCCACTTTTTCCTGGGCCATCATGGTGAGGGGCCCGTCTCATCCCCTCGCGGTCTTGCGTACCTCCCTGGTCAGGGATCTACTCCCAGCTAGGTCTGCTGGAGGAAGCGTGGTGCGGCTCATGGGTATCGCTCGCCAGTCAGCCACACATCAGTATTGTCGTCGTTACTTTGATATCGTCGTCATCGCTACTGTCACGGTCTTCAACGTCATAGTCACGCATCATTCACATTATCGTCATTGTCATCGCTAAAGTCATAGTTTCATCGACCACCAGTACGCGGATAAGGTTATACAGCTCACCATGTTCTCCGCGTCAGGATCTGCAGAAATGTGCTGGAAGTTGCCAAGGAAACGGTCCCGCTGAGCGCGTCGGCTGACTCCGTTTCTGGAAAGAGCCCTCGAAGGAGGAGGGATGAGGCGGCCAGTTTCTGGAGAGTACACTGTCGTCTTCGGTCGCTCTTCCTCCTATTTTACATGCAAAGCGTGTTGCAGTTCTCAGACCTGCTTTCATTATGCAAGCCAAAACCTGTTCTCAACGGAGCTACTTGTCAACAGAACTGCTTAATCGTCGCCATAATTTATAAGTGAGCAGCAGCATTGTCCATAGCACTATACAGCGCCTGCACCAGATCCAGACCTCCCTCAATAATTATTTATTTGCGGGATTTTCTCTTGGGAGAAATGAGAGAAAGAGGGATGGAGAGAGAGAGAGAGAGAAAAGGGGTTGCCCATTGCTTAACGTCAAGTTAGAAGCGATCGAAGGCTATCATTTCGGGGGAAGGAGGGAGAGGGTGGTGAAGTGTGTTGGGGGAAGAGGAAGGGGAAGGAAACCGGATTGCCTGGAGACCTACCCCCCCTCCCCCACGACTGTCTGCCTTTAAACAGGTGCCATGTGTAGAGAATGTACCTGGGCTGGACACGGCACGACGCTCTGCATCAAAAGCAACGATCGTGTTAGAAAGAGAGAGAGAAGGGGGAGGAGAGCAGCACAATAATTTATTTGGATTTAAATGCATTTAACGTCCATGGCTTAACCGAACCACGGTCACAGGTGCGAAGCAGGGTGCAGATAAAGCAATAAAACCAGTTTGACTATGGAGTCCCATTGATAATTCTCAGCTGGAAGTGTTGACAAGAGCGCTAATCGTAGGTTAGTACTTGGTCTGAACGGAGAAAGGTGTGAGTAACAGCAGGGTCCTTTAAGGACACTCTTGGGACATTTAAATGTAAATTTTCCTGTAGGGTCTCACCGGTTTCTTGTCCTTGGCAGGGCCGTCTACGACAGGCACGTCGGTACCGTTGGTCAAGGCTTGGGTGAACCGCAGCAGTTCGTCTCGCCAGCCCTCGGTCACTGGAACTGCGCATGCCCAACATCCATTTTTTGTGACACGATGAGCAGTTCATGTGCGTAACGGCTTGCATAAAAAACGCACGCACGTATGCGCAGAGAGAGAGAGAGAGAAGAAAGTGAGCACAAAGACTTTTAAAAAAAGAAGAAAAATCTATCTAGGATGCGCATTTGGGCTATTATTAGTTATTAAAATTCTTTATCGAAACTATTTGGATCTATAGTTCACAAATGACATCCTGTCAGGCACACACAATGCTGTTTCATTCGGTCAGGCATCAACACCCCACCGAACCTTACCCCGTGATTCTTTGGTGACGTTGGGAATCTCTAGCCCTTGACGCTGGTTTTGGGGAGGCTTGCAAAATCGTACATTCATTGGTTTTAAACCCCGGTAATATCAGGAGATTGTACGCTTTGTACAAATGTCTTATAAGTGACAACAAACCATTATAGGAAGGAAGGAAGGAATCGTTGATCGTTTGGAATATGGCCACTGGATTCAAGTAGGCCTATATTGAGCTTTTTTCTTGTTTGTTCTTTCTTTAAGAGGACGCCAGATAATACCATGCGTTTTGTTCTTGTATTGGATTTTAGCTTCAAAGAAAACACGTAAATGTTCGTTTTTGAACTTTTGTTTTTCGTCGACATCAAAGAAGCCGGAACAGGCTTTTTATATTGTGATATTGTGCGCTTTGGGTTTGCTAACACCGTGCAATCGACCAGGTCTTGCTTGTCACAATGCCTGCAAACTGGGTTGTAGAAAACAGCTTCTATTCAGAACAGTTTTTTTTTACTTCCGGTGCTTGGTGACGTCAGCTATGTGTAATCGTACCGAGAGGGAAGAATACTGGAACACCCTGCATGTGTATAGAAAGTTCTGCAGGGGTGAGCAGATCAGAGGCGCTTGAATCCACGCCTTTTGTTGTCGGCATGAAAGAACGCACAGCTTAGAAAGGAGACTGAAGGTGTTCAAGTTATTTTAAAATGGCAGACTGCCATCTGAATATTCACCCAGTCCCACTCGAGGTATGGCGCGCTCCCGCCAAGGGTAGTTTTTGAGTCCAGTGAAGTACTGCAGGCCGGTGAT
Organism: Lanistes nyassanus; assembly: GCA_004794575.1. NCBI lineage: Eukaryota > Metazoa > Mollusca > Gastropoda > Architaenioglossa > Ampullariidae > Lanistes > Lanistes nyassanus. The sequence continues at coordinate 96,146 of SMGT01008608.1, forward strand.
GGTGTTAATGGGGTGCAGCTGGGAGTTGACGTTGATGGCGTTGACAGGGATGCGGCCCTTCCACTGCTGCAGCCTGAAGTTGTTGAAGCTGTTGGGTGGAAACTGCATCGAGTAGCGGGGATTGGCGAAGTACCCGTCATCGTTCACCGTGCAGATCGGGACGTCCAGCAGTCCTGTGGACAGCCGCCACCAGCAGGATAATCGTCGCTATACTTATCTTCGTGTATTCATCCATCCGTCCGTCCAGTCATCCATTTATCAATCTACCCAGCCTCCCTTCCCGCTTCCCTTTCTGTCCATCTTTTCTATTTGAAGAAAAGCAGTGTAACCAAGAGTGGCCGTGGAATGGTGATAAGGCGTGTGCTGGTCCCCAACACAGCCAGAGCTGTGGGTTCGGATCTTGTATTCGGCACGTGCGCAGAAAATGTGGTAAATCTGTTTAAAGGGCCGACCGTGGGTGCGGGGGGGGGTGTCTTTTACTCCCCTACCCCGCCGGTCCCACACCTCCGCCTTCAGATAACCTTTGCTGCTGACGACATGTGCCTTTGCCCATGACACAACACTCAGACTTTACAACGCCTGACGAATTTCCAGCAGACGTACACATTGGACAGGACGTATTTGTGCGTTTACAGAAAGTGTAATTCAGAGTTATTCACCATAGCCAAGTATTGATCAAACGACCAGACTATAACAAACACCATATATCCACTCAATAAAACTTGTCTGCACACTCATACATACCATCATGAAGACTGTAATGATGCCGAAAGGACAGACGAGAAAATGTGCCGAATCAGAGGAAACAGCGGGTATCTTCTTTTAAAAATGTTTCCTCCCACAAAATATTTATAACCTTAGCAGAATACCGAAAGTTCTCACAGGCATACAGGCACACTACACAGCCCGATGTGGCGGCCGTACCTTTCAGGTGCTTGACGCGAATGGGGTGCGGGTTGTGTCTGGTGAAGAAGGAGTTGTGGCTGAGCTGGCCGAAGCGGTAGCCACTCTGAGTTGCCGGTCGCTTGCGGAAGAAGTCTGCGCTGTTCCCCACACCGTTGGTGATGCTGCTGGGGATCAGCAGGTCGCTGCCGTCGCTGGGTCGAAAGACCTCGGACGTGCTCATTCTGCACACAGCGACGTCAGCAATACCACATAGTGACGTCAGTTATACCACCTAGTGACGTCAGCAATACCACCTAGTGACATCGGCAACACATACTGACGTCAGTAATACAATTCCAAAGCTCCCATTTGCTTACATTCACTTTAAGATTTTTCGGGAGATATGTAAGTCTACTTCAAGAATTTCCGTGACAGTCACTATTAGTTCATTAGTCTTTCACAGGGCTTCGCCATTGCGGCAGAACTAAGGACAATAGCTAGTAAACGACCATCGATAAGGTGTGTATTGGAGATGAACTCATGTACAGAATTTATTGTCTGTTCCCCACCCCACCCCCCTTTTTTCAAGTGTAAGCGTCTTTTACAGAGGGAGCTGACCAGGTTCCAGATGACTGCGCACATCAGAAAGGTCATCAATACTACATATTGTGTGCCGCCTCTGCAGAACGTTTTAACCAGATCCACTGGCCGGAACAACCTTTTCAAGAGACGGTTGAATTTAACAGAAACCTTACCACTCCAGAAGCCGTAGAGTAACGGCAATAGTCTGACAAATGCCAATACAGGCCGAAGGAGGAAGGTCTCGAGCTAGGACTAGATGAACCAAGATCACGGACTTCAGTCCCACATGTGTCGGTGCTTCCCGCGCGGTCACCACGCACAGGCCGAGATGGCGTCCTTGGATCCCCGCTGACTTAGAGGCTGGCTAATGTGTGCGCTTAGCTACGCCACACCAGCTGGAGTGTCTAAGTCAGGCGCTCTCACCGTTAGCCTGGTGACCACGTGCTTCTGTCTCGCCATGAAATACGCCCTCGCCAAACATGGCCTCCTTGAACACTAGGTGGCTGTTGTTCACTGCTTGCTTAGAAATCTGTTGCCCGGCTGGCCCGAAATCTACGTGTTGTTATTTCACAACGTGAGACATACAGCACAGCCTCCGACACTAATTTCATAACAAATTTTTGCTGTCTGCTGTCAAAACATGTGGGTACAAACAAATAATAGCACCATGGGGGACTTTGTATAGAAAACACAAATATCTTATGATATGAAAATAAACTGTATCCCAAAAGATGTTACGTTGCGCTGGGGAAAAATCTTCCGATAAAATCCTTTCTAAAATTACTTTTGCACATGACTGACAGAACTCACAGAAGGTTGCGCCGATTACACTACTAGGGACAACTAAATCAAAACCATGGGCCTCGAGTATATTTCAAGACCTTTCAATCATTTTTCTTTTTTCCTGTTTCACCTTCATCTGTCAGCGCTGATGTGAAACTTACCAGTTCCACCTGCAGCAGCGCAACAACAGTTGAATTCCTGTTTCGCAGGAGGGGGTCAGTTTAAAAAATTACCTGTCCTATTAAGTAGCCTACGTGCAAAGTTATCTTACTGGGGTTTCCTTTGAATCGAGTGGGTAGGCTACAGCTAAAGCAGAGATATTCCCTCCCGACGGCAGCCATAACCCCAGCACTCCAAAACCACTTGCTTGGCATGTCTCTATAGCTCACCTAAACGTTTGCGTAATTTCCCCTGTGTTTATACACTGTACTAAAGCTTCAGTCGGCTTGGAACGTCTTTGTACACTTGCGGTCTGCTGATCCGGGATAAGCCTTGGAGAATTAATTTCTAAAAATGAACATTGCCTAAAATGTTTACCCTTGGCAGAGGATGAGGATCATAAAAAGATAAAGATTGTCCCGTTTTCTGTTTAAGGTCGCAGGGAAGCCTGGGGGGTAACGAGACCTCCTGCTTCTTGTGGGCTGGCAACGTGAGAGGGGGGGGGGTGCCCATATCTTCTCCCTCGCTGCCTTCCCTTCCCTACCCATGGGCCAGGTACCCATTTCCAGTGGGTCAGCTGGGGAGAGTGGAATGCGGCGAATCAGCGCCAGCTCTCTAACCCGTCGGCCATCCACTTCCCCACTTGATCTGTGGATGGGGTTGGAGAACAATCTGAATATTTCAATAAAAATAAATCCCTTAATGCTGCATCCTGTTTACTTATCTTGTCACCTCAGAGGGAGCCGACGGGATCCACAAACACGCCTGGGAGGTGGCATCTTGTCCCGGCGGGCAAGTGTTCCAAGCGTTGCCAAAGGCAGGTGTTCCACTCGCTAGGACAGAAGAGCGTTCCGCTAAAGAATACGTAGTCCCCTGCCGTTTATAGTGGCTGTGAGCGGGAATCGCCGTCGGACCATCAAGCAGTCGTTCCACTACGTTTGTGGCAGGAAGAGCTGCGCTTCACGAATGGTTCCAGCGTGCCAAAGAACGAGTTTGATTATTTACAGAAACAGTTACAAGTCTTGGTTTTTTTAAAACATGCTTTGTAACAATAAACGCAGCATGCAAAAGCAAAACCGGAATCCACCTATGTTGTATCTACCACGCGGTCAGGAGCGAATGAATCAAGGGAGTGTACCTGGACTTGACTTGTCTCGGTTTGCCGACAAATGAAGAGTCAAGATACGCCAAGACGTGCCGTACGTGCTGTGGCGCTCTGGTGCAAAATCGCTGTGCTAGTTAGCCGGCACAAAGTCACTCGGTCCACGTTTAGGTCAGTCCAATGGGTCCATGCACTCAGACTCTTTGGACCACCAATTAAAAGCATTCCCGCCGCCAATCACGTTAGGATGCCCCGGCACCGGTTGACATACCTGCACTGAGCTGCTCACCCAGATGTTCAGATTCGGGTGTCGTCTGATCGAACTTGTGTCTAGAATGTCTACCTGGCAGTATATAGCTCTAAACTTCCCAGCCACGTCTTTGGGCAGCTTATAAACAGCAAGACAAAACCTTTTCGGTTGTATGCACCGGCGCACTTATTTTTGCGCAAGCGCGTATGCGCGTGTGCTTTTGTATAAAAGTCATTCTATGGAAAATTTGCAAATCCGACTGTCTCCGACCTTTTCTAAACTCTACCAAATCACCATCACCCAAACTTGTTTTACTTTTGTTGCAATAACTTCTTGGTACCCCCGTCTTTAAACTTCTATCTTCCTTGTGGCACCTACAGCAGCCACGTGTTCTACAACTAACTGCAGCAAGAGGCGCAATAAAGATGCTTAAATCAAGCAGCCGGCCTGTAATTAACAAGCGTCATGAGGAATTATTACGTAGACCAGAAACAGGATCTGAAGTAAGACCCACAATTCACGCCATCCTGGTGACAAGCGCTAGCCAGTGAACTGGCTTATTACTCTCCGCCAATCAGCAGCTGGTCTGAGAATCACATGACACAGAAGATGTGCAGGTGACGTCAGAGAAGTGGGCTGCACACAATGGAAACATTAAAGTCTACAACTAATAAAAGTACAGTCATCGATTCCTTGTAAGTGCGGTCACTTCAAACACTCGTTAACCAAAGGGCGGCCACTCATGGCTGAACTGACTTGATAAGACTGGAAGTTATTTGACGAGCACTTGTCGCGGCCTTTGTTGCAGGCAGCTGTAGATATATGCTGATTCCTGGAGTGGCCAAATCTTCACAGTTTGTTGGAGCCAAAGATTAGTCGCTTTAAAATGTGATTACTCGTCTTAAAGTGTGTGAAGGTCTCTTTCCATGTACCGATATTGCCGACCTTCCTAGTGCCTTATTCACTTTGTTTATATGCGGCATCTGTAGAGGAGTCAGAAAACTGTTTCTTTAACATGCGATGAATAAACATATTTCGGTCAATATGTTCGAATCGTGGTTTTGTTATGTTCTGCAGCTGAAAAAAATGTGACAAGAAACAACCTGCTGTACTGTCGAGTAGATACAAGCACATTCCCGCCATCCGCACTTTCCTACAGACACAAACACACACATACATAAACATTCATGCATGCACGTGCACGCACACGCACACACAAACACTTCCTTCACAATTACCCAAACAAGGTGCAAACGCATGTCAGCGTCCACCAAAGCTGGGGTGTAAACTTTTTCTGAATTACAGGAATTTTTCTTGAGAATGGTGTCGATGAAGAGAAAGAGCAAGAGATTTGAGCACTGTTGTGTGTGTGTGTGTGTGTTGGGGTGGAGTGGAGTACAGCATGTCTGCATGCGCCACTTCGCCATTTACTCGAAGAATATGTGCGTCAGCATATTTTGTTTTCATAGCTTCAGCTACAGCAATGTGGGAGTTCAGCGACGCGCCTGCTCTATGGCCCCAAGTTTCGCATCGGACAGAACATGACGTCAATGATTCGATCGCGACGTCATACGGCCGGAACATCCGGTTGTTCATACCCCCCACCCCCACACGAAAACGCTTCGACATCGGTTTTTTGTATGTAGCTACGCCATTGTCACCGCCTTTGAAAGGACTCGGCCAAGCGGAACTGCACTTCTACACGCGCCATTGCACAGGGCAGGTTTATGGCACTCTGCAGTACGTTAAAAACCAGCCAACCAGCCTGCTGCCAGTACGACGACAAGACCCCCCAGCAAGGCGCTGTTACTGTTGTGTGACAAAATGCCAGGAACAAAAAGCTGTCACTACAACACAGGTGTAAGAGATTGCCTGTTCGCGCAGCTAGCAGTCCCTTTAGTTTGGTGGACTCTTGCAAAAACCACTGTTCAGCTTGTTTCTTTGCGGTGCATTTTCACAAAGGTCGGTGTTGTACTTGAGACATACAATGCGCACCAGGCAAAAATTAATTTCGCCTTAAAAACACCCTAAAGATTATAGTTGCAATCCGCCTTACCTAATGTTAACTATGTACAGGGTTGGCTAATTCCTTCAGTACCTCTTTTCCTTCATATAACCATTTTAAAGATCGTAAGTTCTTCTTTGTAACTTTTTTTCTTCAGAAAACCACATGCTTCTTGGCACGTGCGAAATGCAGTCAGTGTGACTATTCACCCTGAACAGCTAAGGAATAAGTATTTAGGTTTACTTCTAAGTGAGCAGAACATATAATGGATAACCCCGCTAGGACATATATTGACACTGCGCAAGACGAAGGCGAAGGCACTGGAAAAGGGATGATTTCTCCTTACTCTTATGTAAAAATGAATTAAGAAAAGAGACAGACAAATTTACCGCATAATTTAAGAGTCCACCAGTCGGTTGTGAAGCTGTAATTTAAACTGCAGGTAGCAGTCCCACGAAATACCACTTGTTTAGTTCACCGCGCACACAGGACAGACTGAAGCTGACCCATTGAATTGTGTTCCTAGAGGGCACAAAAAAATATGGCGAAACAGCCAGCAAGCCGTCCCATGCACGACATATGTCTGGCCCGCTGCATGGTATTCGGCGATACAGGCCCTTGTGTAAGGGTCATTATAAATGAGAGATCGTGAGATAGCGAACACTTACAGCAGTGACGTAAGCCCTACGTAAGCTATTACGATCAGGAGCCGTGTTCACGGCCTTTGGTTAAGCTAAAGGGATCGCGATCCCTTTTAGCGACTTCTCTTGAGCCGGATTCATGGCCTCTACCGATAGTTTGCTACGTGATTGCGATCGGTTTAGGCTTAACCAACGGCTGTGAATACGGCTCCAGGTCCTTGCGGTGAGAGGTGATTGACAGAACCTACTGTATCGACACAAAAGCAATGCAGTCGATTGAATAGACTCTCGCGGGATTTATACAAAGAGCTGATCTAATCTCTTTGTTGCAATACAGTAATTCTTAATCCCTACTTTTAATATTTTTTCTGTGAGAAGGGGTGAAGAAGAGTGAGAGACCAGCAGTGTCTGGGACATGGAACAGTTACTTCAGAAGGTTTTTTTTTTTTACTTGTAAATTATTTGGATACGTCAGCAGCAGGACAGATGTAAGTTTAAGTATGCAAAACTCGATTAACGGTCGGCTATTGAAACCTAATTAATAAAGAACAAATGAGGACAGAGCGCTATAAATCATCAAACGATAATCCCAACAAGGTACTGGCAGCGCTAGACACACCCGTATGCTGACGTATGCAACCAAGGGAGCCTACCGTACCCAAACACGTAGCAAAGAGAGAGTCGAAAGTAAGGAACGTGGCAGATCTTCTAAGATCTTCTAAGATCTGCCATGTTCCTTACTTTCGACTCTCTCTTTGCTACGTGGTTGGGGACGGTAGGCTCCCTTGGTTGCATACGTCAGCTTACGGGTGTGTCTATTGAAACCTACCCTTTCTATCATTCTTTCCCGGACACACTTCGTCACAACTGTTCACTGAACTGCTTTAAGCGATTGCCTAAGCCAACCAATCGGATTTCAGCTTTATGTGACAATCACATCTAATTCGATGAACATAAAAGAATTATAGTATGTTCAGTTAGGAAAGACCCATAGGCACATATCATACCAGAAATCAAGACAGAATGAATGGATGGATGGATGAATGGATGGGTGGGTGGGTTGGTGGACGGGGCCATATCAGGATCACAGACGAAGTGCTGAGTGAACACTTCGATTCCTTGTAAAATGTATCGGCGTTTGGGTAGAGGTAAGAGGGATATATGTGAATTCCTTAGGCAAAGTACAAAGGGGCTAGCCAAATAGGAATCGTAATTAGCAAAAGACAGTAGTGGGTGGCGGGGAGTCAGTGACGGAAAACCGTGTGCTGGTAGGATGATAACGAATAATTACATATCGAATTATTTTTTTAAAAAAGCACAATGAAAAAACTGATTTTTGATCCTTCCAAGCCATCTTTTGCTAATATGACGTTGACTCCTAACGATAAGCAGCCACCCCACACCCCAAACCAAGCACAAGCTTGACAACAGAAAGCGAGCAGCAACACGTCCCCAGAACGGCAGCCACACGCCGTAGGCAAGAAGCGATTACATTCCTTGCACGAAGTTCTAATTGGAAAAGCGACACGATAAGTATTGCTGCAATGTCACGCGGTTCTTTCTGGGGGTCTGCTGTCGTCGTCATGGTGACAAAAGGGGGTGGGGTGGGTGGGGGACTGAGACTGCGGGTACAGCGATTAAGTGACCCGTGGGATCAAAAAGAAAAACCACCCACAAGTTATCTGATCCTGCCAGTGCTTGCGGCTGTACTTGATAATGGTGATCCCTGTACAGGACTGTCTTAACCGGACGAACATATGCCCAGGCTCGGCAAACAACGACAAGCGCTCGTTCTGTTAGGAAAAGTCTTAAGAAGCGCGAGGACTTTGTTCTGGTCTCGGTCGAAATGCTTGTAGCATTTTCTGTTTTGGGAGAACACAACTTATCCCCAGCATTTCGCAAATGTGAACTTATCCACAGAAAATACGATAATCATACTGTCTCTTGCCGTCCTGGGAAGCAGTGATAAAGACCCCGATCTTAAGAATTTTGGAAGCAAACGAAAGAAGGAGCGATTTCAGAACTCCACAGATTCGATGCGTTTTCGTGGCGCCCACGAGAACTTATGTATGCGATGAAAACTGATCATTTTATCTGAGTACCACCTGAATATTCCGTCCTTCACAAAGCCAGCATGTGCAATGGCTGTCACGGTTTTGTTTGACGCTACATATTTTCTTTGCAAATACGACGTGACTTGCGCAGGCCTCCTGCACGTCTGGCAACGGTAGCTTTGTTTCGATTTTCGATACATACAGAGAACCGGAACCTGCTGATCACATCCGCATTCAAAACCAATTCCAGGGCCCTGTCGGCCTCGCGCGCGTCGGTCGTGAGCGGAACTCACTATACAATGGGGGAGATCCAATCCAGTGAGGCTTTCTTTCACCTGCATGCCAAAGATAGGATTGACGATCGACGTCACGTGGGCAGATCAATCTAAACCTGTGGCTCTATCGCTGCTCGAATGACGCAAATGTGATTTTTGTTTCGGGACAACTTGATCGCCTCCGAAATTCGACGAGTGCTGGGTATGGCGCAGTTATGGCATTGGGCAACAGTCCATGTTTTCTGTGCAAATACGATTAAGATTCGTGGCGTGTGGCGGTAGCACAATGTTCACGTCAGCTTGCTGGTTAACGCGGTCTGTTCTGACATAAACTGGCGTCACTGTGCAAAACGTAAAATAAGACATAAGCGTTCATCTGTTCAGTAATCAGCTGAGTGCGGCGCAGGTGCTTTTTCGTGTAAATTCTCTGCAACTTGTGAATTTAGTAAGGCTAGCAGAAAGATAATTGCCGCTTCACGACTGTAATTTTTCCTGTGCGGAAACAATTAGCAGCCTAGACATGGGCGCAATAGAAAATAGCCTCTTGGTCTGGGGTTCACGTCCACCCAGCAACCAAGCAAGCAAGAAAGCTTAAAAAAAAGGAAAAAGGAAAAAAAAAGGAAAGACAAAAAAAGAAAAAAAAGAAAAGGTATTTCTCTTGAATAATTGCACTCCAGCATTGTTGGCATTCGAAGAAAATCAGAGCTAGCTACGTGGCAACGGGGACAAATGTTGCTACCATTTGGATTTTGACAGCATACTAACGTGGGCCCTGTACAATTTGTTTAAGTTGCGCGAAAACGATAGAACCTGGGGAGAAGAGGTAGTTTAGTTGTTGTGCCAAAGATTTCATTTTAAGTTGAAGATGACAGACTGTTCCCCAACGACGTGTTCCGTAGGTAAGGATAAAAAAATCTGTGTAGGCACAGAAAATATGGGAACCACTTTTGGAGAAATAAAATGCTTTTGGTGGTGGTGGTGGGGGTTGGGGTGGG
>SMGT01008608.1:105912-167461 GCA_004794575.1 Lanistes nyassanus
GGGGGGGGGGGGGGGGGGGGGGGGGGGGTTAGAGACGCTGGACTAGTAGGTGTGTTTCATATTCTGCCTGCGCGGGACACCCCTAACAAGACAAATGCGTGTCCTTCGCCTACAGACAGCTAGACATGTGCCAGGCTACAAGTATATACTAAATATGTTTCTTTACTGACTCTTAATGGAACTAACAAGCAACCCTAAAAGTAGGCGTGGTCAACTGGTGCAGGGTGTCTCCTAAGCACAGCAAACTTTTAACATTGTCGGGGCGTCTCTTAGAGACCGTCTCTACTCAACGGTCACGGTTCCTGCCCAAGACCAAGAAATTGAATCATCCCCAGGCCTCAGAAGATCGAGGTGACAAGCCAGGCCTCCTACAGGCACACGCACACAGCATGTCCCGTTCAGTCACCCATCAGATAAAGGATCAAACGGCTTGTGTCCACTAGATTTTTTTGGGCGTTTGACGCAATTTGCTGACTAGAACGGACTCAGTCGACGCTACTTTCCTCTTGTTCAAGGAAATGTATGCCGGGCTTTCGACTTCTGTATGACAGTCGGGTGCCTGTGGATATTTTCTGTTGGAATAATGTAAAACGTAAAGCTTCACGTGGGAGGTGCCCGTGCTCTGTAGTCAGGAGTCAACCCCCCCACCGCCCCGTCCTCCGAGTGCGTCTTCTGTCTCAGACTGAGCCACATGCCCCCCCCCCGCCCCTCTGTTGTAGTGTTTCAAGCTGTTTCACATTGAATTCTCTCGCGCTTTATCTCTTCCCTCTCCTCGCTCTCTATCTTTCTCTCTCTCTGAGTCCATCAACCCAACCCCACTCCCCTTTCACATATCTTCTCCTTCACACACCTCAGTTTTCGTCATCTCCTTCATTCCTCCCGGCCTTCTTCATTTAATACAAAAAAACCCCAGGCACAATAATACCCTGAACTGCGTAGACAACCAGCGAACACATACTCGCAAACACGCATGCACAGAAACGCTTCTTTTGTTTTCCTTTTTTTTCTTTGAAAGACAAAAAAGCTTTGGTGCTGAGATTAACATAACAAAGCATTGTGGTCAAATTAACATGCAAGCGGAAGGGGTGGGGTGGGGATAAGGAAGGCAAAACGCACACGTCATTCCTTGTAGGGATTTTGATCACAATGAGACCCAGTTCGCTTTTCTTAAACCTGATATAGTCATATCAAGAAAATTTGTCAGTCGTATGGTAACACAACACACAATGCATGCATGTATATTCGTGTGTGTGTGTGTGCCTGGCCGATGAAGACAGATTTTCAGACCCGTTCAGTTGATTAAAAAAGACTATAAACCTCTTTCATGATCAGTATCTACACATTTACACGTGTTGTAAGAGCAGGTCTCGTTCTATGGCAAACAGCTCAAGTAAAATTTCTGTCCGGTTGCCAGCTAAATCAATTTTGTGTGACGCCTCATCCGACAGGCGTCCAGATGTCACCATCACTGGCCCCTTCAGACAGACTGACACTAGTCAAAACTGTTCTTCGATAAGTTGGTTCATTACCATAGCTCTCTCTTTTTGTCTGAGCACGGGCCTGGGGCTTGCGATCTCGCAGCCAGACGGCGGGACAAGGGACGATCCTGTGTTACGTGTGGCTGACAGTGCGAGAACACAGTCACAGGTACGACGCCGTTTTGTCGCCGCATTATTGATGGGCAGTAGCTTTGACAGCGTAATCTTTGTCAGTGTGTCTGATAACGTATGGTTTTTTGAATAGTAAATGTCAAATCTCTCCTGCGGGCTGTAGAAGTTTTATCTTTTACATCCGGGCTTTGAGATTTCTTCTGCACAATTTTAACAAAAGGACTTTATCCGGTCAGCGAATACGCATTAAGTAATCCTGCAAAAGTATCCCAACAGTTTAACCCCCCCCCCCCCAGTGTCCATGTTAAGCGGCGAGCAATGGTAATACCAACCTCAAGCCATAGAAAGAGATAAAGGGCAAAATGAAAAGCACCAAAATGGTTTACAGGACAGAAGTCAGCATTGACGTAGGCAACAGGCAGACGACTTACCTGTAGTTCGCCCCTCAGACAGCCTTAAAGACCTGTCCTGTTCTTTCTGTCAGAATGAGCTGGAGTCTTGAACACACACACACACGCACGCACACGCGCGCGCCGTCCAACGCTGGGAAACGCGCGGAGAACGACCCTCGTGGCACAGCGCTCTGTCTTGGCCCGACCGCGACTGGCTGCCAGAGCGAGGTGCGGTCACTAGGGACGCCAAGGCCCTCTTGCGACAGAAGTGTGGGGCTGAACAGGAACAGCTGAGGGCCCGTGCCGAGATTTCAGCGCCGGCTGTGGACCGCTGGAAGCAGTAGACTGTGAGCAGCTTACGCTTCAACCGCGTCGCTCGGATTAGCCTGTTAATCTTTCTCCACCCCCTCCCACCTTTCCACGGGTCCCCTTCTTGTCTTTCTTGTGCAGTTTTTATCTGAGCCGTGTGCCCGCTTGCTGCATGAGATAAGCTGGCACAAGACGTTCAGCCTGTGTTATAACTGCATAACATTTAATGAGGTTTGTTTTGTTCTTCCCATAAGTTCAGGCCAGACAGTAACCATGCGTGACAGGCATCAAGATCTTTCACAGATCTTGGCCCGTGCTGCTGAAGTGTTTGGCTTCTGCCTCAAAGCTTTGTCTTCCCCAAGGGCCAGGCGAATGTGATGTTGACTGTGTCTTAGTAGACACATTGCAGGCAGGCAGGCAGACAGGCAGGCAGACAGGAAGGTAGAGGAAGGCGCTGCAGAGAGAGAGAGAGAGAAGAAACGGATACAGAGGAGAGACAGAAAGAGAGAGGGAGGTAAGGAAGAAGTGAGAGGGAGAGAGTTACGAACTGGTAGATGTTTGGTGGAGCAACACAATTTATAACTCGACAGGACAGTGGGAGTCGGAAGATTGTCTTGTACAATTAATTGGTAATATATATATATATAGAGAGAGAGAGCGCACATAAGAGACAGCGAGGGAGGACCCCATGGAGTCCCGATCGAGTACCAGTTACAGCCGAAAAACGTGCTGGCGCTTATGCAGGGCACAGCTTACAGACAGCGAAATGGCTTAGAAATTGGGGCATTGTCGTTGAACACAAAGGTAGACAATATATCACACGTACTTACAGACCGAGGGAGCAAGAGAGATCGTTTCAGCTATAGTACTCTGAAATCAACTCCCCTCTCGGACTATTTGCAAGCAGTGGGTGTGGGTGGAGCACGCGCGCATGCGCCCTTCTGCGTTCTGCTTCCCACCCTCTTCCGTAGCCGATACAATAGATGAAAGGTGAGGTTCAATGATAAATATTATAGTGTTGACGTTTAAGCAAATTAAATTTTGCTAATCCTACATATAAGATTCCCGAGATATAACCGAAGACATATATATATATATACCAGAATGAGGTTGGGGAGGGGGAGAGGGAGGAGGGACCCTCACGTGCATTCTACACGTGCAGGATCCGCACCGGAAAGTATCCTAAGAGCCTGTTATCATCTCTACACTCCACGGCGTCCTTGTCGCGCCACACAGCCATCTGCTCGCATTCTGTAAAATGTCCGCTGCTATCAACTGCTGAAAACCCAAATGGGTGGAAAGTGTACTTCCAGTCGATCTGCAGCTCTGTGCCTATCACAATTTTCCGTATTTTATGATGAGGATTTAGATCTTGAAGTCACAGATGATTTAAGTGGATATCTTGCCAGATATTTCATTTCGAATATATTTTAAACTTTCAACGATTTATTATTTATCGCAACACTTTTCCGAGGTGCTTTTTTCTACTGAAACAACACCTGTGATTATTCTGTGTGGATACTTAATTGCAGTTTTCTTTCGCTACAATTAAATCGGTAATCGATAGATCACTAAGCATCAATGAAGGAGACGACAAACAGAGCATTTCACAGTGCACTGCCCAGCAAAGCGCTACCAGCAATATTCCAAGACCAGAACGGCTAAGCTTAGGCTCTTAGGGCACGTTGAACTCATTTCTTGGTGTAGTGACTGAAATATAAAAGAAATACAAGTGACTGCCGTTTGGAGGCAAATCCAAATTAAATTTAAAACAAGGGAACTAGACCAATGTAATATTAAAGTGTCGATCCCGAATGGTCACGACACCAAATGTAATATTAAAGTGTCGACTGCAGGTAGACGGTCGTATGTCCAGCAGGCCGCGCAAATGTAGAATTATGAAGTGTAGAAGATGTCAAGGCACCACCAATGTAGCGTTGTGTAGAGCAAGGCATCGGGACGGGTCATCGACACCAGATATAATATTAAAAAGGTCATCGGCATCAGATGTAATATTAAAAAAAGGCATCGGCACCAGATATAATATTAAAAAGGTCGTCAACACGTAGAGTATCACGGCCACAAACACGAAAGACCACAACTGCCTTGTTGCCGTTCAGTCTTTTATTCCTCCTGATATGGCTAACCAGGCACTAGGCCTCCTTTCTCCAACATACATCAAGACACTGTAGTTGAATCACGTAATAGCAAAACTAAAGCTGAGCTTTCTATGCCGCCATTTTCGACTTAACCACCTGCATCAGTCTCTCTCTATATCGTGTCTATCCCCACCAAAGTTTATATACCTAACTATTGACTGTCCAATTCCCACGGACTGTATGTGTCGTTGTGAGTGTGATTGGCATGTGGGGAACTACAGCTTCTATATTTATGGTTAATGTTGTCTCTGTAGGGAGTTACATGAGTGCGGGACGGCTATTGTCTGACCTATCAGTTATGTCCGTCCTGCAGTGCGTGGGATTTTAGTCTACATCTCTGATCTGTATAAGATGTGCTGCACCTATTTTCTAGTCTATTTCTAAATAACCTACAAAACACGCATATTGTTACACTAAGCTAGAACAGGACAAGGACGAAGACAATCTACATGTTTCGGGGCACTACCCCTTCATCAGGACGACACAAAAACGACGAAAAAACTGCAGCTAAGTCTTTTTCTTTTTTTCGTCGTTTTTGTGTAGTCCTGATGAAGGGGTAGTGCCCCGAAACATGTAGATTGTCTTCGTCCTTGTCCTGTTTTAGATTGGTCCAGTTCCCTTGTTTTAAATTTAATAGTCACTGAAGGTTAACACCAGACGGGAACGGGACTAGAACTCATGCCTCTCTCCTTCTCTCTCTCTCTCTCACAATCACATAAATAAACTCAACTTTTCAAAAGAATGATCGTCACCGCACTCGGAAAAGAAAGAAAGAAGAACGTTAAGAATGGGCCAGGGAGGGGTGTGAGTGTGAGGAGGGGTGTGTGATATCAAAGCAGTCGAACGGACAGTGGGCGGTCGATACGTCACGCACACAGGAAGCTTCACCCGAGAGCTGTAGGGGGTCAGTCGACCGCCGAGTTTTCGCCAAACAACAAACTGCCATTTGGGATTTCCTCTCACTGCTGCAGATCAAGTATGCTCTGTAACTGTAGCCACAGTGACAGGTGGATTAAAAAGAAAGAAGTATCCAAATATTAAGCATACGAACAAACTAGCGCACAGACGAAAGCACAAAGTACAAACATGCACGCGTGTAGCCAGGCGGGCACATTCACGCACAAACAAAATTGAGAAAAGTTCTTTGATACTTTGATGCTGTTATTCTATGAAGGTGCACGGTGTATTAGGACACGTGATTACTCCCACAAGCTGACCCACAGCATCGAGTGGAGGGTGCTGGCTGTAGTTGGTTGAAAGTCACGGCACGAGTAACTTCCCCTGCTATAGTGGAAATGGTAGTTTATTCTCGATTATGACGAAGACTTCAGTCTGTGGTGGGTAAGATTTCCGAGCTATTCAGTGTGCCATAGAGATAGCAGTCTTAAGTCCTCGCTAGCCTGAGACGTGTCCGGACTGCGTTGTATCCACGCATCCGCCTTTGGTGTTAGGAGACAATAGCCCACTAGTACAAGAGCAGAACTTTTCAAATTGACTTAATTCTTCATCTGGCAAAGGCCAGTGCAAAAGACTTCCTGGAAGCTTCGATGACTGCTGGCAAAGTTTCAGAAGGATATCTATATGTGGTTGTGATCGGGACAACTGACATTTTAATATGGTTCGAAATAGATTCTTATTTAAGGCTTTTATAGCGCTGTTTTGCATTGTGATTGCGTTGTGGATGTGCAAGAATGCATGGTGGTACGGAGATTTCACCCAGAGTCCACAGCTTTTGCAGAGAGAAACAGAAGTTATCTGCCACCGAGATGAACAGATTCAGTCTTGCATTCCGCTTCTCTCCCAGGCGATAACACTGCTGAGACAAAACTCTGCCGGGCTTTGTACACAGTCCCAGGTGAGTGCAGGGTCCCAGAAGAGTTCAAAGCCCGACAGGAGACAGGACGGGCTGGGGGTCGAAGGCCGTCGCACGCAGACAAAACCTATTGCGTTGACAGAAGCTTCCAGACGCGTGCCCGTGTTTGTGGTGGAGGAACATCATGAGGTTATTCCCTACTGGTTTTCCTCCGCGGACAAAGGCATCCTGCGGCGACAAGGCAACGTTCTGGTGAGTGGCCTGCTGAATGACTGGCTGACCGAGTGCGATCGAATGACTGGATCAGAGATAGGTTATTGTTAAACGTCAAGTCACAGCAAGAAAGGCTGTCTCATATATAGCCGGAGGAGTAAGGAGATGGTGGTGAATGGTGCTGGGGGAAAAGGAAATAGGAAGAAATCGAAAACATACCACAGTCCTACCGTTAATTTGCCCTATAAGGTCTATGAATTTAAGAAGCTATGAATTTATATAAGGCTCAAGAGTTTTATAAGAGAAACGATTGACAGGGAAAAATCTATTTTCTGTGCATGTTAAGAAAAAAAATCCTTTGTTTTTTTTTTCAGTTCCACATTGATGGCCACTCGGATGGAGCGCCACCTATCGAGGTGGACAGCGTACCTCTCTTCCGATGGCCTGGCGCTGACGAATGGCGCCATCTGATGCAGGAGAACGACGTCTTCATATTCGTAAGTCAGCCTTAAGCCAGCCTTACATGTAATTTCAGTCTGCCTTTAGCCTGTTAGCACTCGACAGTCCACGCAAGTCGCAAGTCAGGTCGTCTAGGCCAGCCTCTGCTTAGTCGAACCTTTTTCATGTCAACAGGATTACAGTAGCAAGCAGTGACAAATTTCTCAAGTTGTTAGCGCAAGCTGTGACTGGTATGATCAAACTGCATGGCGCCTTAGAAAAATCACTGAGGGTGGGAATATTGCTTCATGACGTAACGACTGCATGGATGTTTAGTGTACCGAAACGCTTAGGAAACCAAGTGCGCGCGTGTGTGTGAGAAAGAGAAAAAGAGAGTATGTGCGCGTGCGTGCATATGTACGTGTAAGGTATGGACATCCTTGCGTACTTACGTGTGTGTGTGTGTGCGCGCGTAGGTCTGCGGGCCTGCGTGCGTATATGCATGGGTTTGCGCCTGCGTGCGTACGTACATTATTGCGCGTGAGAAACACAGAGGGCTAAAGAGCGAGGAATTGAGACAGGGAGAGAAGACTAAACCACAAATAACAACTGTCCCATCCACTTCGATCCACATATTTAAAGTCACACATAACAACTGTCCCACCCCCTTCGAACCACATATTTCAAACTAGTTTTCATGGTATGCCAAAGTACGGTAGGCATATCTGAAGCAGTTTTAACTGGGGCAACAATCATCAATAAAAGATTTCCACCGCAGTTAATAAGTAGTTTAGCGGGACGTTCGGTTGTTCATCTCACTGAATTCTTCTGCAGAGTGCGGCTTTGACAGGACTGCTTGACCGCTACATCTGGATCGTGCCTCCCTGGGACCCCTTCTTCATCCGTGGGGTGCCTTCGCAGCATCTTCGGGTGGAGGTGCATCTTGGCGTCGCCCGCACCAGTCGACGAGACGCGAAGAAGCCCTCGCCGTCAGTAGGCTCAGCTGAAGTTCAAAGGTCAGCCGGCTCTGATGTTCATGATGAAAGACGTCGACAAAACCGATCATCCAAACAAAACGGAGATAGAGGACAAAGTGGCAACCGATATGGGGAACAGTTGCGCGTGGACACAGACAGGGCAGACAACCATGCAACTGCAACGGAGGAGGAGGAGGAGGAGGACAGCTTGCAATTAGAGGAAGGGGATCGCGTGCAATCAGAGGAACAACTCTGCCTCTGCATAGAAAAATCGTACATCAACACCACAGAAGACGGGTGTCTGTGGGTCGACTATTATCAGCTTCGCGTAATGCAAGACATGACGCACACAGGTATTCCGCGGAGCATGTGTGACGTCGGCCAGCGCGTGCTGGTGGAGGTGACGACAGCCAGCAAAGCCGTGGAGCTATTGGCCCGCTCCCCCACGGGCGAGAACCCCGTCCCCTGGCTAAGCCCCACCGACTCGCTCATTCTAGACATCGACGAAGACTTTTACGGCTGCGAAGCGGCCATCGGGCCTCTTCTGGCCACAGGCTTGTCGGGAGACCTGGTGGATAAATTGTCAACGTCCGTGGGTCAGATTTTCTGTCCGTCGTCCGTCCTACACGAACAGCTGGCTGACGGCTTCTTCAGTTCTCTTGCTCAGTCCGTGCGCAGCGCTCTTCAAGCGAGTTGCTGTCACAATCACAGCTCTACCGTCACCCGTCAGCGGAAACTTCAGGCGCTGGCGGGGGACCTCGCGAAAGACCTCAAAAGGAGGGGACTTCTCGCATGCACTTGCAGAGACGCCTCCAGCTTGCAAACAAGACTACAGAAACTCCTGGACATTCTTGCGCGGCTAAACCCAGACCAGCTGACAGCTCTGATCCAGGTGGGCATTTGTCTGCAGGAATCACCAATGACGGACAGTTTTGATCCTTCTGAGGGGATGGTTGTCTGCTCCGGCTATAATCGACCCAACAAGACCAGCGTCCTGTTTCACACGCCGACCACAGCTGAAGTGTCGTCCACGACCAGATTGCTGGGAGATCTGCTGGGAAGCTTCTCGGTGCAGCCGCGGCTGGTGTCTGTCTGCCGTTCGGTGCGCGACGGCTACACGCCCAGGTCGCTCTTCCGGCGCATTGAGAAAGACGTCCTCAGCCTGGTCGAGCAGTCGTTCGACGGGGTGGGCGCGGATTCCATCGTGTATGATCAGAACTTGCTGGGCGGACGAGCAGGATGGCCTGACAGACATTAACGGTGGAACTTACGTATTTAACTGGCAAGTGCTATAGTCGGCTTTTGTTAGCCTTATTAAAGTTGGCGTACTGACCTTGGATTTCGGCGTTTTATTGATATTATTTTTAGAAAGTCTTTCTTTATCGTGCTTGCGAATATGTGATGAAAAGAGAGGGGATGGGAGATCATGAGACGCAGAAGGAAAGCGAGGGAGGGAGGGAAACAGATCGACAGACGATGACAGTGGTGAGAAGGAAGGAGATATTTATTTTACGAGAGAAGGATGATCAAGGAAATTGATGAAGAGTAGAACGATAACAAGAAGAGGAAGAAGATTTTTTTAATTCGAAGTTATTTTGTCAAACAGCTAAACTGTACACGGCACGACAGTTAAAATACAGTTAATGACGGTACAACGCACGGACTTCTTACATATGGACAGAGCGTGCTACGACGCGAGCGCAGCGTCGCACCAACGTCCGCCATCTTACCCTGCCTCGCGAGCTGGGGTGTACAAGGCCTGCGTAGGGTGATAAACGGTCCGGAGTCTGGTTTATGTCACAAAACGTAATTACTGCAAGTAGTGCTCGCACGCGCGGGCACACAAACACGCACGTACGCGTGCACACAGAGAGAAATTCTCTGAAATTCAGAATGTCCACAATATTAGTATATACTTAGTATATACAAAATAAATCTGACTGAGATTTCCATTCATTGGTCTAGTCTGCTGGTAGTCGTAGTTTTAAAAAAATACATTCTTGGCTTTACTAACTAGCTAGCACAGCCGCATAAAACAGTAGGGAAAATACATTTATAATGCTCTTCTAATTCACAATTGCTTCAGATATAAATCTTACCACAGATTGGTAAACGTAGCGATGTCAGTCCAGAACTGGCAAGACTGTGAATACAAGCAATACGCTTGGACCAACAAAAATAAACAACCCTTACGGTAAGGGAGCTTATCCAACATATTCATTTGAATAGCCTCCCGTGTCCTATTCTGTGTCACAAGCAGACGCTCTCTGCTAATATATCAGTAGAAGGTTTTCATAAAAATTTTTGTGATATGTCATATTCTGCGGTGTTTTCGGCGACATTGAGTGGACTGAATTTCAATTTTCTTTGTTTGGTTTTCAAAAGCTTACCTCTAGACATGCTGCTTCCTAAAGGACAGCAGCAAGGGTTATTATATAGTCATAGTGACTGTGAAGATTACGTAATTCAAATTCGAAATTGTGTTACAATACATTGATTATAATGGTTATTATAGGCTTAGTCATTTGATTCATTATTAATGCCGTGACACGGCGCAAGCTTCACGCTCCCTGCTCGCGATGAAGATAATGAGATGAATATGATTGCGCTCGTTCCTCACTGGCGACGTCCCTAAATTTGCTTTCATGGTCGGATGGTGTACAGAATCTACACCAAAGATTCACTTCAAACGCTATTTTAGAGGTATGTTTCATGATTTTCGATCAACACTGGCAGCGATACTCATACGACGTATTATACATTGTAGTTACAAACAAGGGTATGCAATATTAATCAAAAATCTGCACACAAAATTCTAGGATTAAAGATTGAGCAATTACAGAGGATAATACTTATAGGCATAAGGTTGACAGTCTGGAACACTGATCGACTTTTAAGTCACTGGAGTGCAGTTGTGGAACGCCATGTGCTTGTTAGTTTTCTTTCTCAAAACGCTGCTATACGCTGTGCATATACAGTAGAACTTTTTTTTTTTAACCGTGATCACGAGAACCTTGACTTTATTTTGTTGGGTGCAGCTGATGAGGACACTAAACCCAATGAGGCTGATGCGAAGAGGACTTTTTAGGAGAAAGGGATGGAGATGTGTGCTGTTGCTGCTGGCATCTGTTGGTGGGGCAGGGGTGCTGGTTGCATTCATTCAAGCTCTGCACCTGGGCTACTACCTTGCAGGCCTGCCACACTGGAGAAAGACCAATGGGCAGCCATATGGACAAATGGCCATACAAAGTAAAATGCACTGTTTCTTAAGGGTGTAAATATGCAAACTGTTTCATTTTCTGAACATTATTATGTTTTTATTTCACTGCTAGTCCTTGTGAGCAGAAATATAGTTGTCTGGACAGGACGGACTGCTTACCAGGGCTCCCCACCTTATGCATATATATGTAACATATGCAATTAAACTACAGAATACGCAACACAATTTCATACTGTGAGTATGCATACCCAACAAAATTTCACAGTAGAGGTACACACAATACTCAATTCAGGAAAGATGAAGTATATTTTGTGTGTGCTGCGAACAGAAATCGCTGGCTGCATGTGCTGAACACAGCTGGTCTGATTGACCCTTATCAAGGTCAACACAGGTACACTATACTGGAATGATTGCTGTTCTACCAGTCAGTGCAGTGCAAGGCCAAAGGTTAAAATGGTTAACCAAAAAAAGCTAACAACATTTTGGAGGACCAACCTTTTCTTGTTATTTAAAATGTTACCGTAGAATTAAACTTGAAGCCGAACAGCTGATCTGAGCACCAAAGAAACCGCAACCACACCACATTGACTATTTTCAAGAAAGCTGGAACCGAGAGCTCAGTTGGTTCATGTTTAACAATGGTGTAATGTCTTATGGCATTTGTTCCACTCCAACTGTAAAATCTTCCATGAAAAAAATTGAGTTAAAACAAGTTCGTTGCTTGTTCAGTGAATTTTCCAAAGTCAGCCCTTGCAAGACATGAATGTTAAGCCAACCATAAGCATGATGAGCGTGTTGAAAAAT
Source organism: Lanistes nyassanus (assembly GCA_004794575.1). NCBI lineage: Eukaryota > Metazoa > Mollusca > Gastropoda > Architaenioglossa > Ampullariidae > Lanistes > Lanistes nyassanus. The sequence continues at coordinate 117,848 of SMGT01008608.1, forward strand.
TTTGGAAGGTGTTAAGAAATATACCCTCTAAAGCTTTGATGCTGGGGTGAGTTTACCCTATAAAATGCCTAGGGGGGGACTACAGTACTCTTCAAACAAAAACTGATGGGGAGCCTTGCTTACAGAAAGCTTTTGTAAGCATATATTTAAGTTAAAATTATGGATTATAGCATTAAAGTTTGCCAGTGAGTCGTAATACATTTCCTCTTCACCAACAGTCCAGTGGTTCACCACGTGGGGTGTGGTTATTGTTTCATCGCTGTGAATAAATCTGTTTTAGATGGATTAGCACAAAACATAAATGCAACAAGACTCCAACCAAAGAAACTGCCTAGGGGTTACCGTACTGCCGACATTTTGCATCGATTGCAAAAGCCTTCTGTTCCAGTTTTTATCGTGGAGGAACATTTTGATGGTGGGTAGTTTGAAGAATTCATTCGGCTGTTACCTATAATTTCTTTGTTTTTCATTAGCAGGTTTAGCCATTTTGTCTGTACTTTGGTTATACTTGTTTAAAGTGTAATGTGATTTGTTTGGAGTGAGTCTGTGAGAGTGAGAAAATGGCTTTTTCTTTTCACAATACTGTACCATGACCCAAAGTGCTATATTTTCAATTAGCGATCCCTAAACGCACCTTCCAAAAAAAAAATACCCACCAAAGCAACCCTGGTAAGGCCCCTCTGTGCATACGCACACCACACGCCACCCGTGCGCACAGCTCACTGACCGTCTCGATGCCGGTCCCGCTTCCTGCCCAGCGTCTTTGGGGTCAGTTTCACTGACCTCTGGGTGCTCCTTTGGCTTCTCCAGCTCCGTGGTGGCAAGAGTAGCGCAGTGGCCACTCTAGCGGGACCCGCTGGGGAGGAACGGCCACCGGTTTCTCCTGTTCCAGTTGGGGGTCCCTATGGTCTCGTGCCGATGGGGGCAGACTTGCTTGGGCACCCTTCGCCCTACGGCAAGGTGTCCGACTCGCCGGTCCAACCACTCGTTGCTGTGCAGTTTTGATCACCGTCCCTCTCAGCCCGGGTGCTTCTGGGATCCGACGATCTCACTTGCCCTGGTCTCGGAGCGGTTGTGGGGGAGGAAGCAGCTGTAAGCCACTCCATGGAGGGACTGTCGGGTGTGATGGAGGAGGCGTTGGAGCACATTTTTCTCTGCTTCCTTGTCTTTCCTCCTCACCTCTGGCTTGCTTGTTCCCTGGCTAGCTTACGCTGGACCGGAAACACTCAGAGCGGTGGATCCTCCCTGCCCTGGGCCACTGCTTCTTATGCCGGAGGTGCAGGCACCAGATGCCCCTTGGTCTCTGGGCTGTCCTCCTTGTGGGGTGCAGTGTGGCAGTTTTTCCTGCGCAGTGAAGACTCGTTCTGTTCTGGTGGGCCCTCTTCTGTCACCGCGAGGATGGCCGCTTGGGCGTTGCTCTCACTTTGCGAGGCCTCTCCCTTTGCTTTCGGCTTCCTCAGTTCTGTTAAGTTTTTTGATCTCACCCACCTCCTTTTTTGTACTAATCAGCACTTTGGGTCATGGTACAGTATTGTGACAAGAAAATACACATTTCTTGTTCTAAATTTGTGTTTCTTTAGCAATACTTACCATGACTCATCATAGGCCCACCCTCCTCCATGCTGGTTTGGTTATCTGGCTTGAGAAAGTCAGGGTGACCTGGTCGGCGAGCTGTGCGCACAGGTGGCACATGGTGTGCGGATGCGTGGAGGGGCCTTACCAGGGATGCCTTGGTGGGTATATTTTTTTTGGAAGGTGCGTTTAGGGATCGCTAATTGAGAATATAGCACTTTGGGTCATGCTAAGTATTGCTAAAGAAACACAAATTTAAAACAAGAAATTTGTATTTAAAAAGGTGTTTGCATTTTACCAGGATTTTTTGTTTTATCATTTTCAGTTTTGAAACACTGGTTTGATGCAGTAAAAGCAGGACTTGTTTCTCCCTTTGGCAACACTCTGGTATGCAAAACACAAACCCAATAAATATTTAGAAACTAGAAACAGCTATAAATGCATGGTTTCCTTTTACCTTTTGATGGTGTTATAATTGTTTTAGCTTAAAATATTCATGATAAATATGATGGAAAAAATTCTGGTCAATCTATAATAGTATACAGACTTTCTAGTGGGATCTGTTTTTTATAACAGATATTTTACTTAAAAAAAATCACTTTCAGTTTATCAAATGATAGTAATTTCTAAAACTATAAATGAGGATGCCATTTCTTTTGTAAGGTACAACTAATACTCAAATTGCAAGCACTCAGAACTGATGTCACTTTGCTTCATAAAATTATTACTTTACCCAAACTACTGTCTGTGTTCATGCAAGGATCATATGCTAGTTTGGAATTCTTATGCATTAATGTGACATCAAATTCTAACCTGTTCTTGTGCCCAGATAGGGATGTCAGTGTTTGAGTACTTATCTCGCAAATGGAGGGTCCACAAAATGAGATTTTAGGAGAATCTTATGACAAACCATACCTGACCATATTAAAATGTTTTTCTGCCATGTTGATGTTTAAAGTGAACAGGTAGCGTATATGGTCATCATTAGTTTTCATAAAGAACAAATGAGGACCAGCGCTTCAATTATCGTAAGATAACTCCAACAAAGGCACTGGCAGCGCTATACATAGCCGTATGCAGACGCATGTGATCAAAGGAGCTTATCGTACCCAAACACATAGCAAAGAGAGGGCCGAAAGAAAGGAACTTGACAGTATCATTAGTTTTGTTGGTGGCATTCTTGGCGTGATGGTTTGGCTTGTCACAACATCATGCTAGCATGAATCGTTGTCACATTTTGGGGTCTGGTGGGTCAAGGAGATTGCACCACAGATTCTAGGTGTGACCCATCCATGACCCTCAGGCCCTAATTAAGGTCCATTATCCCCTTGTTCAAGCCGCCATCTAGCCACTCACGTCATCACAAGCCCAGGTTAGGTCCCCGTTCACACGTCTGATCAGGGGTGCTGACCCTAGAAGCAAGGGGTAAGGTGTTACCCTGAGGCACAGCTGGGAAGGGACCATAGCCAGACCAGGTGCGGGTTACTTGGACAGGGGAGGATTACGTATCTGGAGGAAGCTGCTGATGCCTAGTATCAAGCATCAGGGGCTTTGATGTAGCCGATGGGTGTAAACAACCAGGAAGGGGAGTGGGTAGCTATGTCCACTCTAGCTGTCCACTTAGGGGCGTGTTCTAGCAGTTGACACAGGGTGTGGCTTCTGCTGTCTCTGGCCTGATTGGTTGAACTATGTATCTGTCTTGATGACCACGTGCATGTGAATGAAAGAATCTATGGACGAAAGTTGAGAATAAAAGGACTGGTTTAGACCGTCAAATCATCTTCCGCCAAAATATCCTGTGAGAGGACGTCTTCAGCCAACTCTACAGTGAGGGCACCTTTAGCCTGAACTCCTGTGAAGAAGAGGTGCTGTGTTGAGACATACGTGTCTTGTGGTACAACTCTGCTGAAGGCTGAAGGATTCAGCTGCAGAATTGAGGTGTCTCGTTGTACTAGACTTGTGGAAGTCTAGTAGCTACAGCACGTGGCTTGAGTAGACCAGTTGCATAGCGCAAGGGACTCCGTGAGGGTGTGTGTGACTCTAGCACGTGTTCCTCTGCTGTGGGAAACCTCTACGCTGACCGGGCGGGAGAGGACTGCAGAACATAAATGAGGGAGACCGAAGACCGCAGACAAGACAACCGTCTGAAGCAGGGGGCGAAGGTCCAGCCTTACAAGGAGGCTGTCTGTAACTGAGCTCTTGGGGTGGGCTCAAGGGGCTGTGTGTCAGCCTTTGGAAAACGTCATATCCTCTGTGGCATGTGTGATCGTCACCATCGAAGTCTGCTGTTACATGGAGGTGTTCAAGAGGCCTTCAGGGTATCTACTGTTGAACATATCCAAGGAAGGAGCGCTCCAACGTACAGACTGTTGTGTGGACTATAAGAAGCATTCGGGAACGAGTGTTGTGTTCTGTGAGTGTTGTGCATCACGTGGTCATTCTTTTCTCGTAAGCAAAGGGGAGATTGAGGTACGTGGTTTGTCATTGTGTTTAACTCAATCGTGACGTAGAATCCTACCCTCGAGCATCCCCGGTGGACGCGGCATTTTTAGCCTATTTTCAAAAATTCATTAAAAAATCCCCCAAAACAATACAAAAATTATTTAAACTAAAACATGATATAAAACTACAATAAATAAAGAAAACTCATTTCTTACTGTGTTTCTTGGACCTTGTTCCTTAATTGGTAAAATCCTTTGATGGAAACACAACTGAAGTTGAAGAAATCAAAAAGTCCTCGCCATTACTTATACACATACTGAAACGATACTGCTCGCGCGTTTTTCTCTTCGTAATCACTTTCTTGGGTCTTTTAGGCACAAATACTCTTGTCTTCATCCAATTTATCACATTAAATTTGCAAAACAATGTCATTTTCCGCTTTAGCGTGTAATTTGAAGAGTAAATCTAGCATTTCTCAAGTGACAGAACACACGTGGATACTCCCTTCGAATTATTACCGAAAAGCGTTCTCATTGTCGGTTTAAACACAGTATAAGGGAAGCAACTCGTGAAGAAATGAATCAGCTTTCTAATGTAGGAGTTCTTTACCTTAGACGATTAGCGATTCCCCGTAAATAAATTTTCAAAGTTGCATCGTTTATTTCCCGTATTCGATAGTAAGCGTGACCTATGCTGTATCGTTTATTTCCCATACACAGCGCGAATGTGTTTAATGGCGAGGTGGGTGATGTAGGGTGGTATCAGACGTTATTGAAGACCTAGCTTGAACAGAAGGAAATTGCGGGAGCCCTAGAGTTGAAACGAGTTGTAACATATATTGTCTTGATTGTAAATACTCGCTGTTTATATCAACAATACATTCTTCTTTTTTGTGTTCACTGTATTACGGTCTTTTGTTGTTCTTTATGGGAGACTGTAGGTGGTGGGGGCTCGGCCATATTATTAAGAAATCATATTAATTAATGTTAGTAATACAGTGATAGTTCCACCTACGCACGTCACACTCTTGACGGTGGTCGTGTGAGCGAGAATAGGAGACGACCCATCAAGAGCAAAAAGAAATCTCTCTAGTTGTGACAATCGTTCACATTTTTATGGCAGCTTCATGTTGATGGCCATTCTGATGGAGCAATTCCAGCCAATGTAGACATCATCCCCAAGTTCCGCTTCCCTCACAACAAGTCAGAAGTACTGAATATGATGCAGAGCAATGATGTTTTCATTGTGGTGAGTTGTGTTCAGGAAATTCAGTCACTCTGGCATGGAAAATGGACACATTTTTTTTTTGCATGTTGTACAATGCATTAATAGTAATTTTTGCATTATTACATAGTTGAGGTTCTCCTAGCAGCAATGGCATGTAGATCTTGTTCGTTGTTCATGAAGAAGAGAGAGTCCTGGATGCTTACACTGAAAACAATAAACATTCTGGTCTTCTAATATTTCCAAGTTCCATCAAAAGTTCATCTAGTTACATAGCAGGATATTTTTTTAAAAATAATTTTCACTTTGTGATGTTCCTGACAATGCAGGCTGCTGCTTTAACTGGGCTGGTGAGTCGATATATCTGGGTGTGGCCGCCCTGGGATGCCGAGAACCATGAGGAAGACCATCATGTGTTTGATGTGTATGCAGGGCAGCACACTTTGTCATCTACACATGAGGTGCCTCACACTGGCTTGTGTGCCTGCAGAAGACAAAGGGGGACGCAGGGCAGCAAGCAGTACCTCACAGAAATGGAATGCTGGAAACACAGTGAGGATGTTATTGAAATAGAGGATAGTCCCGCTATTGACAGCAGCCTCTGCTCTGCTGAGTTCAGGGGTGTGGTTGAGGTTGTTTCAGAAGCAAAGGCTTTAGAACTTTTACAAGCCGGTGGGTGGATCACAGACAAAGACAAGCTGTTGCTAGACATCGACGAGGATTACTATGGCTGTGAAAGCTCTGTCCAGCCATTACACCAAGCTGGCCTTTCGCAGTCATTTATAGACAGCTTATCAGAAATTGTTCAGAACCTCTTCTGTGTTGAAACAGTTTCACAGGAGTATTTTTCTGACAGATTCTACCGCTTGTTGCTGAAGATTCTTCTTGATTTTCGAGCAAAGCAATGTGATTATGATGATGTTGATCAAGAAAATAAGCCTTGCATTACTGAATTTAATGCAGACAAAGCCTTGGTGGAGCTGATTCCAGATCTGATAAGCAGTATAAAGGATTTGCTATGTGATTATGGTCCCAATGTCAGTCATGCTATGATGCAGACGTTGATTCGTCTTCTTGAAGACTTGAGTACCAAGCAGTTGCAGGTGCTGTCATACGTTGGCATCTGCCTTCAGACTGCACCAACAAACTATTACTTTCAAGAAGGCGGCATGCATATATGCCATGGCTTCAACATTCCTGAAAAGACAGAAGTCTTGTTCCACATGCCATCAGCAGAGGAAAGACTTAATCGAACAATCATGTTGAGAGCTCTTTTCTCGCTCCTTCCGGTCGAGCCACAAGCTGTAACTGTATGTCGCTCAGTTCGCGATGGCTACACGCCATGGATTCTGTCAAGTGCGACTGAAGCTGAAATTCTAGCAGCTCTTCGCAATTCATTCAAGCATGTCACCCAAAACTCTTTCTATTATGATGAAAACTTGCTGGGTGGCAAAACAGGTTGGCCTAACAGAAGTAATGATGGCAATATTTTGATGTGGTAAAGGCCTGCACCAAACTTTTTCCTTCCCCCAGGAAAAACTTTGTGGTTATGCAGTTGAAGGGAAGGGTCTGTAGCAGAGTAATAATGTCGGCTTATTGATGCAGAGGATCATGGGTTCAGAATCCGTGTTTTTGTATTCTGGGTTTGTTATTTTTGAGGAATAGTGTTTCCCTATTTTGCCCTATGTGGGATGGGGATCTATTAGCTGCAGTAAGAAGGCCAGTGCAGAGAGGCAGTTTAACACAATTGCATCATACTGAAATCTGTTTACGTGGTCTGTTAGGACACAGAATGTATCAAACAGTAAGTCATTTTTGAAGAGTTGTTTCATGCAGAACTACATTGCAAAAAGGAAGGTGCTGATGAATTAGAAGCTTATCTTTTCTGCAGTCATATCCCAAACATTAAGCAAGATCACCCTAACAAGTGGAAATAGCTGAAAACTTGCGCATGCGGTTCCAAAACATGTTCATAAGAAAGATGTCAAAGTATATCTTTAGTTGATCAGAAACAGAAGAAATTCTAGAACTAGTGGATGTAATATTGCATAAGAGTCTTTTCAACCATTTCACGTATTGTGTAATTACTTCATGCCATCGATTGATTCCTGGGATAGACTTCAGGTGAGGCTACAGTACTATTTTAAAAACACAGCAAAGTCACAAACTTTGTCTTACTTTTCTTAACCTTTTTTAGTTTAAATGATGTGTGAATGAAGTTTGTGTTGTTAATGGGGGAGGGGGGTGTTTCAAAATCCCCTAAAATCAGAAGACTAAGAGTAAAGACCAGCAGCCATTTCACTGAATTCCGACTCAATGCTGGGGATGGCCACTGATGGTGTCTGGACAATGTTCAATGTCAGAATATAACCCTTGGCCACTCCTGGACTTGAACCTGCAACCTTCAACATGCTTTTCTGAAGCTTTACCTCAGAACTGGCTAGGCCCCTCTGTAGTTTTTCTGCATGAAAGACTGGCCATCAAGGGATTTCTCTGGATACAGCTGCTTCTGGCCCCAGTCACCACCCTCTTCCCATAGCAGAAAATAACCTTTGTCGCAGACTTCCTTGATTTATTAATGGTCTGGGTTGTTAAATGATAGTACTAACTAGGTAGTAAATAGCCATCCCAAAGCAAGATACTTCTAAAAAATTAAAAATCAAAGCATCTTTTAAAAAAGGAGGGAAATTCAACCCTAACCAAAAAGTAGAATACATATAAGATACAAAATCTAGCACTTAGGCCTAGGTCAGGATAAAACAGCCAGCAGGGACAGTGACAACAGCAAACCACAGCAGCCAGGACATCACAGAACAGCAGCAGCCTCTACCACCACCAGTTCAGCCACAGCAGCTGGAGCACACCACCACCCCCCAGCTTTCCCCCATAGTGTGAAATCACCGACACGTGGAAGCACTTTCCCAAAAACTGTCAAACAAAGTGATGTTTGCTTAATCCAAACCAAGAACAACCAAGTTCTAATCATCTGAACAAATTAGGAAGTGTGCCTAAGGACCTGTTTATCTGTATATGCAAGAAAAATCTAATGTTTTTAATGTTTCGATTACTAGGGGAGACAAAACATGATGCATCATAAACTAGACTTCTGACCATTTAAAAGGAACAGATTGTCAGCGAAGTTAATATTTACTTTTCATGTGTGCACTTTTTTGTATAATGAAGATGGTTACTTCATTACAGGACTGGCATTCCGATGTTTTGGTGTTGTGAGATTAAAATATTTGCTTTTTAATAAGAAAATCATCTTTTTATAATGCTGTTAATGTTCTAGATTGTACATATTGTAATGTAATGCAGTAACACAATTACAGTAGGATGTAAATTTTGACAATTTGGAAGCAAATTATATAATAGGTTAATGCCATTGTCGCTTACGTACAGACAAGTCCATGATGACCAGATATTGAAACTGAGACATAACTTTCCTACATGGTGCCAGCAGTTGAGTGAGAGAGAATCCAAGCAGATTTTGTCAAACACTTAAGGGTTGTGTAAAAAAAATTATCTTAATCTGAACTTGGAAATTTACTTCTAAATCCATTCCTTTTCCCTGTACTACAAGTTATTACTGCTTCTCAGAGGTCGTGTTCATTTGGCATTTGCTTTTTCAACAAATTGGTCTCAGTGTTCTAGGATAGGAGCTACCTCAGATCTTGTGATATTTTAACTTGTGCAAAATGCCGATAAAAAATTCATTGTGCTTACTCTTGTTAGTGTGTTTTATATTACTTTACCCTGCTATAAACACCACACTTCCCTACCCCAACTCTTAAAATTCTTAAAGTTTATAAACTTTCAAACTCTTTAATTTGCTTAACTGGCACCTGCTTAAAATTCACCACACAAAACCTCTTAAAATACATGTATAATGTTTTGATCACTTTCTTAAATCTTGTACATGTATGCATCTTTTCTCATGCACATACCAGTTGCAGTTTTGATGTTCATCAATTCGGTATTTCCTTCAATAAAGTCTTTAAAAAAATATGAATTTATTGCTGTTGTGGATGTTGTGTACATGTAACAGAATAAAGAGATTTATTGCATGATGTGAAAGAAAGTAAAGCTTGTCAAATCCAAACCATTTTAGAATGTTAATGCCTATTAAAAACATATTATATTTCAGAATCATGTAAACGCAGTTCACAATTTTCCAAAAACAAGTTATTCATAATGCAACTTACCAACCATTTTTCACTTCCATGTAAATCATTACTAAACTGAGGTTGTGGCTGTTACACACACAGTGTTAAACCACCGATATAGACATCCCTTACTTATGTCAAACCTTTTGTGCCCAACACAGTCACAGTTCCAGTCACACTCTCTCCACACAGCAGCTCGTCATTTCAACCAGACTGTGAACTTGTAAAAAGTGGAGGGGGGGGGGGGGTATTTGTTGCTTAACGTCCAGCCGCAGACTATGTGCATATCAGGACGGAACTTCTAAAAGAGGTGTCCAGACTAATAGCTATTAATCTTTGAATTCATGTAGAAAAAAATTTGTGACAGTTCACAGCCAGACAAAAGTAATTGGAAATGGATATGTGAAGCAAAGTATCAACTTCCCTGCAGTATATGTATACACAGCGATACATACTAAAAAAATATTAAATCACAAAGTTGTACAGATATACGCCACCGAGTCTTAATGGACAAGCCTATCCAACAGAAAAATGTTGTGGCCATTTCGTTTAAAACAACATGCTCTTAGTCCACACAATCCAGTATTGTTCAAATAACTACATGCATTAAATCTATTTCTCATCAAAGGATACAAAATGGAATATCGCTTGTTACAGCTAGCTGTAACCACAGTTGTACAAAGGCATATAGGCTGCTGTACCTGGTGCTCCAGAACAATCCAGTGAGAAACACATGGTCAGAACACGGATGAAGCTCACAGATAATGTAAGCTCAGATCTTGAATGATTTTCTGACAATGATATGAAATGACCTACAACACAATACACAGTATTGTGGTTACAGTTTATGTTGAAATACAAAATGTCACCATCTTTGCTTTGCTGAACTCCGTGAAAAGATGAATACTTCTAAGAGACAGGCAAGGAAAGGCAAAGCTCCAAGTGCGATGAGATACGCATACAGCTGATAGTAGCGGGATGGTAGCCACAAAACACCAAACTTCATGGACCCAGATTTTTCTGAAGAAAAAGAAAGAAAACAGTTGTCTCATGAGTTCTGCTTTTATAATTTTGATAATGCTTTTTAACTCGGCTCAAAGCAGCTTAACTTTGACTAAACTTGACGAACTCGGCATGCATGGGTGAAGTTATTACTGTTTATATGCGGGCAAGAAACTCTGCATACATGGAAAAAGTTATAACTGCTCATATATGGGCAAGTAATTGTGCATACAAGTACAAAATTTCTGTGCATGTGTGACAAATTACTGTGCATACATGGGCAAGGCTTCTCTGTGCATATGGGGAACAGTTATGGTGCATATGCAGGCAAGTGATTGTGCATAGATTTTTCTCCCAAGCTTGCTCAGTTCAAACTGTGCACTCTACTCCAGGCAAGTTAATTTTGAGACTGGGGAATTCTTATCATACCTTTGAAATTACAAACGTTTTTAAAACCCTAAATATGAAATCAAAAACTGTGACTCATGCTTGCTACCACTTACTGAGGAAAGCTACTCCATAACCCATGGAACTTGTGCCCATACGGTAGCTACATGTGGGTATCATAACCTCATGCAAAGACAGTAAGTTGGTGAAATCCACTGTCACAAATCCTCTCAAATGCTCCAGGTCTTGCACATGCACTGGCCAGTGACCGCTGTCCTCATTACTTGACAAACACGTGTCACATGAGTAAAGCTGTAACTGAAGAAAAATTGCTACGCACATTTCAATCATGATTCCATATGCATCACTAAAGGCAAGACTTGGTTAAGCTTGATTGTTAAAATGACAAACAACTAAAGGTGAACAAAGTCTGGGATATTTCAACTAATTAACCAACCATTATTTTCTTTAACAGAAAACAAAACATTGGACCTTTCACACCATTTATTATTTCAGCATTTGTTCATTTCCTTGGATAGAAAGATCAGAAACAGTGTTCTATTTTAAGATACACAAGTCCAAATAAATCTGGAATACATATAAATAGGATTTACGCTACATCACTCTTTAGAACACTGATATTAGCAAAAATAGATTCCGCACAATATGTTTTTGCTTACTTTTGGTTCCAGTCTTCTTGGAAATTCTACTTGCTAAGACTTTCTAATTTTGACATAACCAGAAATCACAGAAACTTAAAAAAAATTCATATGACTAAGTATAATACTGATTCTCCTGTATTTTTTTCTTGTCTGCTTGCTAAACAACTGTTGGCTGTATTTTTACAGACCAGGTGTACAAGTGGAAGCCAGAGTGGACTCACGGCATGATAGTGACCAACAAACAGAAGACTAGGCTGCACCATCTTCAGAATCTGCAAGAAATAACAAAAACAGTTACAGTTTGTTACGTCATGTATAAAACCTCCGGAAAATGGATGAAATATTATGTCCTTCATAATTTTCTGCAAAACGATGCAAAATAATGAAGTATCCAAACATAAACTTGAAAGCTGTGGATCTGTCAACTGAAACAAAGAAACCACCACAACAGAGATGACTCCAACCAGTAAAACTTGGCCAGTGTGTCCACAGAAAATCCACATTCTCCTTCTCTTCCATCCCCTTGAAAACGGTCAGACTCAAATCGAAAAAGTAAATGTCTGAATACATATCTAGCAAGCTGCACCGAAGCACACAACCACAACCTGCACTCTGAAATTCAAGCATTATCCATGGGATGATTTTTAAAAATTAACATAACACATGCTTTCTTCAACTTACAGGATAAACCAAGTTTTTCATCTGAACGATGACAGGTTCATGATTCAGCACAACACGGATTGGGGCTGTCATTTTCTGTGCCATGGTTTTAATTATGGACTTCATCTCAGGTGGAGAACTTCGATAAACCTGCCAGTTCAGCTGAAACCAGCAAACATCAAAAGGTGGGAGCTCAAGAAATAAACATTTACTGTAGATAAGATATAATGAACTTTTACATTTCTAAACTTGATACTACCAAACTTAATCTATATTAAAAACTTTTAAAGAAACAAAGAGAGAAAGAAAGAGAAAGAGAGAGAGAGAAAACAAAGACAAAATGAAAGAAAAGCTGAAAATGACTGATTAGTGTCTTCTGGTAAGATAGTCTTTGACAGTTTTGAAGATGACTAGTCTTAAAAATAAACCAATGAAAAGATAGTGTCTATACCTTTATGAAATCAAGGAAGTGGATGTTAATGACTCCTGTTGTATTTTCAAAATGGCTTTCAAAGCGCCTTATTTTACTTGGTGTTTGCATATCTGCACCCTCTCCTCCAATATCATTATCTCCAGGTATATAAATAACCTGGAAAAAAAGTTCTGAATCAATGAACATACGTTTTATATCACATTACACCTGCTTTTTATTGTGTGCCTTCATTTTCATAATAACTATGTATTACATGACTCAAATTAATGCCTGTTCCAACACTTATACATGGTATGCAGGGTAGGACGTCCTTGCAGTTAAAAGAAGTTTTTACCATAGCCATTACAACACATTGCAAAATTGTGGATTTTAACTATCGTGGAGAAATTTTTGTAAACAAAATAGGAAAATATTAAGAGAAATAAATTCTCTGACAATTTCTTTTGCAGCAAATTCTACAGCAGTGTTGCTGTATACCTTTGAATTTTTGACAGGGTAGAAAACAGAATTAAAACGATGCATATAGGAATTGTATTCTGTTTGGGTAGCCTTGCTTCCTTCATCCATGAGGTCTCCCAGAAAAACTACCACATCAGGCTGCAGGTAGCTATATGCTAATGCAAATGTCTTGCTTAAATACCTGCAACCAAGCCATATTTAATCAGAAGTTCTGTTGAAAACATTGCAGATACAGGCACAATGCAAGTCATACTCATAGTCTACATAAATAAATATATCCACTATCCAACACAGACAGGCAATCTCAATTTGCAAGCAAGTAAACCCACATTTTGCCATTTACTAAGGAGATACTAAAGTGAGATTACCAGTTTTACAAAGATTTTATGCCATCCATCATCATGCCCTTCTTCCTCCCATGAGATCAAAGATTTGTCTAATATGTTCAAATAGTATACAGAACATGCTATTCCCCTTCTCTTGTGGGTTTCGATAGTCTTACTGAACAAATATTAATCTATGAGATTCTTTTACCATAGACAAACATTTGAGAATTGGATTTCCGATATACTGAGACCATACATACACTGCAACCATAAGCTATGACCACTATTCTCTTGTACATCACCTGTCTGAGTCCCATCGGGTTATGGCACCAAGAGGAAATCCATGTTCATCTTGAATGCCAATCAGCTGAGGATCAGATGCGAACAAAATGACAAGTTCTTCTTCTGGGTTCCTGCATTACATTTACAGTAAAACCATCTGAAACACATCTCAGCTGGTGGCAACATCATAATCTAAATCTATGATAGTGTGTCCAAGTTTTCTATAAAAGGCTAATGCTTAGTAAACTTCTTGTGACATCTTTGTAATATGAAAACAATCTTGGAGAATTTTTTTCTTGCAGCTTTCTTTTTAAACAAAAATCACGATTCAACAGCTTAAATATTTAACTCATAATGTATCATATTTTTGAAATACAGAGAAAATTGTTTTTTCAAAGTCATCATACCTGCTGATAAAACTGATTTCACTGCTTTAGTGTGGTACTTTTTTGAGACTATGATTTAATCAGATTGACAAAAGAACTGGTTTGGTTCCCATCACTGGCAAACAAGGCCATATGTGTGTGTGTGTGCGCGAGGGAGGGGAGGGGTTGTGAGTTGTCCTGTTTCCCCACTGTCTTCCCTCTCCATCCCTTCAAGTCTTCTTTTCGATCCACAACATGAAATCACATCGTTTGAAAGCTTTTTCTTCTAAAATAAACCAACCAGCCAACCAGATCTAACCACATACAGGGTGACAACAGAGTGATTTAATTAATTTGAATTATCAGATCTCTGCATACGTGTCTGTCTGTTGTCTTACCTGGTGTGCTCTGGCAGCGATGGCCACCTGCAGCTCTGTACCCAGTACACCAGGTGCTCATTAATGACAATCACTAGTAACACAAACACCAATAACAGTGATCGTGGGGAGAAGCTGCGGATCCTTCTTAACCACATTTGCTTCTTGACCCAGAATGTAGCCATGTAATCACAGTCTGCACAATAACAGATCACAGTATTCATACTTGCATACTTGAGCTCTGGTAAGTATTTGTGCATGCATACATTAAATCCAACACATTTATGCATTTATGACTATAACTACAAAATTTACTATTACAAAAACTGATTCAGTGACTTCTGACTTTAATGTATGCATAGAGTAGATAACAGCTATTATTAAATTAAGTGCAAAACATTTCTACTTTTATATGAAGAGGTGCTCTGGCCACACTGCCCAGGAAAATAAGAGAGCTCTTTTTCTAACTATAATGTTGGCCACATATGTCTACAGCTCAAAAATAAAGGGTACCCTTGTAGCCCACTAGCTGCAGAAGTAGTGCTCTCAAACCAAAAGCATTCACACAGCAAATTTACCATAATATTCAATGACTTGTGGCATGTACCGATATAGATGTCTGCTGAATACAATCACCAAAACTAATGTTAAATGTCATACAAATGTCCTGGTTCTGATTAACACTGACCCTATAATTTATTTCCATCATAAACCCTAGATATGTTTGCAATAAAACGATTAACATTGGCATCAACAGAATTGTAAGTACCAGTATTGCAAGCTTTATTTTTTTATGCCATAACATGTTCATGTCCTCCACACATTAAAATATTTCTGATAGTGATACTGATTCCAAACAGTTGTTTCATTATTTCGTTCACTTTCTGAAATTTTTGACAGAGTATTTTACTTCATTCTAATGATTCTATGTCCTATTAGAAAAAATAACGGGAAACGGTTAGGTTCTCAACATAAACTAAAACCCCTTAAAAGTAAACAGTTTTATATTGATAAACCTATTTTTGTCTCCTTTTTTATACTGTGCAAATAGAACTACTAGTAAAAAAAAACTACAATCAAACAATCACAATGTTATGTAACTTTAATCCGTGGTCGACATTAGAAACAATCGATCATTGATATCAAGATTCCGCCAGGGGTAGAAAGATAAAAGAACTAAGAAAGGAAACATTAGAAACGATGATGTCTGTAGCTTTGTGCAAGATTCCGCATTATTCACTCCTTTCGTAGTACTGTAGACTGTAGCGCTCTAAATCTCGACTTGTGACTCGGAAACAAGACGTGAAAGTTCTATGCCCAGACAGTGGCAACTATTTGAAGCATTTCATAACATTAGCCTCTCCCTCTTCTGTGTCTTACTTAGTGGTAACTCTGGTGTTTTGACGCGTTTGAGAATGGCAACAATTTTCTGAAAGAAATGCCATCGTTCTAGTTTCTTTTGAACTTGAGCCATCATCTTAGATCGCCAGAAGCCATGTTGTCAAGGGACGCTACCTACATGCTCCCCAAGATACGTTAGCCAACAGCATCCGGAGCTAACGACCCTTGATTCGAAAGTGATGTGTAATAAAATGTTTGGGATGACACAGTACCAACTATAACTCCACATTTGTTTACATTGTTTGCATGTGTGTGTACATGTTTGGTTTTATGTTGTATGCGTTCACGTATTTGTATGAACAATACATACAAAGAATATGGCCATGGATTCACGATGATTTTCTGTTTCTTGCAAGCACATTTCACACAAAATAAAGTTTCATTCAATTTTAGGTCGTTTACTAAGCTTGCGTATTCACAAGTACACTGAAATGTTTATATGACTTTCTGGATACAAGATCAATGATGCAACGACTACCTTTTAATCAGTCGGGGAAAAAAGCTGCGACAATAAAAAACTGGCTTTGGGAAGCGGAGGACCGTAGCATAGCGGTAAAGTGCTTCCTACCGATACAGAGGGTCGGAGGTTGGAAACAGCAACGACCACATGCTAGTCCGTACTTTTATCTGAAGCCCCCAGACCCCATTTACTCAATCATGTGACATTCGAACACATCGACACCTACCCAGCACAGACGAGCAACCCAACTGGAAAATTATGGGGCCTGGTTAGCTCAGCTGGGAGAGCTGCGGACTAGCAGATGGAGGTTGCTGGCTCGAATCCTGGTGTGGTCAAGAATTATTTCCTGGAGTTGTGCAAACTCCATTCGGCCATCTCCCCGCACATTAAACTGCCTGTCCGCACTGACCATCTTACTGCAGCCATCAGTCTGGTGGTCCTTTCACTGCATAGTTTAGTAATAAGACCCCATCCCCCCATAGTGCGAAATCACCGCGAGGTGGAAGCACTGTCCCTCTAAATAACCACCACCACCACCGTCAACTGGAACACTTAAGGCAGCATGCATGTACTGCCACTCTTCCGATGGATGTTAAGAATTGTTTGACTCTGCAGGAGTGTCAAGGATTATTTCCTGGAGTTAAACATTGTGCAGACTCCATTTATTGAATAAATGGAGTCTGCACAATTAATGTTAAACAACAGGAAATTATTGGCCTTTCCCCTGAACATTAAACTGCTTGTACGCACGGGTCCTCTTACTGCAGCACCAGCCTGGTGGTTCTTGTGCATAGCTTATGTAACACACCAGCCGCCCCATTATACGCGTGAAATCACCGCGAGATGAACGTACTGCCTCTCTAAAATAATCTACCTGTCGACAAGCTTTACTTGACTGGCTCTTTGACTGTTGGTGTGTACTCCGTCACACTCACAGTAGTGGTATTTGGTACTAAGAAAATAAAAATCTTGGAAAAAAACACTTTACAGTCTATCTTTGAGTGTGTTAGCGATAACATTCTACTGACTTAATCTATTCTTTTGTGTTTAAATGTGTTTTAAACAAAAGTGTACTACACGATAATCGTTTCGGTTTTCCCGGTTGTCACCAACAGTGAGCTCTTTCGTTTAGAAAGTGAAATTTTGTGCTTAAGAAAGATAACTCTAACAGATCCTTGTGCCTCGCACATGTGTTGCGACTCCACACCAAAACAAGAGTACGAGTTATTTATTTTAATTTGAAAGAATGGCAGAATTCGTCAGCAAATGTGTAGAGGACATGCTCCCGGAGCTGGAGCAGCTGGAAAGAGTACGATTATTTTCAAAAGAAGAGATAAGGTAATTTCTGCAAGAAAATTTGCCAGTGTAATACTAAAAAGTAACAATAATCAGTTGTCGAGTTGATTTAGTGATCACTGATCATGACTAAACTATGACGATGATGAATGTTCACATATTCATTCACTGTGAATTCACTTCGAACAATAACGAAATTATTATGTTTTAAATGGATGGATAGCTGAAGTAACCATTACTATCACGATCACATGTCACTGTCAAGTTTAAGAAGATTGACATTTTCATCTAGTCACTAGTGTGATGCATTTTGCACTTCAGTGAAACAGTGATGCAAACTACATTCTAAAATTGTACTAGTTGTTTGAAAATGTTGTTTGCTGTCCATGTACTTCAGAATCATCTTATGTGTGTAAGAGTTGGAAAATTTGTAATCACTGAACAAAGGAGGCCAATTCAGAGTGTGAGTGTTATGAAGAGGTGTCTGGTACATACAATGCAAAATGGGCTAGAAAGGGTGTCCAGTTTTCACATTAGGTAGATGTCCATTAATAGGTGCCAGGCCAAATTGTCTATTACTTTAAAAGTTTCAGTTAAATCAAAGACTGCCAGCTATGTTTGAACAGGACTTTCCGGTGCAACCAGCATTTTTGGGGGCCTGTTTCAACAGTTGTAACAAAATAACCGTATGGTCTAGAAGGGTGAAAAAACTGATTTTTGAATACAAGATTATACTTAAATAAACTGTACTTCTGTACCCCACTTTCCGCAAGGAGTGTTAGAATTTTGAAAGTGTGGGTCACTGCACAACATCCCTGGCCAATACGGATGGGGCGAACCCCCAAGCCCAGAGTCATTTTGCTATGGGTCTGCTATTCACAGGTACTGTTTGAAAATGTTTTCTTTTTTGGCCACAAGGACCATCTTGAAGAAGAGACAGGGGCTGGAGTACAGACTTCGAAAGAAAATAAGGAGGGAAATAGATTACCTGCGCTATATTCAGGTCTGTCTAAAGAATTAGAAAGATTGCATGTCCAGAAATACTTTTAGCCGAAGCTAACTTTGGTTCTGCTTTCTAATATGGTGACATCATAAGATCCTTAATGATTTTATGAAGGCAAACAATTTTGTTTTGCACTTTTGACACATTTGTTATGCTTGTCACTGGGTCTGTTTAATGTATTTTCTTGTGCCTGTGCGCCACACTGCAGTAGTAATTTGAGTAGCAAATCATGTGAGGGCTCAGAAAATATTTGTTTTAAGGGAAAGTATTTGATTTAAATTGAAGATTAAGCTTTTGACTGAACTGTAAAAATACATGTATCACTGAAGTTATAATGATCTTTAAAGTAGAGTAATTTCACAAGTGACAAATGGATGAAACAGACTGTCATGAATAACAAGAATTCATTGATTAACTTATACCATTCTCTTTCTGTGATTTGTAAAGATGACTTGAAGAATTTAATAATACTCTTACTCTTAGATTTCAGATATATGTACATGTACTTAGGAACAGAAACACTCATACTTTAAGTTTTTGAGTCCTGTGAGGACTGTTTTCATGAAATTTATTCCCAGTCTTTTCGTACCTGCTGATGATTGAAACTAAACACAGATAATTTGAACAATATTATTTTTTCATTCCACAGTATGAAAGGGATGTGTTGGCACTTATCAAGAAGCGTAGAGAGGTAAACAGTTTATTTTTTGATGAAATTTTCCTCTGTATTTAGTTATAAAATTATTTAAATAAGACATATTTAAAAAAGTTATTTTGATTAAATATTTCATTTAAGTTAGGATTCTATTTATAATACTGTATCTACTGCAAATCTATTTTTACAAGATGGTACTGTGAATATGTCCTGTAAATCAGTTTGGATCTTTTTGGTTCACAGATGGTGGACTACACCTTCAAGAAAGACAAAATTGAAGTACCTATAATACAGAGGATACATAAATTGTTTCAGGTAATTAAAGCACATTTTTTTCTGATTCAATAGTTCACAATATTAGTGTAGATATATTTATGGAAAACCATCAAGCAATTTCATGGATTAGACTGTACTACTTGTTTTTTTTTTTGTGTTTGAATTTAGAGTCCATGTTTAATCCAACCATGATATTGATTTTAAAAAGTATGTAACCAGTTTTTCTTTTTATAAGGAGTTATTATCAATATGCGAATGAATTAATGTTGTGCTTCTGTTATTTCCAGCTGTGCCACACAAGATTTCCAGTAAGTAAAATTATTCAGCTCTCAGTATGTGTATTTATGCACACAATAACCACCCAATCATCTGTATATTGATAGACAGCAAAAGACATGCAAATGCATTCACATTCTGTACGCGCAGATCTACATATATACATACAAGTGCATACATCTCTTCTCACCTGTTCCTCCGCTATTTTAAAATTAAAAAAAAAATAGGGTTTTGAGGGGAAGGAGAAGGCAACATTATGGGTAAACATAAAGACAGGAAAGAGAAGGTTCTCATCCTGTCCTTTGTTTAATTTGGGTCACCTGTTCATAACGAAGTTAGGCGGCATACTCAAGTGTTTACTTTTCATTATTCGCTGCCATTAAATATAAGATGTTTTTTCTGTAGGAGTCTCAGGATGTGTGGCTTCAGCATATTGAGTTTTCAAAGCAGAAGGTGAGATTTTTTTTAAAACACTCTACCACTCATGCTACATTTTGTTTGGAAATTTTCACTTTCTATATACAAACTTAAATTTTAAAAAAATAAAATAATATAGTATACTTTTTTATCTTTGTCTTGTTAGTGTCATGTCATTAAATAAAGATTGAATTTTTCCTCCAACAGAAGGAATACAGATATGTAAGCAGGATATTTGCATCTATGCTAAGGATCATGAGCAAAAATCCAGGTATGAAATTTAGCAAATGAATGAGAGAAATTTATATGACATTTGTAACCTATCTTAAGGTGGTGTGTGCATGCACAGGTGGTTTTTTTTATGTCTTTAAGGAATAATACCAGATCATGAAATCATACAATCTGAAGTACAACTTTTTTTAAACATTCACTGTCTTACCAACATTAAGGATGTCCTCACTCCCCAAACCCTCATGTAAATTTGTAAATACAGATAGATGATTGATCCAAAGTAAATAAGCAAATGCAGTGGTACCTCTAATTTCTTACTGTATAATGGACTCTTATTTATGCCACAGGTGCACATCCATGCGTGCACACACACAAACACCTGGTTGCAACTCGACTTACTGCCTTACTGTTGTTACAGTCTTAAGACTTTTGCACAGTCCCTCGGTCTCTTAATATGCAGTTTGGTTGACCTGGAACAATCTTCCAAATTGGCAGTGCTTTTAGTATTCTTACTTTTGTCACAAGTGAGTTTCACTTCCTTTCCAGTAGGTATGCATGCTGTAAACATTTACCAGACATGGCTTCCAGGAATATTGTTTTCACTCAAAGACTTCAAAATCACTCCCAGTTTCGAATAGTATTAAGAAACAAAATTTTTGCTGCCAAACTACTGGATGTGGAAAACTCTGCTCTCAGAGCATTATTATAGGAATGGGCTTGACCAAATGGTGAACTATGGCATGGTTAACTAAAACAGGATATGTGAGAATGTTGTTCTCATATTTTTCGTGCTGACAAATCTAACAACTTTCTTGAAAATTTGGCTTAAAAGTATATAGTTATTTTCAATGTCCTGTATTAACATCCACTTTCCTATATTATAGGATATGTTTGCAGCTGAGTAGACACCTGTCTAACACATTGAGGATAATTATGTCTGTTATCTCTCCCTCAAGGCATGACTGACAATAAAGCGACTTTTATATCACTGATGGGTAATAGTTTTTTAAGCTAGTGGAATGCCCAGACGTTATTAATGCCTCCAATAACAAATTTCTCCTGCACGGCCCTTTGACCTCAAGTTGTCTTGTGACAGTAAATGTATGAGAAAAGTGAAAAACAATTATAGCATGTGAATGACTGCTTCTGGGTTTAACAAGGGATTTGAGGGTTATTGCAGACTAAGAAGCCTACTTTTAACTATGCAAAAAGGATGAAGCTATAGATATTTCACAACATATCATTGTTAATTATGAGTACCTGTATCTGAGCTGTCTGACCCCAATAATAGGTACAATGGAAATGCTTTCACAAGCAGTCTGCTATGCTTAGCATGAAAATGTATTGGTGCCGTTGTACCACAGATTTGCATCTGATGATATAATCGACTTGAAAAGAAAATCAGAAACTGTTGAAGGCGAACAATCACTAGCTTTTTCAAGAAAGGCCGTATAACAACTGAATAAAAGAATGGCCTCTTATTCTTATTTTAAATAATTTTATGTGGAAATGTGTGCATACATATGGCTATTTGATGTTGAGATGTATCTCCTCACAAGTGTCGGTCATTTGTCTACGCTATAAGACCTTTTCTTTAAAAAAACGTAAAGACTTTTTGGTTATTAAAATTCAAGGTCATTAATGGGAGGTACCACTGTCGATTCACTAAACACTTGTAAATACACTACTGTAGATTGTACATAGCAGGCTGTAAGTGTATATTTTATGGTGTAAGAATGCTGTCTGGCAAGGTGGTTAGTCTGCCAGGCAAGTAAGAATAAAAGTTGATGTTGGTCTCCAGAAAGGCTTATAATACTTATATATTTTCAGCTGTCATTGTTTCCCTATGTTAATCTCTTTTTACCGATTCAAAGCAAGGGTTCTTGTGCTAATATTGGCATTTCATGATTTTTCTGAATTTGTTTTGTCAGAAATCTGGGTGAAGGCAGCTCAGTGGGAGGCCTCACAGTCCAATCTGGACCTGGCCAGGTCCCTTATGCAGCGAGGCATCAGTTTTAACAGTTCTTCTCGTTACTTGTGGACCGAGGTAAGCATTTTGGGTTTGTTTTGTTTGTTTGACATAATCTGGAAATCCATGACAATCCACAGTAGTTTGCCACATCTAGTGCAGTCATTATGAAAATGCATCCAATGGGATGTCCTTATTTTGCTCTCTGAGCTTAGGAAGTCTAGATATTAACTCTTTGACCCCACAGGGACCCACAGGGCTAAGAAACCCTAGATAGAAGCCACATAGAGCCCGCATAGATTTACACGTTTAAAAAGAATACCGCTTAAAAACTACCACACACACAGTAATATATTTTACATAGTTAGAAAGATCTATTCTTTGGCATCACAATGGAAACAATACTTTTAGTTAAAAATATTAAATACTACTTACTATTTGGTGCCGAATACAGTCATTCTTTGCACACACAACAAACGAAACACGTGTAGCCATTGTGAACGATGGAAGTAGACCTGGCCAGCCGCTACACTAAACCTCGTTTGGCAAGCCGAAAATGTTTCCGAATCTCATTTAGACAGTGCAGGGGAAACAACCGATGAAAGAGCTTTACAATGATACAAAGTTTAGTTCCCTTATACCGTTAAATGCGTCGCTGCAAATGTTTAAATTCGGCGCAAGTTTGTCGGTTGTACGGAGTCGCTAGTCGTTTAGTCGTCGCAAGTTAGCCGAACCCAATTGGGTCAAAGAGTTAAGCATGCAACAGAGTGTGTAGATGCATTATTTTGCAAGATACAGTAAATATTTCAAGGATGAGCAACACAGAAAGGATCTTAACTTCAAATCATAAAGGTTTTTTTTTTTATTTAGATACATGTATGGTGCCATATCATGTTATTAAAAAAATACTTTATTGCAACCACACAGTCAGTCCAGATGCATGAATTTGCTGAGGAAGCTGGGGAGAATGTTCGTAGACTGTGCATGGGAATGAAACCATTTTTATGTTATTTCAGTTCTACAAGATGGAGTTAGAGGCAGCTGAAATGGTTAGTATAAAACATATTTCTGATTCTTTGTTTAACCCTTACAGTGCAGTGACACAACCATGGTTTTTCCTGCCAAGTAAGATGGGCCACAATCATGGCTCTGTTTATATTTGGTCAGAAATCATTTGGGGATCATCGCAGGCTTTGGAAAATAGTCTTGTTTCTGTTTACTGACTTTCTTTTTTTCTGTTCTGTGTTACCTGAAAATTTGAAGCGAGTTCTGCAGTTTTCTTGTGAAAGAGTTTATAGTTTAATAAGATTTATTTTGTGCTTGCAATCTAACCATTTTTATGAGTAGCTGTGGCTGATGAAAACCATTTGTTTTGCACCAAAATGTGTTAGATTTTTAAATAAATTACAATGATAAAACAGCATTGATAAATTACAATAATAAAACAGCATAGATAATAATAACTAGGAAAAGACTAGTTTAAACTCTTGGGAAAGCTTATTGGTTTTGAATTTTTAAAAGAAAGTAAAATTACATGGATGGTAAACATTGTATATGTTTGCACACATGCTTATGTATTTGTGTATGTTTGCAGTTAAGGAAAGGATCACTTAATGGAGATCAAAAAGCAGTGAGTAATTAATAGAAGTTTCTTTTAGCCTATTTGTTATGCACATGGTTGGGATATTATATTTAAACTTGTCTGTGGGTAAATAAATTGATGAAATTTAAAAATGAGTTTTTGTTTGTATTGAAAATGATGGCTGAAACTTTTGGAGGTGTTTGCATTTTTTTTTTGTTGTCTTAAAGAAATTGTAGTCTTGGCAGAATGGGGTTCTTTTGAATAGTGTCAAAGTTGTTCTGTTTTATTTTTAGCACAGTGAATTTGGAGTTGGACAGGGTGTGCTTTGAGAAAAGGCATTTTTAAAAATAATTGAAGCATCACTTTGGTGTGACCAAGTACAACTGCCTGACTGGTTTCCATCTGTTTGAATTTTGGAATTGCACCCATCTTCTTACATTGAATACCACTGTGCAGTTTTTTTTAAACTGCAGATGCCTGACCCGAACATGGATGGCAGAATTGCTGAAATTGTTCTCAAGAATGCAATTAAGGAATTTCCAGGTCTGTTAAAGATTCTTACTTTGGCTGCATGTTTATGCTCTATTTTCTTGTCTCAATCCCCCCCACCCCCCCACCCACACACCACCGCCCCTATTAGGAAATATGTTCACTGCAGCATGAGCAGGATAAATAAGACTTGTGAATCTTGGCATTACGACAGGAGATGTGTTTAATCACAATCTGTAATCTACAGGCGACATCCAGATTCTGACAGACCTGATGGAAGTCTGCAAGAATTTTGAATTTGCAAGATCACATTTGGACCTCCTGATAACTGAGTAAGTGGATTAAAACTTAATGATGCAGTTTTTCCACATTGAGTTTAATTCTTTGCAGTTATGTCAGATGGTGCAAATAGACTTTATGGTCCATCAAAGACTTCTGTTGCACCAGGTTGAAAATATCCTGCAGATGCACTTAACAGAGTAAGGGAATCAATCCTGGTATCATTGGAGGGCTTGATCATGGGTTGTATTCCCTGTGACGTTTAAGTGAGTTTTTAAATTTTAGTTCTTGTCACAGTACTGTACCACGATGCACAGGCGCAACCCGGAAGTTCGGGACTTGGCTCTGGCCGGCAGTTTTGCAGTTCTGCCATGGGTGCGGTCGCTTGCCTCCTCCCGGCCTAGCTTACTGCCATCCTACTGGGTACCTCAGTTCCTGTCAGAGGGCCACTTCCGAAGGATGAACACTTCTGGTGGAAGGCCCCTTTCTTTGGCGGCCCCATTCCGGTTTTGAGCCACGGCGGCTTGCTTGTCTCATCTCTTAGTCTTGCTTTCTGGAAGTGGGAGTTACACCTCATAGTGAGTTGGTGTAAAGTTACAATATCCGTAGGGGTGAACATAAGCAAAAGTCTGGGTCATGACCACCGCACTTTCTCTTTATGCTAGACGTTTCGGAAAAAGTGTTGGTAAATATCTTATGTGCATGTCGTGACCTCCGCCCCACTTTAACCATGAGTTGCGTGCTGTTCGTCTCCATCCGGAGCTCTTCCGTCATGCCTTGCCATGTGCGAGCATGCAGTTTTTTCCTCCAACACCATGGCTGTAGCTTATGCTGGCCCCTAAGGTACTTACTCCGTCAAGGCAGATGGCTTTTGGCCATGGGCACCTGCCCATGGCTCTTTCTATCCGCCTTTCTGCAGCCTCCTCCACTGCGTTCTCCTGGAGTCGATTTGGAGTGCCTGGTTCCAACCGCTTGTGGCCCTTTTTCCTCGGGGTTTCCACTTGCAGCTCCCAGACTGTCTCCCCCATTCCAGAACCAGAAACCTGGGTGGTGGACACGTTCTCCTGGTCTGGGACAAGCCTGGAAACGTACCCTTTTTCCACTCCCCTGTCCCTCCTTTCTGCGGACCGCAGGAGCTGAAGTTCGCTTGTCCCAGCCTCGTCTCGTTGCGCCATTCTGGCTAGCGCTGGCATGGTTTCCTAAGGTCTTGGATCTGGCCACCCACCGTCTGGCAGTGCTCGTCTTTGTCCGTCTTCCACTGTCCGGGTGCGCAGGACTCTTGTCCTCTCCATCCTACATCAGCCGGGTGCCACTTTGCTTTGTAACTCACAAGAAATGGCCTCCAAATAGAAGAGAAAATTTGAAATCAAGTTTGGTAGAAAAAGATTCTTTAAATATAATTTAGGTTGAAAGTTCAGCGAAAATACCAAATCTTGGATTTTATTCAAGGTCAGAAAGTGATAATAATATACAGTTCAGAGGCGTCAAAAGCAAATGGAATTTATGAGATTTATAAAAAAAATTGTGCGTACAGTTATCACATTTGACACCAAGCGGTAAGTAATATTTAAACTTTTCTCAATAACAATTCTTTAAGGATGTTAAAATCCAAGAATTGATCCTTCTAAATAAAGTTTATTACTGCAAGCATCTTAGTATTTTAAAAACATGCCACAGTCGGTGTGCCGACAGCATCATGCATAGATCTATTCCATGTGAGTGGAACAGAAACAAATAATTCTCTGATAATTTACTTCAAACATGGTGCCTAATAATGAAGGTGTACTCAGGAAAAATGGGCAGATTTTTTCTGACTGCAGTGTGCTGTTATATTATTCACAAAGTCAGCAAAAAAAAGTGCTTGGAAAAGTAATCCAGTGAAATACCATTTCATTTGTAGTTCATTGAAAATAGATCTGAATGACAATTTATTTAATGCAGTCTTGTTTTAGGATAAAGCACCTAAAACCTTTTATCACACTAATTTTATAATCGAACAGACACTGAAATGATGTTTACATATAATTTGAAAAAGGAGGGTACTGTGGCCTGCCATTTTGTCACTTCCGTAAACTGCTGTTTTGACACCCTGCATGCCAGACCTAATCTATAGGGTGAAATTGACCCTGAGATAGGCACACGTGCACTTGGGTACATGCAGCAGGTATTGTGGACCTTGATTTTTGATACAATTTTGTGACATTTGTGTTTATACTCTCTCTCCAGGCTTAACAAGAAGTATTGTTGATGTTGATGACGTGATACATTTTTGCAACATTTGCATTTATACTCTTTCTCCCCAGGCTCAAGGAGAAACACGTGAAGGAACCTGCCATGTGGAACACCCTAGCTCGGCATCTGCTTCCCACTAAAAATGGAGAAAGTTAGTATTTCGGCACATTTTTTCCTGCTACAAATAGTGTGTACTATAACTATAATTTTAAATTTCATCAGGTATAAAAGTTGTGACATCTTTTTCTATCTGACACCTTCAGTTTATTTCCTAGATTTAGCTCAAAGATTCAATATAGTTTGCTTATGAAGGGGGAGAAATACTTAACTTTGCTGTTAAAGTAGGTTATATCCCCTAGTGCATTCTGTGGAGGGATCTTTTTAATACAATCTTTTTAATTTGTTTCATGTGAGTACCCGAGAATGAACCAAACGCTAATGAAAATCACTGATAAAATTGGGAACTGGAAGTCTGTGCCTTGGTGATATGATACATGATCGAATCTTTCTTGCTTATTTTGCACGTCATCGACACCATCAGGGTGAACTACAAGCGAATGACATGGTTTATTTGTGTGTGTGTGTGACCTTGAACAGTTTTGCGCAAGGTGACCGAGGAGGAGGAGGAGCGTTGCCTGACCACCTATGGTGAGGCCGTGGAGGAGATCCCAGGAGGTAAGTTCACACTATGATTTGTGTGTGTGTATGTGGGATGGGGTTGGGGTGGGGGTGGGGGTTGGTGTGTGTGGCGGTGGTGTGTGTGGAAACCTGTTGTGTACTGATGGTGTTGGTCTAGGCTGTGCTTACAGACTGCACCGACTTCCTGACTGCCATGGCAATTAACTGTACCCACCCTTTGGCTGGTTGTTTGATTAGACCTAGTTTGGAAAAGCTGTTACCACATTGCTGCTGATTTCCACATGCACAAAATTTATAACCATTACAGTATGTTTATTTTGTCTGACTCCGATACAGTTAACACCTCTCATACCATTCTGCACTCAGACATGAAAAAAGTTTTTATTCTTTAAATTTCAGCACACTGAGTTTGAATAATCCTGGTTAAACTGTAACAATATTAAAAAAAGGTTTCCGATGATTTGACTGATAATTGCAACTGTGACCACAGTTTTACTCTAGTTGTTGTGAGTTCATACTGCAAACATGAGCCAGCTTATGACCCTTGATGAACATTTCTGAATGAATGGTAGGCACTTGGCAGAAGACTTTGCAAAGCTTCAGGAAACGATTAAAAATACAGGGTTCCAAATGACGGAGCTTGTGGGGTTTATCTGTAGATGAGGGCTACCCACTGTTGCCGTCAATGAGAGCCATGTAGCTGAAGACTGAAAACCTTGTGACAGGCTCACTGGAGTTGTCCTTAACGTGCTCACGTTTTTACGGCAGTTGCGTAACAGCGTTAGTGTAACGTTCGAAGACAAAACTGTGGTGCTGCAGTCGTCCACCGGACACTGCATTGTCTCTGGCACCAGCAAGCAAGGAGTCGGATGTAAAGACCGGAAAGTAGCCAAGTCTTGCGACGGACGCTAAAGCACTCCGTCAAAATGTCGCGAAGTGCCTGTATGGACGGACGGCGGTCTGTCCATTCCGTAACTGCAATGTTTCTCCCTCCCAACGGCACAAAAACTGCGCAGAATACGAAGATTCAGCGTCTGTCTTCGGCAGGGAGGGATCGGGAATTGTGGGCGAAATTGGCGAATTGGCCCGTCTGGCGTGCGCCCCGCCCGGAGTTTGGCCAGAGCATCGACGAGGGCCCTTTGTGCAAGTGATGGCTTTCGCCGGGTCACGCCGGACATGACAGTCACCGAGACTAACGCGTCGCCACTTAACAACGCGGTGCCGTGGAAGGAGGTCGAAATACGCTCTTTTTTGCGACGTATCGAGCTGTGCATCAGAGTTTTGCGTCCTTAAAACATCGTTAATCTTTTTAGTGCTTCTAGGCTGCACAGCATAATAACTCTGTTAATGTTCTGGAAGTGACGCTAGAGAGCTGAAGAAGACGTTTTCTGTGACTCCTTTCATGGTGCAGCCTTTAGAAATGACGTAAGGATGACCCCAGTCAAAGCCGCTATCATAGCGACAACCGACAAAAATTGATAAGGAAAATAACAAGGCCATTCTTCCACAACCACATAGATCTATTTAAAGTCATCAAAGTCGATTGCAAACATTTCTCAAGATCCTGAATTTATCGTAAATCTCATGTGCCTCAGTAAAAACACATTTAACTGCAGTTTAAAATATACCTTCATCCATACACCTAGTCTGCGAATGGACGTTACGCAACAAATACCAGCCTTGAAGCATGCCGTTGCCTTAAGAGATCTGGGATGTAAAAGAAGTTTCTCATCGTTGGAGGCTTGAAAAATGTGTGTTCTGTTTGCTGGAGTTTCAGGCCAGGCTGGCGTCTTCTGTAGCGCGGTAGGTGCTTCGGAAGATATGGAAGGTCAGTGTGGATGCCTTCGCTGCGTGCAAATGGCTAGCTTCCTGGCTGCTTTACTCCCATTCCCATCCGTGTCCCTCTTGCCGCTTGCAGTCTGAGTAGTGTTTGCCCTGTCCCCTTCTCTGCCTTTCTCTCTCGAGTCCTATAACCCTCCCGAACCCACCAAGCTACATCCACTGGCCTTCACGTCTTCCTGTAACTCGGAGATGCTTGGAAATTAATGCCCGGTGTCTTTTACAAGAAGCTTGATTGAACCGGCAGGCTTCATCACGCGCTGATCGCTTTTCAGCCGCCCCATGCAGCCCTAGATCAATTTTACATGTTTCACGGTCCCCCTTTTTCCCTAGAAAATCACATGATGGCAAAGTGTTTTCCCCCACGTGCAAACTGGCTTGCGTTGGCCGCGCGATAAATCATGAGGGATTTCGATGAAAAAGATTAGTTATCTTGCTCTGTTGCTGCGGGCACGAGCCGCCCCGGACGGCTAAACCTAGCTTTTGCGAGGGCCTCGGATGAGGAAGGCGTGAGTCACCGCGGGATGTCCTGACTGGAGTGTACGGCAAGTTGGGTAGGGACATAAGGTGAACCCAAGTCGATGGCTAGGAAGCCTGTAGCGTTTAATAAAATCGGAACAGAAGGACGACATAGAATCTGGAATATTTGAACAGGTTTTTTTTGGAAGTATTGCACGTGGATTGCTTGTTACCCCTGTTCTGTTGTTAACTGTATTGACTCGGTGTCAGTATCTCCCAGTCATCTGCAAAAGTGCATGTAGAGTGCGATAGCTTGTTGAAAATTATGGACATTGCCGCATGCAGAAACATTGACTATTGTGTAAAGACTTTTTTATACGCGGCGGGAGGATGATGGAAGATTTCTTTATTTTCTCCGTTTGCTTTAAAACTGATTAAAAAGCCACCTGCGTGCGACGTTGGGTGAAGAGGCAATGGACAGAGAGTCCTCAGTGGGAGCAAAGGTCCCTGTACTTGTTTTATTTAGTCTACTGCCAGTCCATGTGGGATGCCACAAAGATATGATACGCGTTCTGGCTAATGTCATCTCTTGTTTGGCCTCTGGCAAGTAGAATAGACTGCAGTGTTTGTGAAACTCGCCCTTGGGCCCGAAAAGTGGGGGAAAGGGAGACGAGCGCCCGTCTTACCGCCATCCCCACCTCCGGTGACTGTAGATCTGCCCGAGTCCTGTTTCGTCTAAGATGTCACGGGGTCCCCAAGTCGGCCGCCTTTTTGTCAATCTCCTCCCACATCTGACACGTGCTTGTGTCAAACAAGCTTGACATGAAGAGCTCTTGGTGGCGGTGGTAGCCGGGTGACAGACCCCTTGCTTGTCGACGCCTTCATGTTAACGGTTCGCAAACGGCAAATAAATAAGAACACTCGAAGTTGTAAGTTTTCGTTGCGGTGGTCCTACTGATTTGGTGATAATGGTTAGTATTTGCCTAATACATTTAAAATTACTGTGATAATGTTTAAACGCATTTTTATCCCTCTCTTAGAAGACCTTTTGGAAAAAATCTGATGTGTATATGATCGCACATAGTCTTCTCTCAGAACGAATGAAAAGCGTGCGGAAAGTACGATATGCTATTGTCTGCTGCCTGGTGAGTGCTCTGCTGTCACGTGTGTCCCCGAGACCCACTTTTTTTCTGTTTCTTTTTCGTTATGAAGCTTGCTCTGTGGCAGCTTTCACCGCAGAGGATATCGCGCGGTTTGGAGGGCAGGAACTCTCACAACTCCTTGCTTTCAGAGTTGCCCTTCACGTTTGTTTGTGGACTTGAGCGGTTTGAGAATGCTAATTATTGGGGATCTAAAGTTTTGTTGGTTTTATTACTAGAATTTTTTGGGTGAGAATGCGATGACGAGAGTTTCAGCAACTAAATGCCCCCATCTCCACCGCCGGCCATTCCTGCCTCCCCCCCCCCCAGGAAATGTGAGTGGAGTTGTTAGTGTGCATGCCTTGGAACACCAGATTGGGGGTGGAGGGCTTACAGCGACGAGCACGAAGAAAGCCAGGCGCGCGGGGCTACGGCGATGGAGTCGCGCTGGGTGCGAATGGGAAGGGACAAGTGTGTGAAAAAGTGCAGCATGAGTGGCAGTGAGGGGGAGTAGGCGCTGACCAGGGAGGTGAGGGTAGTGGGACGTTTGTCTGTCAAGATGACAAATTTTGTCGGCCACTCAATCTGCTCTCGCTTGATCTGCGTGTTTGCTTTGAAGATGGCCGCAATCGGCTTTGGCCGCCATCATGCAGCCAGGCAGGGACGGTGTCTAATGAGATGATCTGACCATTGATCCGGATTGTTCTAGGCGACTTCCTCCACCTCTCTGCCCCTTAACACCACCCTACGCCTTTCCGAACCACTGTTCCAGCCCAGCCCACCCCCCATCGGCTTTAATCGAGTTTTGGACGGGGGAGGGGGGAGGGATCGAAGTCAGGCCAGCAGACGTGGGGCGAAGTCACAGTTGCCTTCCATCAACACCTTATCGCTTTTTTTTTTAGAGGCGTGTTTCACACGCGCAAGGCACGGGACTCTCTTGCCAGTGATTGGAGATAGTGACGTCAGATCTGATGCCAGCACCTGTAGATCTAAAGCCACTCGTGGACCTTGTGTCTGTTAAACTCAAAGCACAGAAGGCCCCTGGCTGCTCTTTGTTTCAACATCCGTCAGGCCCTAGTCTGACGGCGTGCGTAGATTTGCTTTAACTAGTTCCCCTTGGCGCGGCGACGAGGCAGAAGAGCGTTGTTACTTTTAATTGGAAGATGTGGGTGATAGGGGGCATCGGTTGACAGCTTCAGCAGCTCTCGTACCATGACCGCAGGGCCGGGCGATCGGAAGGGGGGGGGGGTGGAACCTGCAGACTTCTCTTTGGTCTTCTCCCGGCAGACTGAATGGAGGGAGGAGTTGGGGGAGGGGTGGGGGAGATTGTAAACGCAGACATACTTCCTGTACCCTGGCGGCAGTGCTGTCAGTACACTACTGCGTATCATCATTAATGTTCGCCCTCTCGTTTTGTTAATACACTGAATTCCTGTGACTCTGCTTGGCTTTCCTGTGGCACATCAGTAAAGCGGTTGCCAGCGAAACTGGGATCGTAGACCGTTCGGGCTTGAGAGCTCCTCGCGGATAACCGTATTTGCAATGAATGTGACGCTCTCATATGGAGCCGGCTGCCAACCGCAAACCAAAAATCTTGCGGCGCTGCTATAATCATCTTTACGGTATGTATCTGGTCACCAGGAAACAATGCTAAGTTCCATTTGTATTGTCTCGTGGGGATTTCACACTGTACGACAGTCCAAACTTAAACGATTTCTCAACATCAAGCTCAGTCGTCTGCATATGCCACAAGAAATGACACCGAATCCGTAAATTCTCCACGGGGACAGCTTTTTGCTACATTGAGGTTGATGGGTAGTGGGGGTGGACGGGAAACCTTGGAATGAGAGGTAAATCTGGCTGCGTTGGTTCCCATTCAAATTATTCGAACCATAACGCGCGAGACTTGCAAAAATAAGGATTTCCAATCGACGCCTTTTCTTTGTCTTTCGTCAGGCTTCGTCTTTTAGAAAAAAGCCGTGCGGTGTGTGTGTGTGTCAAAAGTTGACATTTCCAAACACGAGGAAAGACGAGGGGTACTGCTTTTTGTGTTTCTGTTTGTGTACTTAATTACCATATTGATGGGCGGACCGTGGCTAGCTGTGCATGTACAAGTAACGAAGTTTAAGCTTGGAGAAAATCCGACTGGAGCAAGATGTTCTTCTGGGCACCCCACTCCCTTGCCTTCATTTCTGCGGGCTACCCCCAGACGTGCGGGCAAACACGACTGATCAAGGATAAATATTGGCCGGCTGCAAGTAAATATTTTCCCTGGAAATAAAGCACATCAACCTTCTGACTCCTGCAGACATCAAACGCGGGCAGTCCGGGACCATCCGGTGTAGGGCGGTTTCTGAACGCGCAGCGTGCTGACCAAATGGGAAGAAGATTTATGTCGCGTTGCACTTACAAGATGTAATGAGTAATCCAGACCGGTTGCACGTTTGGCAGGCTGGTGAGATTTAACTGGAAAATCCCAATTATTCAGAGGCAGATTGGCGACCCTGCAATAGGGATGACAAACTTTTTACCACGATCACCAAATACACTGCACCGGTAATCAAGGGAGGGCACATTTGAAATTGCGCGTATCATACCTGCTAACCTACAGAATGTCTTGATGATGGAACAGTTAACATAAATCGTGGTAGAATTGTGCTAACGTGTTTGCTATGGAGGAGACACGGTTGCTGCAGACAACGACACAGTTTTATGTGTGTCGTCAGGTTCAGATTTACGTATGTCGTCAGTTTCAGCTTTATGTATGTCGTCATTTTCGAACTAACGATCGTTTCTGTTTTCTGTCAAGAGGAGAATTTAGGGAAAAAAGATCGTGCATCAAATATTGGAATACAGCCAAAACGAATTAATCGTTAGAAATTGTGATAGTAACTGTATGTGTGCCTGATGCTGAAAGAAATAACTTCAGGTGTTTTCCGCACAGTTTTCTTAGCTGATTCGTGTACTTGTCCGATTTATTCTCAAATATTAATTTTATTACTGTTGCCGCTAATGCAGTGTTTCCGCAGCTACTAAGATGAAAGCAGCCATTAAGAGCTTTCCGAACTTCGTCCATTAAACAGTTGGTCTCATTTCTGTAAAGATTTTCTCTCTCGACAGTTGGTCTTATTTCTATAAAGAATTTCTCTCTCAAAACCCCCTCCTTCTAGAGGTTTTAGGTCAAACATGAATCTGTACGTCTACATTTGATTGAGTTATTTATTTATTTGTTGCAAACGGGTGGGCTACCTTTTTAAGACTGCTTTCATTCGACTTAGTCGATCCGGGTAACCTGGCATCCGACGTTACATATTATTCACACCAGCAGTCCCGAGAGTAATACAAGCCTTTGAAAACTCGATTGCGTCCATGCTGCCAATATTTGTCTCGCTGTCAAGCATCCTTTACTTTCTGCCTCGTGCTGTGCTTTTTCAGTAACTTGGAGGTTTTCAAAATAATCGGGCAGCGGGTTGGTTGCTGCTGGCACAAGGATATCGCTGTAGTGGCTCCACGACAGACTGCTCGTGACCAGGACAGCGAGGATCGTGGCTTCAGACTGCTTCTTATGCACGAGGCGCTGTTTTGTAAAACAGTAATGTGTTGCTGCCTCGGCGCACAGCACCACCCGCCCGCTTGTAGCTAGCAAAATATTGTGGAATATTGGTCATCACACAGCTCGTTCGCCACCGGACTTGTTAGAGTGGTAGTGGCTGTTGTAAACGCCGGAGACAAAATAACAGCTTTTCCGGTCTTCTCAAGAGGAATTACAGATGCGGCCTGAAATAAGCTGCGCTGCAAGGTCCATTACGGTTGCATTCTGGACGGCTGGTTATGAATTATGTGCGCATGCATATATGTGTACGTGCGTGCGTGCGCGTTTGTTATTACATTCTTGCGATTGTCAGGGTCAGGTGTCTTGCCCTGTTTGACACGCTGCCAGTCCGGGAAAGCGTGATGATTTGACAAACACTGGTGTTTGCGCTTTAGCAGCAAGGGATACAAACGCCGTCTGTTTATTAATCTGACGGGTTTTCGCTTTTTCCTTCAGAGGATTCCACCTCAGTTGCAGCTTACACGCAGTTTGAAGGTCGCCGTAAAATCTTCAAGCCATTTTATTGCTTATTTTGTTCAGAAGCTGTCAGAAACAGTGTCTAATTTTTGTTGGATTTATTATGAGATTAGGAATTAATGAGAGTGTGGAAGATTTTTTTGTATGTGTGGAAGATTTCTTCTATATAAGCTTGAAATCACTGTAGAACTTAAGGATGACAAAGAATAGCCCTTTACCTGTCGACAGTCGAGTGGCAGATAATAAAGGAAATCGGCGAAAACGGTTTAAAGAATGGAAAGCATTTAAAATCAACGATGAGGGTTGGAGGAAGGGAAAGAAGAGGGGCTTGTTCGTGTTCAACCCTTAAGGGCTGCTTACACGATGCAATCCTCTAAATGAGAGTAACACACTGAGAGAAAATATTTCCGAGTAATCTGACACGGTGCGAGAAACCTGCAATATTTTACCCGCCAGCT
This sequence comes from Lanistes nyassanus, assembly GCA_004794575.1. Classification (NCBI taxonomy): domain Eukaryota; kingdom Metazoa; phylum Mollusca; class Gastropoda; order Architaenioglossa; family Ampullariidae; genus Lanistes; species Lanistes nyassanus. The sequence goes on from SMGT01008608.1 coordinate 153,374, forward strand.
CATGACACATGATCATCACGTAATTAGGCGATGAATTATCATAAATGCATGGATGCTGCTGCCAAAGCTCTATTGATTGAAAAATCATTTCTTCTGACCACTTCTAATCTAACACCTGCCATGATCGCGACGAACTAAACTACTCCGCACTAGACAGGATGATTTTTTTCTGATTGGCTGAAACTTTTTCAACATTTTGAGTCCCTGCAAGAAAATAGCGCGGCATTCTTTCCGCGTAAAATGTTGAGATGGCCCTGGCAATATTTTATGTCAGTATTTCAATTTTCCTATGTGGTAAGTATTGCGCGCAATGCTGGAAACATAGCATTGTGTAAACGGACCTTTAGAGGTACTGGGACACAAAATGCTAGGTACGCGCAACAACTATCTGTTGCTGTGTTTTACAAGATAATGTCCGTTGTGAACGCATTTTTTTGTGCAAACTCTTTATAATATCAAGAAAACACGCTAGCATAATCTGTAAATTTAACACTTTTTTATCGTCTGCTGCACTGCTGGGGAAATCTCGCAGCCCGTGTGTGACGTCACGAGGAGGATCGGCAGATGAGACACTACTGCCTTTCCTCTGGCTGACGTCACGACTCTCGCGCAAATCAAGTGAGCTGCGCACTTCGTTTACTTGGGCTACTGCAGAATATTAGAACGCGGCTTCAGTAAGCTTTCGGTGAAAATTGATGCCTGTTTAAGTCGCAGGATGCCTAGAGGCTAGGATCGTGTCACGACACCGGACGGCACGAGGTGACCGCGAGGAAAGACGGCGTGCGTCTGCTTACAGAAACGTCATTAAAGCCGGACGAGTGGATGGGTCACAGAGTGGACAGAAACCGCAAAGGACCTGGTCGTGGACAGTTGCTAGAGGTTCGTGGGGTCGAGCGAGCCCGGCCGCCCAGGGAGATGATCCAGCAAGGGAGGTGGGGTGGGGGGGGGGTGAATGGTTGAAATCTATTTCGAGCCTGGTTATTCGATTAATATGGACCAGCGGAGTCGGTTTGGTCCGACTGGAAGGCAAATATGGTCTACAGTCTGGACAATCTGGAAGTGTTTGTACAAACTCCAGCCCCGGGTGTTCTTATAAACTGTTCTATGTCCGCCCATCCCGACTGTTGCCGCGGCTTCATTGTCGCCCTCGCGTTCCTACTCTCGGCGTCATTGTCTGGCCTGGTTATCGTTCCTTACCCTTACCTCGTGGAGAAGGCACGCACCCTGTAGCGTGCTGCACAATGGCTGCTGTGTGCTTTTGTTCAGATGAGACTTGCAAATGCGTACCATTGAGCTGCATGAATACTTTAGATACTTGCCATGCCTTGTAGTGACAAAAGACAGAAGATCATCGACTGGTTTGGCTGGTGTCCATTGCCACAGGATACGACACACTAATGTGTCTAGCTACAAATGGCATACCATTGTTGCTCTTCTGTGTTTTCACATTTTGATTGTGCGTGTGTGCATGCGTAAGGGGTCGAGCTCGTTCTCCTATGTTGTTCGTCATATCTGGAACTCCTTCCCTCTACACATTCGCTCATCCATCTCTGTACAGTCCATTAGGTCTGCCTTTAAAACAAACCTATTCCAGATTTACTTGTAATCACCTACCTACCTGAGCGCCGATGTGTGTTTGTGTGTGTGTGCGTCCTTGATATGTACAGCACCCTGAGCTGATGTAAGAAAAGGGGCCTTATAAATGTTCGTTATTATTATATGTGTGTGAGAGGAGAGGACAGGGTGTGCTTATGCGTGTGTGTGCGCATGCTCGTTTGTTACCGAGGTCGCTGCAGACATTGAAATGCTGACCATGTGCAGTGCTTTTAAAGCCCGAAAAGGTGTACAAGGTTGTCAGATATTCTAATGATTTGCGTGGTTGTGTTCAGTGGTTATCTCCAGAAGCCTTTGTGTGGTTCCCCATTTTTGCATCGCTCTAGCGTCCCTAACGGTCGAGTGCTGAGATGCTGGCACACGGTGCGATTTCTGTCACGTCGTGTTTGATTGAAAACGACACGACCTGGGTTAGCAACCAAGGCCGCGGGCTTCGCGAATTTTATAGTTGCTTTGACATTCATCCGTCATTGCCATCGCTTGTTTTATGGCGTTTTAACAGGAGGAATCACGACTTTTTCTGCTGTCTGATCAGTTAAACTGAAACAAGGTCGCCGTCACCTGCCATTCAGACCCGGACGTGTACTTTGGAAATCCAAAAAGGCAGTTAATGGGATGGCTTGAAACAGGGTGATCTCAGATGTCAAGACAGTTGCCGAGATTATATAGTTACATTTGGGGGTTGTCTTTGAAACTCGTGTGCTAAGCTGCACGCGCACACAAAGATGCGCACTCCGCCAACCAACCACCCACCCACACCTATACGTGCACGCACACATACGCGCACGTACACACCCACGCTTTCACGAACCAAATGGAGACGCACACGTAAATTTATCTTTTTTCTCCCACTCCCTTTTCACCTGTCTCGCACGGATGTGCTAACATATACACCGAGGAGAAGCACGTGTCGATTCATTGCACGCGTACGCACGCACACACATACCCACATATCTCTACAAATGATGAATACCAGAAGTCGATTTGTCGCTAATTGAGAGCCCTCCTACTGTTGCTGTAATGTTAACAACATTACGGTAATGTTAGCAGAATTTTGCCAAGGGCGTGCAAATCCCCCTTAAACACTCACAACATTCGATCATGGTGGATCCAAGTACGAAGCCTGAAGCAACGATTTGAAGGGAGGAGGGTATGTGTAGTGTGTTTGTGTGTCTCTTACGGGAGAGAGTGGGCAAGAGAAAAAGTGTGGGACAAGCGAGGGAATGAGAGAGAATATCCGAGGCAGTTTCTGTGTTCAATCACACTAAATGGCCTCCGTCTTGCGTTTGGATTAATTTCGTTCTGTTCTGCGCAAGAATAAAAGAAAGTATCACAGTATTTGAGGTTTTTTAACCATTGAGAGGCCAGTCGCCTGGTCTCTGCGTCGGCTTACTAGAGGAACTGCAGTTTATTTCAAGGTTTCCCATGGAGTGGAGCAGTTTTAAAGCCTCAGGTGGGCGTGGTAGCGACAAGTGGCTTGCAAAACCACTTTGTAGGGCGAAGTCTGAAAAAACTAACATACAGGGACAGATTTCACACGCAAGGGTGTATATACAAGGAATTTTTTAAAGGCGCTATTCATATAATATTGGTTTGTATTTCGGCCACCTGGTCCCGTCCCTGGAAACCAGACGTGAATGATTTTCCCATGATCGCTTAAACCGAACATTCTCTGCCCCCTTCTCCTTCTACCTCTTGCTGGCTGGCTGGCTGGGTGGCTCTTTAGGACGCGGGGTTGCATTTGTATAAGGAGATCTCCACAACAGTTGTGTGTATTTGTAGAAGAGGTGGTTTATGTTCAAGGAAAATGTTTTCGCCTATCAGAAATGGGAAGTACAAGTACTCAGCGGCCTGCAGCCATCCTTTTTATGACGACAGTGATAGACATCCGTCACGACTTTGTCAGAACAACTTGTAGGAAATCTTGCCCACTTAGCGCAGCGCAGCGCACCAAGGAATGCGCCCTCCGTTTGCTGGCCATTTCTGGCTCGCTAGTCCTTGGTCAGGCACTGGTTGATTGAGTGGCGTCAGACAGCAGGGAAGACTCCCTGAGCTGTGATAAGTGAATGAGTGTCGCATGTCGCCGAGACGGATGTCTGTGGTTTGCCCACTCCCGCCTCCCCGAGTCATGGCGTTACGTCACTGTCACTTTGTTTCCCAGAACATGCCAGTCTCTTCTGTATCATTGCGTTACTCAGAACATGCCAAACCCCACTGACTGCTGACGTTACGTCACAGTTGCCTGGTTACGTACCAGATACCGCTCGGCGTTACGTTGCTGTCGCTTCGCTACTCCGATCGTGTCAGACCCCGCTGTGTGGTGGCGTTAAATTGCTGCGGCTTGGTTACTCAAAACGTATGACACCCCGCGTTAAATCCCTGTCTCTTGGTTACTCCGATCGTATCAGACCCCGCCCGCTGTGTGGTGGTGTTAAATTGCTGTGGCTTGGCGGTGGTGATTTAGAAGGACAGTGCTTCCACCTCGCGTTGATTTCGCACTAGGGGATGGGGTCCAATTACTAAACTATGCACTGAAAAAACCACCAGACTAGGGGGGCCTGGTTAGCTCAGTTGGGAGAGCTGCGTTACTCAGAACGTATCGCCTTAAATACACTAAAGGCTAGCTGCTGAGTGTAAGCGACCCGTGTTCCAAGTCTGTAAAACCTGGACGGTGCGAAGGCGAAAGGGGTTTGATAAGGTTGTTTTTAGTGGCTAGGCTCCGAAAATTGATTGGACCCAAAACATGGGCGCCTGGTTGTTTGGCGCGCCAATGCTCGCGAGACCTTGCGTTTCTGGTGTTATAAATAGGAGCAGCGTCTGGGGAGACGAGCGAGAGAGAGAGAGAGGGTGGGGGTGGGTGGGGAAGTGGGTCAGGACTGTCAGCTTGGCGCCAGAGTGCGCCACTGTCGTAGTGGAGTATGTCGTGTAACCAGCAGGATGAGCGCTTTCAGCGAACTAGAGCGTACGTTCGCCCAGTTAAGAAAGGCCCATTGGTGCTTGGAGAAAAGTACTGTGCAACACTGTGAATGACTTCTAGTAGCATATTGTCGATACTTTTGACAAGTCTAGAATCAGTGTCAAGGGCGAGTTAAAACAGATGATCTTTTTCTCGTCCTGCTACGTCTGGACTGTTTATTGCAATTAATATTTGGAAGCTGAGCATATTTGTCATCTTTTCTATGGTTGGGGGACCGGTGTGGACGCGTCAGTTCTTATTTCTGCTTTGTCTATGTTTATGAACCACGCGTGATTAAGTCTACATGTCTTTCCCGCTCGGCGGGTGCTTTTTCGTTGGAAGTATGGCTTGCGCAGAGAACAGCAGTACGCGATTGTTCAGGAAACTGTGTCCATTGAGGTGAGCATGGTGGATCTTGTGAACGGATTTCGCCTGTCGCGAGCAATCTTTGCTTGCTACGGTCATACACAGAAGAAGAAAGAATTGTACAAATATTCTTCTGTTGATTACATTGTGTGGAGGCCCTTTCCTGTCCTGCCATGTCGATAGTGTCCTGATTGTACAACCCTTTCGTTGCAGCTATTTTCACAGACTTTCGGCGTGTTTGGAAGCACATGGGGGTGGATTTGAGGTGGGGAATGAAAAAAAAACCGATCAGGTTTTTGTTAATAAACTAAGCAGAAATGAGATGCATCGTCATTTGAACTGCAGACGTTTAAAGTTAAAGACTTAAATAAAGGTGTGACGTAGCATTAATGGGTCGAATTAATTACTTAATTCCAAAAATGAAATTACTTTTTAATGGTATTTTGTTACTACACTTCTTCAGATCAATCAAATGTTATTGCTATTCGTTCTTGGGCCTGAGTAAAAAGAAATTATCTCACATTCAATTACATTTGAAGCAGCTACTCAGTTTTGCGAACGTTTAGTGCGAGTGTTTCTGAAAATGGAAATTTGTTTTTGTCTAGAGAATTGCGACTTTTTCTACGGAGTATTTATGATGACAGTTTGAAATTGGTGTATTATTTTTGTTTTTTATTTGCGCTACCTTTTACATGATGAAATAGGCGCTTTAAGCGATAGCAAATAGCTTTCAAAAAGATTACGTGCTGAATGGGTTTCCACTCTGGGCGGAAATTGAATGAAAGCATTCGTTCATGCCTTTGTCATCAACGGATTGTTTTAGTTTTTTTGTAAACGAAGAGTATGGGGCAGGAGTGCCTCACAAAAAGTTCTGAGTTTGAAAGATTCTTCTGCTGCACGAACTTATCTCTGGCATAAGATAGATCAAAGCATATCCATAAGAGCTGTTGTCGTGTGCAGTATTTAGGCAGAAACGATCTTTATTTCCGGCTAGTCGCAGCTCAGGAATCGTCCACAAAGTTACCCAAGAAATAGATTTCTTAAAAATGAATCGTGTGTAACTGGTTAGAAATTAAGGCTTTGGGTTTTGTTTGATGATTTACGCTGTTTCGACAACTAAGGCTATTTATCATGGGAAACTTAAACTGCCTCGTGTTAGACTGTAAAGCTTACATTATTTGACTAAGAAAGGAATATCCAGGAACTGGCTGAAGGTAGATATTTATCTATAGTTACTTAGATCCAATGATCCGTTAATCTATTTCGTAGATCGTCTTGGAAAAATCGTATAAAAATCTTGCTATTCTGAACACCATATATACGTTATATACAGATATAGATAAGTTGTGGTGAGTTATGCCACACTGGTGGGTGAAGTAAAATTATGCTTAAAACCGAATCGAAAGAAAATTATCATGGCAATGGATTTTCATTTAGCGTCCGATATTTTCAAGACGAGTTGGGCTGATAAGGGCGAAAGAAACAAATTTGAAAAAGAGCAGCGAAAAAAGCGTGCTGTTAGCCACATACCCGGGCTAGATCTTCAGCGATTGGAACTTTATAATAAACTAGGCAGGGGACCCAGCGCTGCCCGGGTTTTTTATTCTTTGAATAAAAGAGCATGAAAAGGTCACAGTTCTATTTACCCAATCAACCCCGAGAAGTCATACTCTTAAGCCTTACCCTGCCCACCCCTACCCCTTTACTAACCCCCACCCTTAACCCCTACCCTTTCCTAACCCCCACACTACCCCTCTCCCCCCCGGAAACAACCTCGGCCCCGTCCCCGGAAACATAGGCCCCCTATCTCTAAACACTGTCCGGGTATAGAGGTCGCCATTTGATTAGCTACACAAAACGGTGACTTTTACGTTTTGGGTTGTCAATCGAGAAAAGAGAAAATATTCTTCGTATGAAAGGGAACTTTGGTGATCTCACTTACATGCAGATCACCGTTTACACGTGATAAGGGCCTCGTCATATTTATTATTTAGATATACATCTAGGTACAGGGTCGAAATATGGCCTATGACCATCTGCTGGTGAAAAGGAACCCGCATGCCGAATTTGGTATGGATCGATTCAGGCGTGCGGAATTTAGATATATATCACACACACACACACACACACACACACACACACACACACACACACACACACACACACACACACACACACATTCGGCTTTATATATTTGATTTATTAAACCCACAGTAAGGAAAAAAATCCGCACTCTATAATAATTCTTAAGAATCGATGGTCACTTATTAATCTGCTTGACTCATCTTGGTTACCATTCTGTGTAACGTGGCTGCGGGACAAGACTGATCTATACAGCGTGCTCTGTGGATACAGGCAACTGGAATGCAGAAATAGTGCGCATTTGCCAATGGTGTATTCAGGCAGTCGATCGTCTTCGCCCTAACAGAAAACGAGGACGAGGAAGTCGCGTCAAACCTTTTGTGTTTGGTCGTTTTACGCGGATGCACGCACACATACAAAAGGGAGAGGAGACACGAGAGATAGAAACAGATTGCAGTGTCCGCGGAAAATAGTGTTTTTGGGTACTATGCTGCAACGTGTGTAGAGTATATTTAGGCACAAACATGTGGCTCCGTCTAGGGATACAGCCAATCAATGTCTGCTGTCTCCCCTGCCCATCCACAGGGACGTTTGAACCAGTCCTGAGACTGATGGCTGTTTGTTGTCGTGGGCTGTACCTAGTTACGGCTGTCCTGCCTCTTGGAGTCTGGCATCGGGGAGATCTCATCGTGTGCCTGACACTGGCGCGGGGAACGCCGATATGATCAGCCAGATGAGGGGAAATTAGCCCCAGCGTCGATGAATGAGAGGAAATTGATTTGCCGTGAACATTCACTAACAGTGATGGCGGATGAGACCAGAATGGGGCGAGAGATGCCCTGGAAGAAGGGCAGGTTTGGATGTTCGTGGGTGCAGCGGTGGTTGGCAGTCCCGAACGTGTGTGTTCACTACCTAAAGAACACGGCAACTTTGATCCCGTCGCCAGTCACAGGCTAGTGAGGCCATGTTCCTCACGAGCCTCTTCTCAAGAAGCGGCATACCACAAATACTTTGTGCATTTCATTGTTACAGGCTGTAAATAGAAGGTTGGCCCGCGAACAGTTATGAATTTCTGTAGCAGTGGCTGAGAATGGAAACGAGTGGGGTGCAGTTAATGGGTTCATTAGATTATTGTGTGAGTCTGGAAATTAGTTTGGCATTAGTTTCATTTCTGAGTGCTAGATGATCAGCTTAAAGGACGAAATGCCCAGGGAGCAGTATATGGACATTAAATGGGAAAGTCTGGTCTTCACAACGTTTATTGCCACATGGCGGTGGTTTTGCCCGTACTAAACAAATGTAAACAGTGTTGAGCGTGGTTCAGGCGGTATGCATAGGGTCTACTGTTGTGTAAGTAACCTCCCAGCCGACAAGGGACCGATAGGCTGATATGGTCAGCCGATTAATTGTCGGTCATTTCAGATTGTAGTTGACATGGGGTTACGCCCTGTTGCTATAGTTTAGTATTACCGCAACGAATAATGTCGATTTCCAGGGTCGTAAATAGCGTGTGGTGACATTAGATATATGTTGCTTGCATGTCGGCATCCTCTCCGCCGTACAAAGGACAGTTCTCACTGTACGAGATGTAGTCTATTTTGCGTATAGAACGGCAGTACGAATGCTCGTGCAACTCTACTCAGGCAGAAAGTGCAAAGGCAATCAGCGAGGCAGGCATAATGAAGCGTCGACAAGTACTTTAAAAAGCCATTACTCAGGGGTGATAATCGGCCTGCTCTATCCGCTGATGTTCAGAATTACAGGCCATCTGCCCTCTTGTTTTGGAATAGATCGGGAAATCGACTTGCAGGACGAGTGCTCATCGACTGGTGCGTGATAGATGGAAGCGGGATGGGATAGGGTGTTGGTGTGTGCGTGCTGCACGCGGGTGCTGGTGTTGTTTGATTGCTTGTTCGTTAAACGGACCTTTAAGATTTGTCAGGAACATAATAGCGTGACAGCGTACTTAACTCTGTTTTTTTCTCACGCCCGTGCGCGCGCGCACGCACACACAAGCACGCGAGACGCACCAGTTAAACATGAATGACGCATTTTTAGTTTAAAAAGCTCGTTTTATCTTAATACTAATTTATATATTACGTTCTCTTACTATTCTTACCATTTCTTGTTTATTTACAGAGGATTCTCTTAATATGTGATTAGAGTGAGGTTAAAACATCTCAAGCACCCACACCTCAAAAGAGAAAAGATTATGCAGATAAAATGTTATTGTCAGTAAACGGCAAATACAGGTTTAAGTTTTGTGCTTTAGCACATAATCTTATATTATTGTTTTAATTTATTTGTAGTGTGTATAATCAGCGGATGTTTTAAGCTTAGTGAATGTCACTATACAGGATTTGTTATAAAAAATTCTTTGTCTAACTGTGCGTGCGCGGAAGAACGAATGAGTAAATGAGAAGAACAGAAGGAAAGAGAAAGTGAAGTCCGGGGTAGCAGTCGCATTGACAGCGCTCCACCCCCCCCCCCCCAAAAAAAAATCATACAGACTTTTGGAGGAAGTGATGGAGAGAATAAGACAGACAGGGGAGAAGAAAGCATAGTGTGTGTGTGTGTGTGTTGGGTGGCTGGTATACGTAGTCGAACTGCGCCTATTGACTAGAGGAAAATCTGCTCTGTATAGCATGTTGTTTCCTCTGTACTTTCTAACCCAGTGCGTTCCAATTTTGTCACGTGGTGTTAAAAGTGAAGCGCGACAGCCTGCAAGAACACATGCGTGCCCAGAGAAGCCAGCTTGATCTTCCACAGCTCAGACTGGCCCAGTTCTGTGTGGTGTGGTTCCCAGTCAATTGTCGTACGCCTCTCATGTCCTCGCCACAGAACCTAGGTGGCAATTACCTCAGGAAGCGGGTCCCTGGCGGAGCGCTTTCATGGATCTGTTGGCCTTCCTCGAGACCACTTTAGGTTAGGACAAAAGCTTCTAGAGGAAATAGATTTTGACGGCGGATAAACCTATATGCCGTCCTTAACCCTGTCTCCTAGACTCCCCGTGGAAGAGAATCCAGTCGCCGTGTCCTGAAGCGGTGTTAGTTGTTATGCCTAGCATTTGCTGTCATCCCGTATAAAAACGTCCTCCTCTTCAACCTTATCCACTTTTTGCTCACCAACCCCCCGCGCTTTTGTCTCTCTGTCTCTCTCTCTCACTCTGTTCTGTCTGTGGTGTGCCGGTGGATTGGGATCCGCAGGTCATCGGATATGCTGTATCGTCGCCTGATGGAAGAGTCGGGTTGTGTTTAGTGCCCCAACACCTAGCGCTCAACATTTTGTCAGACCGCACGGAGAGCTTTTTTGCCGAAGCCCACCAACGTTCACCCACAAGAATACTGACGCCGGCTTATTGAACTACTGTTAGTGGTTTGTTCTTCTCACGTCTGCGCGTTTTAGTCAAAGAAGGTGAGAAACGGATGGAAGAGAGAGAGAGAGAGACGAGGGAGGGAGGGAAAGGACAGCGTTCTGAATTTTGATTGGCTGAGCGCGAGAAAGAGACGACCTTTTCGCGACTCTTAATGTTGGTGTATTTTCTAGCAGTAATGGCATTTCTAAGGTTAGAGAGTGTACCCTGCGTGACTCCGATGAGAATTCCAGCACGTACTCTTGCCTGTGCTCTATCTCATGGCTTTAAATCGTCTTATCCGGCCCGATATACCCCGTTCTAGATGGCAGCACCACTTGCGTCCCTTCTTTCATATACATGGGGCTTGGCTTCCACGAGTTATGGAGAAAAAAGTAGAAGTGAAAGATTCAGTAAGCATATTTTGATGTCAATGTTTAAATAGATGTGTTAAAACGTACACTTTCCCCTGGGATCTTCAATGGATGGAGGAGCTCTGAAGCCGTAGGCACACCTCATTTGTTGATGGGAAAATACTGTCGTTTTTTTTCTTTCGCCGGCAGTTTCAAAGTGGAAAATTTTCATTTGGGTTTTAACAATGAGAGAATAAAAACCCCATTTGTTCGCGGAGGTAATGTGCAGTAAAGCTCAGTATGGTAATTACAGTCTGTTTCAGAATGGGCTGTTTGTGCCGAGCGAATACCTGGAATTAGAAATGGGAGTCGGAGATCAAAATTTCCAGTTTTGACTTCGAGCACTTTGGATATTAGCATGGTATTTCTGATTGGATGATGTTGGTCTTAGTGTCTTGAGTTTACTACCAGGACTGCGAAAGTTTGAAATGCATTCACAACAACAAACGAAGACTGTTGGCGAAATACTTTAACCTAGTCAACATGTTCACAGCACCATCTGGAATGCAAATACAAACATGCAAAAAGACATTGACGTGTTTTCTGCCACTTGTATCGCCGCCGTCTGCGGGCTGTGGATATGTCACGACAGAGATTGAACGGGTTTGCGTCAGAGACAAACGCGCTGCAAACAATATCGGTGGTGGCTACGTAACACACAATATGTAGGTGCTCCGTAAACGGAATGTTTTTCCAAAAGGGAAACCAAACAAAAACAAAACCCGCTCCCCACCCCAACCCCCAAAATAAAAAAGATTAAAAGAAACAAAATCTCGAAAGGCTTCGAGTCAATTTTCCTTCCACTCGTGTCAGGACAGTACATATCGCCTCTTTTGTGCCGAAAGAAAATGCTGCTAAATCCCGTGTAACTAGCGTGGATGAGAGGAAGCGTCATGGCGACATGGTGTAGGAACTGATAACAGCACAACGTTAATCTCGAAACACCAGCGGAACTTGAAACACCAGCAGAGATCTTAAGCAATTGAAGCTGAAATCACTTGACACCACAAGGATTCGAAATGCAGTCGTTAAGTGTCGATGTTTCTCATACGCTGCGGAGACTCGAAATCTCTTTCTAAATGGAACGAAAAATGCTTGTCACTTCTAAAACTGTCTTGAGTCTTCACACTGGTTTTTTTCCCTCCTTCAAGCTTTGGTCATCGCTTGCCTTTCTTTTCTCAAATCGTAACGCCGAATTTGTTCGCACGCGCTCTCTCACACACACAAAATCGTACGCGCAGCTTGGTGGAGAATCTGGTTGCGTGCTTGTGGCTGATAACGTTCATCGCAGCATCGTACGAGGAAAGGGGACATCTCAGCGAAGTCCCATTTAGCAGTCATTTGTGACAGAGCACAATATTAATACTTCTCATTAGTGCACAATAGGAACCCAAAAACATTAGTCCCACAATCTTTGTCTCTCTCACACACACGCGCACACACGTATGCAAACGCGCTGACTGACTGGGGACAATCCAAACAATTGTTAAAAACTCCGATAGCATGTCAGTTTCTGTATCTTTCTGGCATCAAGCATGTGGATCCTGAAGTCCGCAAAGGAATGTAATCCGTCTGAAGAAGAGATCACTCGACATAACGCTGGAGGTATCACTTTATCAAGCCCACGATAACAGATCCGACAGAACCAAAAGCACGCTAGTTTAAATGTTATTCCTTATATTTTACTAAGCAAGTTTTATGAAATAAATAAATTTCTTTGCCTTCGAAAATAACGTAATGGATCCGTTTACAGCCGGTGCATTTCTTGCCATGAAATATGGCTAGCCCCAGCCTGAGTTACCGAGATTCCATATCCTTTTTAAAAGAAAACGCAGAGTTGCAGTGGCAGGAAAGCGATTACAGATTTTTCCTCCAGGTAGTTTATAGACCCAGGGTGTGGGTTTGTTGTGTTGACATTTGACTTTTTCGCAGATTTGCGTGCTTACATGTCACGACCACAGGAGTGGGGCAGTAGGTCACACGATTGAGAAGCCGAACACGTCACGATTGTCGGGCTCCAGCTGCGACTGATGCACTTGTGCTGACGTCATCGTCTGGTGACACGTCAGGAGCTGTCTGTGAGGCCCCGCGCTGACGAGGCTGGGAGCGGACTTCTGCATGGGCGCGGACATCTCTTGTAGGTACTTCCAGCCCAGGTTGGCGCCGATGTCGCTTAGGTCCAGAGCGGCGCTGTGGACGTTGTTCCTCTGCTCGGTGGTGGGCTGGTGGTAGTTGTGGGGCCAGGAGGTGGGCGACAGGGTCAGCGGCGGAGGCGTGTCCCGTTCGGGCGACGGCGTGCCCACGGGCTTGTGGTAGCCCATCTTGGTTCTGCTGCCGATACAGCCGTTGCCGGTGACCAGTCGCGTGGGCTTCAGGAGGGGCATTTCGTGCTGCTGCAGCTGTCCGTGCTGGGGGTACTGGGCAGACCGAGAGCTTCGGAAGCCCGAGTCCTCGGAGTCAGTGGTGGAGGAGTGCGAGGCCTGCGACTGCGGCCGCTCTCTGCACGGGGCCGGCACGAAGCCGAACCCCCCGCTACCCGCACCGCCGTCGCCGCCGCCGCCGATGCACAGCAGGTCGCAGGAGGTCGGCTCCGACAGGCCGCTGTCCAGGCGACTGTGGAAGGCCAGGCGGGTGGCCGCCTCGGTCTCGGTGGACGGGCTGCGGCTCATGTCGTAGGCCCGGTTGTCCTCGCCGCCCAGGCTGTCGGGGGCCGAGGCGCTGGTCCGCACGAACACCGGTGGGGGCGGGGGCTGCTGGGACAGTCCCAGGCGGCGCATGGCTCCGTGGGGGTCGTACGGCTTGGTCAGCACCTCCTTGCGCGCGCTCTGCCGCCGCCAGCACAGCACGAAGAGCACGAAGAGGACCAGCGTCACCACCGTGGGCAGGATGATGCCCACGTAGAACAGGTAGCCCAGCGTCCAGCCCATCTTAGGAACGGCTTCCGAGGCCTCTGCTGCAGCAGCTGTGACGTACAAGGCGTAGTCAGTAACGTTGGCAGTTGCTGCCAGCTCATCTTCTGTCGACATGGTGGAGGAGGTTGTTGCTGCTGCCGGATCGGCAAGCTACGTCCATGGAACGCTGAAAGCAAAAACCATTAAAGGGCGATTACAGTCAGAATCTTCATTTTGAACATTCCCTCCTCTATCCCCTCTTCCCTCCCATTCCGGTTTTTTAAATCCTGCTCGAGCATGTGATGTAGGAACATGCACAAGTTTTCGCATTTATTTTCCGCTGTCACCCTCCAGGAATCCCATCCTTTAAAATATGGACACGGGGTGGACTATGCTTCTAATTTCTTAACTGCC
>SMGT01008608.1:169314-180687 GCA_004794575.1 Lanistes nyassanus
AGAGGGGAGAAATATGTGTAGAGCTAGGTTTCCGCTTGGTTTTGCGTGCTTGTCGCGCGACTGTCAGTATTTACTGAAGATAATTACTGTCCTTACCACGGAGTATACATTGCAGTGAACCGGTACATATTCATTATACTGCGAACATTTATTTTGTATCCCTACTTTTTAAAACATTTCTCTTTTTATCATAGCAATGACAAACAGATTTCCAGTTTGAAGCTTTTCCCCTCTCTGACCTTCTTGACACGAATCACGTGACACTTAGCCCTGCTACGTGCTTGTTGATAGTACAGTCATCGGAAGGAAGGGCAGGTCCATCCGAGACAATTAATTCTGGGAGCCATATTTCCCTCCATCCTGCCCACCACTCTGACAGTCCCAAAAGTATCAGGATATAGGGGACAGGCTCAGAGAAGACAAATGTCTGACCTGTGAGAAGGAAGCAGTCCCTGACGTCATCAGGCGCAGGCGCAGCAGTGACCTATGGCGGGGATGGCTGGGGATGCTGGCCCCGAGCTGCCCGATGGGGCTTATTACGACTGCCCTGCCTGCCAAGGGGAAATAGTTTGCGAGCTTGTAAAACCCCGCTGTGAACGATTCTGTCTTTGACAAGGAAAACACAGTCGTAGGCGTGGGTGATTTATTGTGGGGTGCATTTTCTCTCTGGTGCTTTTGCGCAGAGATGAGCTAACCCTTCTTCTCGGGGTCTTCCTCCTTCCGTTGCTCCCCCCTCTTCCGCAACACTCCCCCACCAAATTTCAACAAATGTTTCGGGCGTTGACGACAAGCACGGCCAACGCTCGTGAAATAAATGCGATTTTTGTTGCGCTAATTTAAGTGTCCATCATAAGAGGAAAGCCTTCATCTGTTGTCCCCTCTTTCTGCCGCATCTGACGTAGTTGGCGTCATCGTCTGAAGTATAGATCGGTCCGGCTACTGCTGGGATGGTTATGGAAACCACTTACTTCATCTCAGGAACAGATCCATAGTAAGAGTATCTCCGAAGACGCGCGCAAGTATCACCCCCACCCACCCCTTTCTCTTGTCTCCTCGTACCAGGCTTGTAATACCTAAGAAGTGATTCAGTGAGATCCAGGAATCAGACAAGCAATCCCGGTGATGTGCGTGCCTTCTTGGTTTCAGTTAATCGATAGATGTTTTGGCTGACTTTTTCCCCTTTTACGAATGGGTAACGATAACGCAGACAATACGAACAAAAATAATTGTCAAGAATTGTCTGGTTTTATAGACGCCATAAATACCATGCCTTGACTTCCAGATGCGCGAGAATTACAAACTAGTGACGTCAGAGGAGGGCGAGAAAGGGACGAGATGGCTGTGCCGGTGTTGTCTTTGCTGCAGAGCGGCTTAGTGCTGCTACTTGCGTGAAATCACTCTAAACGGGAGGCTGGCTTGCGATGCAGGTATGGGCGGCCGAGCGCTGTTCATTACCGCAGCATTGCGAAAAGGCCGGCTTGGGATGCGGCCATGCCATCATTACCCAAGGACATTAAGAAGCAGGCTAACTACCAGGGCCGATAGCCTGTACGGCCAAGTGGTTTCAAATGCGCGCTGCAGCGTGCCCGTTTCATCGGGTATTTGGAGAGAAATGAGAGTGCTTGAACGGCTACCGATAACTGCTAGGGAGGAGTGTTTTTAAAGGGCAGGGAAGAGGGCTGAGGGTCGCTAACGACAGTGGAATCCGCTGATGCGAGCTCTTCATAGTCCGTGGTGGTATTGCCCTTCCCTGTTTACTTTCGCCTTTGAAAACTTCTGCCTCGGATTTGTTGTTTTGATAATTTATAATGCGCGTGGTGTGTGGACTTCAACCTTTTGTTGACAGTCCCTCTGCTCAGTTGTTTAGAGAAACACTATGGCCCTGCGTTGATCCCACACAGTCGTAACAGGGCTTGGACCAGCTGTAGCTGCCATTTGTGCTTTGGACATCAGCATGCGCGTTCTTGCGTGCGCGACAGGAAATGTGATTTATGCTTGCAATCGTAAAGCGAAATCCTCCTGTCGTGCCGCGCGGGCCAACAGATTTTCGCGCGGAAACGACGCGCCCTACTTGTTAGAAAAGCAAAACAAAACAACAACAAAACAAACAGAAGAAAGGGGGGGGGTGCCATCAGCTTTGAAGAAGGACGTCCGAGTGCACTGGCAGTAGACAGCCGCAGAGAGAACCGCGACCCATTCGCTTTATTGGCTAACCCTCGTCCTTGCTGTGGCTCCCGGTGCGCTGGGACGTTCAACCACGTCGGTCGACAACAGCGCTGTCCGTCTCTGAGTAGTGGCTTCTGTCTTGCAGCCAACGAACAGACCGTTCTATTTGAATGGTTATCCAGCGGAAATGTGCACGCAATCTGCCGGACACAATTGCTGCTTGCAACTGTTTTCTGTCATAAAAACTTTTTACTGCCGTTATAAAAAAAAGGAATCTCCTGTAATTGAAGTCAGCATTTTTTTAAACCGCAGAAGGTATCTCATCGCACAATACAAGCATGAATAATAATAATAAAACTTCAAACGAACGTTAAAGACTCATCTGAAATTTTTAGATCTTTAACGGTGGACCTCATAGTAAGAGACCCCGATGGGCAAATTGACTTAGATGGGGGCGAGGCGATATTTTTGGAGCAACACATCAGGTGTCACAGTTCTTTGTTGTGCTACATCTACAAAGCAAAACTGGCGCTCAGTCTCATCAGTACTGCTCATGGTGTCATGGTAATCCTAGCGCTGCGTGTCACAGTAGTAATGCTAGTGGTACTTGTCACAGTAATGCCAGTGGTACGTGTCAGAGTAAAAGTGCTGGTGCCACATGTCGAAAGTTTTCCATGTCACAGCAATGTCAGCGTGTTGCGTGTGAAAAGTCCGGTTCGTGCCCTGGTGCTACTACTGGTAATTACTGCATATTGCAGCTATGTCAGCCTGTGAAAAGTCGGCTTCGTCCCCTGGGTAATTCTAGCGATGTCCGCAGCTACACAAGTCTTTGTGACTCACGTAGTTTGGATGGTGACGTGTTCCTTCTCACTGCTGCTTTCCCACTTCCCATTAACATTTCGCACCTATAGTCAAACCAGAGTGTCTCTCAAGTACCCAGGACTTCTCTAGTGTTGACACATCAAACACCGCTAGTCTGTTGCTTGGTGCAGACGGCATACAATACCAGTTGAGCATGTGCAGCCTTTTCTACCCCCGTTGCTGCGGTTCGTATGCTCGGACACCTTGCCAGCGTGCGTGCGTGAGTGGGCTCAATGTTCGTCATGAATGCGGACGCATAGAGCTTCTGTTGGCCAGCATCAGAGATTTTTGCTGGTAAGGTTTGTTGATTGATAATCAAACCAGAACAGTAAACTTGATGCCGGAGGTACTTGTTTCTCATCCCAAACAGTCAAATGTGTGTCACATTGGGTACTTGTCAACCGCCCGTCACGCCAAAGATGTGAGAGGCAAGGGACAGTGACAAACATAGGGCGTAGATTGAAATCTAACCTCGACACACACATTTCTTTTGTATGTGGCACTTCTTTACAGGGCAGGCTGCTCGCCTCATTGTAGCACGAGTTGCTAGCGACAGCAAAAACAACCAATTAACCGAAAGCATTAACGCGCATCAGTGAAGGCAGATTTAACCGGGTATTTCATGCAACTGTTGCTTTTCCAAAACATCGGATTCCAGCCACTTTTAGTATAACGCAGGCTCATCGCAGTTTCTAATACAGTATACGGCCCTGTTTGGCGGTTTAGCCTAGAAAGGTTTTATTATCAATATGACACCTGCTGCACGTTAGCCCAGACTGTGCAGTTTCACCAAATTTTCAGTCTATATCCTAGGTAGGCCACCATATAACAGTTACACTGAACCAAACTGAGACACAAGGCAGAAGGTCGACCTTTCGAGGCATTACTGCTACTACGCCAGCCTAGAATGAACAAAATGTGCTTACGAACAAGTCGTGTTGCTGTACACCTGCCTTATCTTACCTGCGCAGCACAGCGGGACGAGAGGAACAAAGCACTGACTCCAGCGTGTCGATCAAGTAAAACGTGTATCCATTTTCCTTTCACCTGGACAGAGCGTGTTCACAAAGCACAGCAGTCTGCATCTTGCCCGGAAACGTACACACAAGGCTCTTTGTTTTCCCCGTTAGGTTTGTTTGTGTTTGTTGTTTGCGCGTGGGCGAGTCACGGCCAAGGCATCTCGACACTTCCCGAAGACAGCAGCACTGTTGTTCCCGGATACGTCGTAGCCAGCTTTGAACGTGAAGACAGCCGACTGGAACTTGAGGCTGGAGTGGGGGTGGAGTTGATGCTGACGAAAGGTGACTGCAGGAGGAGGCGTGAGTCTACCTATATGGAAGGAACTGTGGGGACTGACTGGGTGCCCGCAGCACAGCACAGCAAGGCCCAGCGCCGCACCTCCCGCACACAATGAATTAGCGGCAGCGACGCACGCTTTGGGTTGTGGTGTGGGTGATGGCGGAGGTGGGACGGCTAGTGCAGTCCGGCTGCCCTTTGTCGGCGTGCTAAGTAGTCCTGGCCAGCACGGGTGTAAGACAGCCGCTAGTTCTCAGCGACACGAGGCGTCTTTCCTTTCGAAACTTGGCTTGTCTGCCGCTACCTGCGGCACATGTGACCGCCGCGTACTAAGCCTGCGCGCCGTGACTGCGGCTGTGTTGCGCGCTGCCATTGGTCCGACGAAGCTGAGCGCGCGGCCTCCCTCAACTCAGGTGGGCGACCAACGCGAGGCGGCCCTTCGGTGTCAAACTCCCGCCGCGCAGTCGTCTGTCACAAGCCGCGCCGCCGATCGAGGTAAGACAGGCGATCGGCAGGGCCGGCTTAACGCTGATGGAAGGTGTGGGTTAGTTTCTACTCCAACGCGTCTGTTGTGTTTTCTTGCCGTCCCCTCTCCCACTGTGGGGTATCAGGGCAGTCGTTATCTCAGCGATCGGTAAGAGGCTTTGCCGGGCGACTTTCGGATGGTCAGTCACATCCGTCACCTCCGACGTATCTTTCCGTCTCAAACTAGTTCCCACCCCGAGTTTTACCGGGTTCCAATTTTCGGGTCCCCTCTGCCACCCCCTCCGTCCCTCGAGGCGATCATTACGCACGTCAGCTGCTTCGCCTTCGCGACTGTCGGTGCCCGGAGGTTCGTCTGCGGACGCGCTGGGCAGAAGCGGAGGAGACGACGAGTTGGCTCCGAGGGTTTATCGGGGAGGGAGTGGCGCTCCGGGGTCACCCTCACGCTTCGTGGCACTGGGCACGCCGGGCAGCTGGACAGCTGTCCTTCCTAATGGGATTGTCACCCTTTTATGTCTCCCTACGCTGGTCACACGGGTCGCTCCACAGTTGGGGGTGGGGTGGGTGAGACGGGGGCTGTGCTTTAGACAAGTGCCTTATCGGTAGCTTGCGGTCAGAATCGTCCGGGGAGGGGTTGCTGGCTAGCTCGATGGTCAGACCATAGGGCTATGTTTGGGAAAGCTGCGCGCTCGATACCAGGAGGTGATCACAGATCATTTTACTGCAGTACCGGTATTTGATACCGGTGTCTACCGGCCGTACAGCCAACCAGGGCTTCTTTGATGCAAAAACTTTGTGGACTGTATATTTAACGTTGTGTGCATGTGCGTGTGGACGTGCAAATGAGTGTGTGTGTGTGGGGGGGGGGAACCAAAGCCAACACCGAATCAAAAAATGAATGTTTGGTGCAAGTCTATACACACAGAACCCCACAGCATCGGATGGTGTAGTTTGATGTGCGTGGCTGTATTTGTCGTATTAAAAAAAAACTAACCGCACCGACGCGTCTTATAGCTTGTCACTTCGCTGAGTCCAATGGTGACCTTCTAATGAAGCTGGAACCCTTTGATATTAACCTGCTGGCGGTACTTACCCTTTTCCCCAGGAGCTAGAAGACTGGATTTTGATATGATTTCATTCAAGAGTCCCTTTTTCCTAACTTGCTGGACTGTTGCCATCAGTTAATAATGTAAGGGTTAGTATTTTATAGTCTGTAAACCTTATCCGCTTGGTTTATCAGCTTGTGCTTCTTAAAGAAGAAAGTCCACAGTAGCTGCTCACTCTAATAAAAATGTTCGGGGATTAGCTTCACCTGCAATCAACTTTGTTGCCAGGAAGTTTCCCTGAAATCACTGCAGTTAGTTTTAGTGAAAAGCTCGATGTTCTGGTTTAGGTCGGTCGTGTTAAGCGCATCTGTGAACGTGACAAACTGCCGCCTGCTCCCCGCTAATTTGATGCTTATAAATGCATTATCATTCAATTAAATAATTGTAACTGTATTGCTGTAAGGGATAATCTCTCGTATAGTTTTAGTCCCTTTTTTAGCATTAGCTGAATTTTAATTAATAAAGATTCTGTGTTGTTATTAACCTGATTATGGCCCTTGCGGTATATACCTGTACAAAGAACCGTAGTTTTTTTTTAAATATGTAAGACCGTACCGGTTTTACGGGTATTCCGGTACATACCGCCACCTCTAGAATCCAGGAGTAGTCAGGGATCATACTATGGAGTAAAGCCTGCATTAAGTCAGCGCCCGAACATTAAACACGTCTCTCTGCTCTGGCCGTCTTACTGTAGCCCTCAGTGCTTAGAGTAGGACCTAATCCCACCATAGTACGAAACCACTGCTCTGCACCTGGGAACCAGCCAACCAACCGTCAGAGCAAAACAATAGCAGACTGTTAAATTTGAATCTTGTGTGGTTACTCGACTTTGTCTTATCTGTAGGTTGGTTCATGTTTTAAATGACCGCCTCGGTGGTCTATTGGTTAAGGCGTCCGCAGCCGAGGCGGGAGGTCAGTGGTTCTCGGCCTACGTAAGACTTAAAAATTGGCGATCTAGTATCTGCGTCCTGACGCCTGGCGCTACAGGGAACAGTATAGGACTGGTGTGAGTATAATGTGACTCGGTGGGACTCGAGCCCGTGTTGCGCCAGCAGTCCCATGTGTGGCAGCACGTAAACTTTGTCTAAGCAACACCGTCCTCCTGTGCACATCGTTTGCGACTGGACGTTAAGCAATAAACCACACGTTTTGTAACTCCACGTCAGAAACGAAGGCAGCCCGGGGCAAGTAGCCTGTAAATAAGTGCCACAGGTGTGGATCCGAATCCACGAGCAAACACAGTATGGGTTGCAGACACGCGTTACCGCTCTGTGCTAGGCAATCCCAGTCGAATATCGGTGTAAGGAACTGTGTCCGTGGAAAACCGGTGTAGAGCTTCAAAACGGCCATCTTGGGCGGGCAGTATGAGTGTTTACTTCCAGGCGATGTTGACGTTTTGATACGAGTCCTTTTGCAAGACGGGGGATTACTGGTTGGACTTTGGCTGGCAACTGGCTATCGATTGGGTTGGCAATTCGGTTGAAACATTGGATGCCCAGAAGCACAGAATTTTTTCATAGTGTCAGAAATAAAAGCTGCGGGAATAGACTACACTTTGTAACGTCATCGATAACAATCCCAGATCCACAAGTTTATTGACGACTCGAAACACTTTTTAACGATCGACAGAACTACTCACATGTTCCGTACCTTTTACTGGTTCCTTCTGCCCGCCCTTTTTTTCTCCAGTTAAAGTTTGTTACATTAGACCACGCTTATACTTCAAAACCTGCCTGCTTTGTTTTTTAACATATAACCCTATAGCTCAACGGCTTCATGAGCTTTTAGCTCCTTGTGTCAGCATTGATGTATTTGTTCTCTTGAAAATGGCAGTTGATAAAAAAAATCACAGATTTGTGAGTAATTTCCAGAATTTAGTCCACCCCCCCCCCCCCACTGGTAACGCGTATGCTGTTTGCTCCTAATGACATCCGCAAGAAAGAAAGCGGATGTTCTGGGTCAGATTCAGCCAATCACAGCGGATTAAAGTTTCCTTCGCAAAGCCATGTTTGGTCGGAACTCTACCCTGGTCAGAAGTAAAGACGTGCTTGACTTCCTGCTGTGCCACGTGACGAGTCGTGCTTGATGCCCGATTGTGAGATGACGCTAGATGAGCGAAGACGATGCGCAGTGGCCCTTTGCTTTCCCACCAGCTGTTCGAGCAAGGGAGACACTTTGCCGCCACTAGATCAGGTCTGAGGTGTAAACAAGGTGACGGCGAACCGGCATCAAAATGTTTTTCCCACTGCAGGTCCAGGCGCACATGCGCAGACCTACCAAGGCGCTGCGTATGCGCGTCTCGGTTGCTAACCACAACTGGGGAGAACAGGTCAAGCCATGACCGTTAACTTCTTATAGTTACAATGAAGAGACCAATCTGTGGCGATCAGTAGCTAAATGGTGAAGAGGTGGCTTTTCAGTTCAAAGTAGCAGGTTCAATGCCCATATTAGCTTACGATTTTTTAAGGGGGAAGGGGTTAGGGGTAGGGTTAGGGTTTGATGTTAGGTGGGACTTTTGTTTTCATGAATAAGTTAAAGCATTAGTCTGCAAGCATAAGTTAATCGGGATGAGAGATGTTCTGAGCATGCATGCCTGGAACTCGAGTGGGGAAACAATTCGTGAACCGGTAAGTGGTCGCTGTGCTGCTTCCTACGAGGCATGTCACACGACAGCACGCCCAAAGCGCTGTCTTACCTTACTAAGAGCATACCATGAACGTGTGATCTGGACAGGTAAGCAGAGGTTGATAGGCAATGATAGGCAGCATTCCTGTCAGTGTGAAAGAAACTACTATTGAAGACAGCAGCGGGAACTTCAGTCCAGTTACATTTTCTTTACACAAACACAGATGTTAATGAGTCGCCTTTCGAGTTACCTGATCGGCCACGCCTGAAGGTAATTCCGGTTTGATGATGGTGGATTTCGCATAAGTTCTTCCGAGCAGGGAAACTTAACCGTCTAAGTGGGACTGTAAGTGGTCGTGCTGTAGAACATCGAGAGCTACGTAATGAGAAGCCCTGACTGTACCCGCGTAGTGATATTGAGATTCTGCGGGAAGCATAACGCCGGGCCTACCCCCGCCCCTTCCTGGTCACGTTGCATCGACCGTCTGGTGCGCTTGCGCACTGACCTGTAGACCTTTCCGAGGTGGATGGTTGTCTTTCCTGGAGCTGGCTGCCAGTCCGTCAGTCTGGAGACGACCCTCGTCTGAAAGTCTTTCTTTCAGGGCAGGATTTAAAAATAAAAACTAGGGCGAGGGAGGCGTGGCAGATGATTGGACATAAGAGAACGGAAACGTGAGAGGAAGACTCCTGTACCGTGGGGGGGGGGGGGGGGGGGGGGGGGAAAGAGAGGAGAGAGTCGCAGTTGTCTGAACTCGACGGCACGCTGGTAATGGGACGAGCAAACTTAACCGTCTGCCGGGGTTAGCCGCCGACCCAACCACTCGTGATGCTGTGGTGGATCCCATCTGCAGGGCTGTCTTGTATTTCGGCCTTAACGCGATGGCGGGATTTCTGCGCGTCTGGCCATTTCCGTCCAGGGATGTGAGCAAGGGACGGCTGGTGCGCCGGGCATTAGGCCCGCACCAGTCAGCAGCTTAGGCTGCTACATATAATATGTATTTAGTGGCTTCTGCTATCTTCCACCCTTCACGGTTCGAGGCTTCGTGATGGTAAAGGAAAGAAAGCCAGAAATGGATCGAGATTTATACCCACCATATCCTGGCTAGAAGGCGACCACAATCCGTGTGTGGCTGTGCTGATTGTCGTGTTACGTCCTACTAAGCACCATCAGCTTTGGTTCGTAAGAAGTTATTATCCGCATAGACTCGCGTGGAGAACGTTGAAGAACGGGTGGAAATCCGAACCCGAATATGTTTTTGCTTCTGATGGTTTCCGTCACGGAGTGAAAACTTGGGTGTTTAAACGAGGCTGTCTCCCAGAAAAAAAAGCGCGGTGTGTGTAAAGGTGGGGAGGGGGGGGAAGGTTGTCAAATATTTCCTTAAAAAATTAAAATGATGAGTGACCCAGGTACTACTTTCTGAGGTTCTGTTGTGCGATTCACTCTCTCTCTCCACCTCTGTGTGTGTGTGTGAGAGAGAGAGAAGCGTGTGTTTGGTTAACATTCTTTTACCTCCTCTGGTATTATTACAGCCATTTGCCCTACCTTGGGCCGTGCGGCTTGTTGAACAAGGCCTTTGACAACTGAGCCAATATTTGCCTCAAAACCAGCGAAAGTAGCAGACGCCTTTTACTGAGGTTCTGACCCTGCTCCCAGTTGCGGGGGCTGTAGTGCTGCGGCGCTGGGCTGTAGAAATGTAAATTTATAAGGAAAAGGCTTTCATTTCTGTCAGTCAAGAAAGGGAGATGGTCTAAAGAAGTGTATTGACTGGCGAAGGTACACTGAATGACTACATCAAATGTGATCGTGTTTCGCAATTTTTTGAAGTCCGTTGAGCGTTTGAAGAACAACAAAGGAATTTGAGTTTCTCGTTGGACAGCTAAAGATTTCTTTTAAAAAATGAGATGGGGAGGGAGGGCGGAAGGGAGCTTGGAGAGAGACTGACAGACAAAGCTTAGGTAAAAGAAGAGCCCGACCTGATCTCAATGACTAGCCAGCGGTTCGTTATCGTCAGTGATGAAATCGAGCTTGGACGACCGCGTAAAACACCTAGCTAAGAGCCACGTCCCATTTTTAAATGCGATGCTGCCAAGTGTGTGCTTGACCTTTCACCTTTTCTTTACGCAAGTAGGCCGAAATTTATGTTAGTGATAGTTTGGTTCGGAAGATCAGCGAAATCTTTTGTGTTGATTTAAATAATGATAGTATGTCTTCTAGCTCTTACCCATTGGAAGAGAGCGTTAGAAATTAAGCGTCGTATTCAGAAATCGTTGATATTCTTAAAAAGTCGTTATTTTGTTGACTTTGAGGACTTCTGGTCGTAGCTGTGGGAATGGCCAGAACCAGCAAAGCATTTAAAACTCAAATTACTCGTGTTCACCTCACGAAACGACGCTATAAGAATATTATGTTGTGGGAAACGAACTACAGTACAATGAAGAACGCAGCACTACCCAAGCTAAAGCAGAGAAAGTCGGAGCAGGTTCACGGGACGAAGTGGTTGGAAGAGTGGAAGGCTGAGCGGTACTGTCAAAAAGCGCCGGCCCCCGCAACCACTCGATAACACCGTGTCGGCTGGTATTAACAGCCACAGCTTCCTTGACGCGCAGCGAGCTCAGGTCGGGTAGGGCCGCCGCGAGAGCTGGACAAGAGCATTTAAGTTGCAAGAAAGTGGTCTTGCTGCTGCTGAAGACTACTTTTAAGAAGCAGTAGCGCGCCATTCAGTGCGTTTTTTCGATATCGAACTTGCTGAAAAAGCCTTTAGCATATAACGGGAAGCATAAAACAGACGCCACGCGTCCTTACCACCTCTCTCGCTTTCCTCCCTCTCTTTTTTTT